>JAJMGF010000023.1:0-210738 GCA_030568495.1 Suhomyces chickasaworum | reverse complement strand
GAATCGAACCTGGGTTTGTTCGGCCACAACGAACTGTACTAACCACTATACTAGATCGGCTGGTTATGTTGAGAATTTGGTCCTGGTATAACATCTGCTTATACAATACATCCATTATCTAAAGTAGCTCTATTTGATATAAATATCATGCATTCCTTTACGGTGTTCTTATTGGAAGTATAGAGCATTTGATCCTTTAAAATGTCTGGATGTTTTTGTCTGAAAAATGCGATGATCTCCATCCATCCTCCTTCATATAACATCCTCTCTACATTGTTGTTTCCGTTATTGTTGTACTTTTGTATCGCTTTATACTTCCCTTACACTGATCACATCTCAGTGATCTATTCTGTCTCGGTGATATCATGAAACCCATACTTAACGTAGAAATGCAAATCGTTATAAAAGAATTAGAGAAACTTTGTCTAATAATATTAGTTCTAAAATATTAATTATGACAGCTACTCCAATAATTGATAATGAAAACGAGTTAGAAGGTATATATAATTTGTGTGAAGAAAACCCAATCATTTTGTTTCTGAATCAACAGAGAGTGATAATAATATAAAAATTGAGTATGTAGGCGAAAAGTAAATGGTAAAATATTGTTTCTTTCAGATCTGAAAGGTACTCAAAAGAAGAATTATAATAAATCAATGATGACACTATTTTTCATATTCAAGACAAGCTACATTGAGTTATGGTGCTAAGTTTAATCCAAAAATACCTATTGATCATCAGCTATGTAAAATGGACAAAATAGTAAAATGTTTAAGAAAAGGAATTATCAGTAATTTTTTGTTTTTATATTAAATGTGGAATTAATTTTCTAGCTGATATATTAAAGCTTTTATGAAGTGTGGAAACCTAATTCTAATTCAAAAGCTGAAAAGCTTGCTATAATAACTGGTGATACTACTGAAGAAGAATCTATTTAATATTAAAAGAATTTGTTAATGTATTGAATTTAAATGGTGATAAGATTAATATTATTAGGATCGTCTGTTTTAAGTGAATCAATCACTTTATGTAGAGTAACACAAATTCATATATTGTCACCTTTTCGGAATTATGGTCATATTGATCAATCGGGGATACATTTTTTGAATGTTATTCTATCTTTACCTAGTCCGTTAAAATCATAACAAATTGGAGGGTTGGCCGAGTGGTCTAAGGCGGCAGACTTAAGATCTGTTGGACGGTTGTCCGCGCGAGTTCGAACCTCGCATCCTTCATTATCTTTATTTTTTTTTCATCTTTTTGCACTCATCACAAAAACAATAATTACTAGTGAAATGTTCACAGTGTTTGGAGGTTATTTGTTTACAGTTTAAAGGTCGATTTAATTGGTGCTTGGAAGCAAAAAAAAGATTTGATTTTGCCCAGGATCGAACTGGGGACGTTCTGCGTGTTAAGCAGATGCCATAACCAACTAGACCACAAAACCAATTCTTGAAGAAAAATACCCCGAAATTAATATAGCAAATGAATCAACAAACAAATGAACAACTAAAACAACTAAAAACACCAAAACTGAATCTTACAACGAACTGAATGAATACTAAAATTATCGGCTTTAACATGTAAACTATAACTTAAACAACAAACACCTTTGAGGGCGTACGATACTGATTTTGATGAGATTACTTGTTTTTGAATTTGATTACTTGTTTTTGGGTTTGGAAAGTAATATTCACTTAGGATAATCTACTTTATAATTTGATGATTTCATGTTCATAATATTAAACATGTGATAGTCCCGATCATTAGTGGCAACAAAAAGTCCTGAAGTAAAAGTTTCAGAGATAATTTAACAATTAGTTTATATAAAAAGAATAATGGATAATCCAATTGTTGATTTAATTAAGAAATAACGAGTTTAAAGCAGGAGTAATAGAACCAGATTGTGAATGTAAAAAGTTGATCGACAGTCATAAATTTTTCACTATAACCTATAAAATTTAAAAATTATACATAATTTAATCCATTAACTGTAAGTTCAAAATTGAAAAAGTAACAGTATTTCTTGATATAGAATATTATTTAATCCTGATATTGAAAGTTCGTTGTTCATGTTTTACTTATGATGATAAAACTCTAATGTTATCTATTAATTAATTATATCAACAATCGGATGATCAACTGTGTACTGGTACATTAAACAAAACGACTTCAAACCAAATAAATTTAGAACAAAATAAAGTGAGTCTCTTCTAAGGTTGATTTTTTAGGAATTAATCAAATTTTTCAAATTTTTCAAACTATTCAATTTTTACTCAATTAATTTCACATTTTTAAAGAAGAAGCCGATTCCAGTTACCAAATAGAAATTGCATTGATGGGGTTCCTCTAATTGTATTTAAAATATTTCTCACTATTGTCATATAATCCATTTCTCCAACCATACTACAACCTAAGACTTTGAAGAATTCCATCAAATTCTATCCAAACTCTCGCCCTAACTTCCAAATCCGTTCATATATCAGCCACCTCTCTACTTACGATTACCCAACTTTTTTCATCAAATTGATTTCATTGTATTCATTTGCTATTCTCTTGTACTTATCCCAATAGTTGGTTTACACATTATCTCATTGCAGATTAAGCACTTTTCTCATGTAGCAGTTTAGGCCTTTTTGCGATTTTGTATCATTTGCAGCTTGCTGATTTGCCATTTTGCTCATTAGCCATTTTGCTGATTAACCACTTGATGATTTTGTATCATTTGCAGCTTGCCTCGCACTGACATAAAAGTCATTCCTTATAGTCTTCTTCTACTATGGTGGCTGATCCCGTTCAAGCAACACTTCAGACCTTCCAGTATTACTATCATCAAACTGCCAACTACGTGAATACCCAACATGACAAATTTACCCTGTCCGATTATCTCGAAAAGCTCGTTCAATTGAGTCCATTCTCCCATACCAAATCCCCCCATCCTGTGGTAAATTCACCCCATAACCAGTTAACTTTTGGTCAAAAACTTCATCAAAACATCAGAGATAACAAGCTTGTGTACACTTCAATCTTGACCGTGGGATTGGGTGCAGGGGGTTGGTACTACTGGACTCAGATCCACTCACTCAATAAACCCAAACAGCCACGCTATAAGCGGAGAGCTCCAAAATTGACCAATGGAGCTAGAAGAGATGTGGTATTGATCATAGGGTCCCCCACAGAACCGTTGACTCGAATCATTGCTTTAGATCTCGAGAAAAGAGGTATTATAGTGTATCTCACTATCCTTGATGATAGGGATCACCGATTTGTGGAATCCAATCCTATCACGGATGATATCAATTATTTCAATTTAAGTGACTCCCATAGTATCGAGTCTCAACTTCAGAAGTTCAAGCAACTACTTGAACTTCCCGTGGTTCCATTTGTTGGTGCTGAACCCCATAACTTGAGATTAGCTAGTGTGATATTCACCCCAAGTCTTTACTTTCAAGCTGGACCAATAGAGAATATAAGTGCTAGCACCTGGACCAAGATCAGCGAGCGTTTATCATTCCATACCTCTCTATTATCTTCTGGTCTAATCGACCTCATCAGGGAACAAAAGAGCAACACAATTTTAATCAACCCCAATATCATTAGCTCGTTGAACATGCCATATCATGCTCCCGAAACCATTTATCAGAACAGTATGAAGCAATTATTCACCGCATTGACCAGGGAGATTGCTCCTCAAGGCTTATCTGTCACCCAAGTCAGATTGGGTAATCTTCATATCTCCAATCAAAATAATGCTTCGGAAATGAAGATATCAAACTTAGTGAACTCAGAAATACTCAGTTGGAACTCTGACATCAAGCACCTATACGCAGATAAGTTCTCCAAGACAGAATTTAAATCGAATCCAATTAGAGCTTCAGGTGGTAAAGGTACAAATTTGAGGGAATTGTATCATCTTCTTTTTGATTTGACTTACAGTAAAAAGCAGAATCCATCGATCGTTTATTGTGGAGCTGGTGCTAGGTCATATGATTACATTACTAGACTATTACCTGAAAGCTGGATTG
Organism: Suhomyces chickasaworum; assembly: GCA_030568495.1. Classification (NCBI taxonomy): domain Eukaryota; kingdom Fungi; phylum Ascomycota; class Pichiomycetes; order Serinales; family Debaryomycetaceae; genus Suhomyces; species Suhomyces chickasaworum. Next base: position 206,713 of record JAJMGF010000023.1, on the reverse strand, counting down.
ATTTTTTCTTGAGAGGTTGATTGTTTTACCTAGTGACTTCAACAAGAAAATTGAAGTTGTTATTTATTCTTATTTTATTAGTGTCACATATATCAAGAACATGTGTATAATAATAAAAGATTTTCAATTTGATGATGGTAAAAAAGTGTCAAGAGAAGCATGACAAAGCTCATGGAAATGTATGAGTACTTGAAGAAATTCATTGGAGGGATTTCGTAAAATTCTGAGTTAACCTTAGAAGATTTGTGTTCTGTCATTCTTTCCTAATTTCTTGAATAGATTTCCACATTGGTTATTCTCTAGTTCTGTTCCAGGTGCATCTTTAGAGTTGAGTCGGTGCATTTTCAGGGTTGCATCAATTTCCAGCATTGAAGCGTTTGATTTTCAGTAACTTTTGTAGTTGAGAACATTATTAGAAGATCATTAAACCCAAATCTCTCGTGAAAAGTTTACTACAACGTATTTACATTACAATTGCTGATTAGGTATGTATGGTAATTATTGAACAGTAAACATTTTGCAGCCCTAGCCCGCGCACGACCACAAAAAGTATAAATACTAGTCCATCGCCAAATTTTTTCTTTACGTTCATGGTCAAAGATTAGATATCGAAGCTTACATAAAGACCACTGGTCAAAAATGCTTTGGGGAAAGTCTCCGGCCACTATTGCGGAAACGTAATGCTTTTATCAAATCATTTGAACATCGTTTCAGTTGACAATACCCTACTAGGCTTGATGGGTAGCATTTGCTGGAAATTAGGAATGGTGCTAATTCGTTTTGGATCTTGTCTTCAAGTGAAGCTCTGGTACTATTTCTAGTTGAATGTGGGTGTGTTTCTTGTTGGGCACGGGTTTTTGTCAATTGAATGGTGTTTCACGTTCCCAGTTTGGTATATTCCACTACTGGTGTTTACCGTCGGCAATGGGGTTTGGTATCCTAAACGATAGATATAACTAATGATCGCCTTGCGGTTAACCCAATGGAGCTTACTCTTGGTCCATGAACGTCCCTATTACAAGCTTGAGCTGGTGCCTTTTAGGGATCTTCACCGAGCATGTATAGTCACATATACCAGGCTTTTCAACCTCTGGAGAGGTTGAACATGATTTACAAGGATTGGTTATTATGATGAAACAATCAAGCAAACATAGAGTCAAGCTCTGATACATCTGGTTCACTGTCTGGAAAAATGGCAGGTTCACGATTAGGACGAGAGTTGCAATATTTCTGATCCAATCCTAGTAAATGGTGTTTTAGCAATGGCTATGTGACTTGGGCTTATAAGCTCATCGGATAGTGTAGAATTTCACGTAGAATCCTAGTGAAAATCTCTTTCAACTTCTGAATTATTGAGTAATAGCTACAATTATGAAGTATCAAAGAATAAAGGTGCTATATAATACAGTGGACAATTGTCCAAGAAATTAAAAGAATAAATAAGAGTCACTCAACTTGCCAATGACTCGTAAGGGCAGTTCCACCTCCAGAACTGCTATTGCCCAGTAACTCCATCGTATATAATAATAATGTAGTGGCCATATTGACCCAGTTCCAAAATTGCCATGGATGAACCACAATTTGGAATTCTGAGGTTTCAAAAAATCCCCATATCTTCAATTCCGTACCGAGTTCTCCATTATACAGCATCATAAGATGAGTATATACTGCAATAATAAGACAAGGTGAATATGCATATATCAATCGTATTATGGCGGATGGTGGTTGACGATGTGGAGGTTTCAAACGGAAAGATTTCTTTTGTTTGAGACGGGGTGTTGATGGAGAAGTGTCATCTTCTGATGGTTTAGGTTCAATTATTGGTTCCGGTTCTTTGAAATCCAATTGTGGAAGGTTTGTACTGGAAGCTTGACGTGATCTCGTCATCAAAGGAGGAGTTCTTGGTGGAGATATGGTAGGATACGCCGAGCTATAGTACAAGGAAGGAATGATCTTCGTAGCAGCATAGAAAACACCAATTCTGTAAGCCAAATTCAATAAAATAGGCAAAGTCAATCTTTGAATTGCCATAAGCAAGAATTCCCAAATTGTTTTGAAAGAACCTGGTAAGTTAGAAGCTAAGAAAGGAACAACTTGCAGAATTGGATTCAAAATTTGAGGTGGTAATTTTGGAATTTCATTTTTCAAGTTAAACGTAGCTTGGGTGAATAACGAGGTCAAAGACTTGGTGGCATCTTGGGATAAAATAGGAAAGGTTTCATAAATGCACCGGACCACATAGGCAAATAAAAGCGAGCTTTCAATGATTGAACCTTTACCCGAAACAATTCCGTACAAGCCCAAGCCACCAGTTAAAGTCAAAAATGAACCCAACAAGGATGCACTGGCAATGTCAATGGTGAATGGAAACAGATAGATCCGGTATAAGAAAGAAATACAAACAGTGATGACACATCCACTTCCAATAAGGGACACAATTAACCAACTGTCGGATTTATATACCGTCAACCAATTGACGGTTTGACCAATGGCTTGGATGAGCAAGAGGGAACAGAACCCCTCAAGAATGGTGAAGATGGAGGTTGAATTGGCCAACACCAATTTCCAAACCTCTACGGGACTGAAGTTTGGAAACAACCATGAATCGGCCACCGTGGTTTGCGGGCCGGTATGGTAAGATAAGAAGAGGGTCAAAATACTCGGAATCAAGAAGTGTTGCAAGTAGTACAACAGCAGGACCCATCTGAAGTACTTGGATCTGCGGGTGATGAGTCTGACGGTGGTTAACACGAAGTAGAGCAAGAAGGTGGTGAGGGAGAAGGCCAAACCACACTTGACACCTCCAACATCGAACGCTAGGGGAATGGTCAAGATGATAAGAATGAGGTATATGGTGGAAAGGAGGGCTCTGATGGGCCGTATGATCTTGAAAGAGGCCATTTTGGTGGAAATGGATGAGATGTGGTTATATGATGGAAATGACTTGGGGAGAGCCCAGATTAGATTGTAGCGGATAGGGTGGGCGGAGGATTAGACTGGATGATTCACACAGCGAAGCGGTTCGGGTGAATCAGGGCAACGGGGCCGTCGTTTTGGGACGAGAGCTCAGAGGGTGGGACTATTTGACGTGGCCCTTTCAGTAGCTGGCCGTAAGGGAGATGTGGTTGTTGATGATTTTTCTGTGCGAGCCAGGGTAGCGGGCAGCGAAAAATTAGAGAGGCCGGTGAAGAGAAGAGAGAGGGAAAAGAGAGAGAAGAGAGAGGGAGAAAAGAGAGAGAAGAAAGTAGGGAGAATAAGGAGAAAAGAATAGGGAGTATAGAGAATAGGGAGAAGAGAGAATCGGGAGAATGGGAGAAATGGGAGTAAATAAACGGAATAGAGACAATGGTATTAATGGAGTGAAGAGAGTATTACCGAGAATGGTACACTACTAGTGGGGAACGTAGTGAAAACTTATTGCACCGACCCACGCGGTGGTGCTAGAAAGGGCAAAGGTCAGACGAGCACACACCGAGTCGCTAGGGCGACGCGTGTGGGGCAATGTTACGAGAAGAACAGTCCAATAAGAACAATTACTGACAAATGGACCATCGTGGCGAGATCAAGATCCTGAACCTCAATCCTGAACCTGAAACCCGAACCTGAAACCTTCAAACACCGGCCGGGCTGACCAATTACAATTGGCCAATGACCGCAATGGTTATTTGGGAGATTTGGAGATTTGGAGATATGGAGATTTGGGAGATTTGGAGATTTGGAATTTGGAATTTGGAATTTGGGAGATTGGAATATTGGAGATTGGAGTATTGGAGATTGTAATAATGTAATATTGAAATTTGGGAGCTGCTAACAACAGATGGAAATCGGGAGATGCCCCAGAAATATTCGTCAAGATTTATCATGCAATTGGTGGAGTGAGGGAGATGGAACGGGGAGGAATGGGGGAATAGGGAAACGGGGGAATGGAGAGGAATGGAGGTGGAAAGTGTTGTAGTGTCAGTATGGAGCGGTAGTAATGTCATTGATTTCCCGGTGGATCTATCGGGTGACCTTGGCTCATTTGCTCTTATTATATGGTATTTTGTAGCTCATTCAACACAATAGAATGGTATCAATTTATCTGGGTAGTTAAGCTAGCTGAATAATTCCAATCTGATCCCCTAAAAATTTCGAGCTTCCTACACCTTTAAGCTCTAAATATTGTGTTCTCGTAAGTAGTGAAGATTTCCGTCACTTATTACACCACTTAAACTGATTTCTCAATCCCACCTTCAGTCTCACTAAATTTCAGACCATTAAGTTTAATCCATTCAATTCCTTTCCAACTTCATACTATTCAGTCCTCTACACTACAATTCAACTTCATTCCATTCAAACCCCGCCACGATTATATTCTACCATTATATTCTACCATTTTATTACAATTCCACTCTAGTTAGTAACTCAGTCGTCTTCCCAACTAAACCCCACACGACATTAACAATTTAAATTGTATTGACAATGTTCTCCCTGATTATCCCTGATTCTCCCTGATTCTCCCTGTGTCTCCCCCTCCCCATTACTACCTGAAACCATCGCTCTTGACACTTTAGTTCACATGGGGCTTTAGCCTCAAAGTGGGTGCGGTTTTGTCGCAGGACTGCTGGTAAAGAGTACAACTCCCGCGGTCACCAAGCCGGCCAAAAATAGTTAAAGTGTGGAAACCTGGTTCCATACATGATCAGATGCACCAACATCACAGGAATGAGCTTGCATGACTTGGCCAAAAGGAAGGCAAGATAATCCACAAGTTTGAGTGACTCGTATCTTAAAGGTGACGACAAGCTGGAGGCAGTTTGTCTGCTTGTCGCAGTTTGTGTGCTTGTCGCAGTTTGTCGGTTTTGTCGCAGTTTGTCGGTTTTGTCGCAGTATATCGCAGCTTGTCTGTTTGTCAGTTTATCAGTTTGTCGCAGTCAGTGCCGAAGCCCCCGTTGGCTCGGAGGGGTACAATCCCATCGCCATTCCCACGTGACGTGCGGTAGATATTTTTCACTTTACCAGATTATCTACTCCGTATTCCACGCCATGGCTAGACAGAAACGGAGAACCCCGGCCATTCCCGCCGATAGAGACACCGAGAACCCCTCCAAAAAGCCTCGGTCCAAACATGGGCGCCAGACCATGCGGACTGTGTCCCGTACCAGTAGAAGAGGCCCTCCAAACGAGATTGAGCAGCCCATCGCATCGGAAGAATTGATTGAAGAAGCTTCCGAAGAGGAAGCTGAAGTCCAGGAGGATCAAGACGAATCAGGAAAAGCTTACAATGCGTTGTTGACACTTTTGAAGACAGACCATCCATCCAGTTCCAAAACAACCAAAACCACCAAAACCACCAAAACCACTAAAGCCTCTGGGGATCAAAACGGTGAAGAGAAACAAGAAGAAGAAGACACTGAAGTATTTGCCAATGAGGAATTGGCTGGAGTCAACATTGAAGACGATGAACAAGAATTGGAAGAGGATGAGGAAGAAGAGATCGAAGAAAGTGATGATGAAGACATTCAAACCATTGAACAAAACCCATTTGAAGCCCATTTCAATCTCGTTTCAGATGATTTAATTGATGAGCAACACAACTTGGTGGTTAAGAACAACGAGAAATGGCCAATCTCTGCCAGAGAAGTGATCAAGAATTCCAATTATTCATCCATCACCACTTCTGCTCCAGGAAGTGCTCTTCCTACCCCATTAAATCCAGCAAGTGTCAAGCTGTTGAAAGACGTACGTTTAAAGAAGAGATTGTTGGATGCTTATGAATCATCATACCCCAATTCCAAGCTTAATGATTTGGACTTGAACTTAGCTCAATCTATCTTCAATTACAAGGACGTTGCCTTTTCCTACCAATCTTATAAGAATAATACTCATACCAAACTCTATGCTTTACATGCATTGAATCACGTTTATAACACCAGAGATCGGATCATCAAGAATACCACCAAAATTAATAGTCATAAGGAAGAAAAAGGAGCCGATTCCGATCTTGAATTGAGAGATCAAGGATTCACCAGACCAAAAGTCCTCATTTTGCTTCCTACCAGAAATGCCTGTTATGAATTGGTAGAGCTTTTGATTAAGTTATCTGGTAGTGAACAACAAGAAAATAAGAAGAAATTCACTCTGCAATTCTTTGTTGATTCTCAAACTCCTGGAAATAAACCAGAAGATTTTAAACATTATTTCAAGGGTAATACCAATGATTTCTTTTGTATTGGGATCAAATTTACTCGTAAGACATTGAAGCTTTATTCTTCATTCTATTCATCAGACATTATTATAGCATCTCCAATTGGTCTCTCGATGATTTTGGAGAATCCTGATAAGAGAAAGAGACAGTATGATTTCTTATCATCTATTGAAGTATTAATTGTTGATAGAGCCAATCAAATCGAAATGCAAAATTGGGATCATGTGTCTACAGTATTCAAATATTTGAATAAGATTCCTAAAGATTTCCATAATGCCGATTTCTCTAGAATTAGAATGTGGTATATCAACGATCAAAGTAAGTTATTAAGACAAAGTTTGATTTTCACAGAATATTTAACCCCAGATATCAATAATGTTTTAAGTACAAAGAAATCCATAAATCTTGCTGGTAAAGTCAAATATAAACCAGTATATGATAACAATAATTGTGTGATGAACTCAATTGGTATCAAGATCAAGCAAATATTTCAAAGATTTGATAGTGAAATTAATCCATTACAAGATTCAGAATTACGCTTCAAATATTTCATTAACACCACTTTACCATCACTTATGAAATCTTCAAGTTATTCCAATGGTATTATGATATTTATTCCATCATATTATGATTATCTTCGGATAAAGCACTACATGAAAACTTCAACCAAGTTCCTTTTTGGATCTCTCGACGAATATAGAAGTCAATCTAAGCTTGATAAAGTCAGACGTTCATTCCAAGATGGTAAGATCAAGATCTTGCTTTATACAGAAAGATTACATTATTTCAGAAGATTCGAAGTCAATGGAGTCAAAACTCTTTTGATGTATGGATTACCTTCAAATCCATTATTCTATAAAGAATTAGTTCGGTTTATTGGAAAATCAGTTTTCAAAGAAGAAGTGGATTTGGACTTAGCTTTAGTAAAGGTAATTTATTCAAAATTGGATATGGTTAGTTTGGAAAGAATCGTGGGAAATGATAGAGCTAAAGTGCTTTGTGGAGGAGTCAACGAACTGTATGAATTCAGATAGTCCATCACTTTAGATAGCCACCAACTGGTAACTACAACTTAGTGCAACTTATATTAATATGTATAAACACCACTAAATGTATCACAAATATAATCAGGTCTATAGTAGCCAGGAATATCTATATAAATCCAAGTATCAACAAGCCTCAAATAACCATTAAGTGGACTTAGAGTCAATTAAGAGTCTTCAAGAGGCTTCGTAACCTTAAAAAAGTAAAGTCTACACGTCACATCACTTATGGTACCTTACACATTGTACAGCAGTGCAAGCTGAAGGGTTCAATTTCCAATTAATTTCACTACATTTATAAATTGGAGTCTTCCAGTAGCAGAGCCAGTATCTGATCCAATATCGTTCCAGTATCTGAACAATATCTGATCCAATAACTGATCCAGTAACTGATCCAGTATCTTTGAATACCTTTCAATATCTGATCCAGTATGGGTTTTGGAGCAATGAGAGGTGAATCTTACAAGCCAACATAAAGAGACCGAATTAACTATCCCAACCCATCCAATTTGATCGCCAGTTGAATACAGTTGATTCCAGTTCAGTACTGCAACCAACGATGCTAGCATTTCTTTATTTTTGTTGTTTGCTCTTTTGTTGTTTCTCTTTTGTTGTTTCTCTTTAGTGGTTTCTCTTTTGGGGTTTCTCTTTCATGTTGACCTTGGTGTCTTATTGTAAACCTCTATTACTATACACTCCCTAAATCAAGAACTTAACGTATTGAATGCCATGACGAAACATCCAATGGCCACATATGGGCTTAATCTTTCACCAATACGAGCAAACTTCCAGAATACACCCCAAGCTCCGGATTTTCTGTTATCCAAGATAGCTGGAGCAGTAGAATGGACGTATGTGCAGGTGCAAATGAGCAATAGTATCACTTGGAGAAGCGACTGGAAGTTGAAAAGGGCCGACTGTTGTTAGTGGGTGAAGTTGTAGGTTTGGGGGTACTTACCATCTTGTAGAAACAAGGTTGTTCTGGTACGAAAATATAACGTCAGGCGATTACGTAACCGAGCGACATTGGTTAATCCGAGAACACGGAGATCACGTGATCATCACAGCCATAGAAGAAACTAGTTAAGTCGTAGAGTAAGTAGTTGTTTGCCCGCAAATGGTATTTTAAAACTAGTAGTGGATGAAGAGATCATGCAGACTTTGTTGGATCATCAGAAACACGAAATTCTTTGGAATATTGGAATGCTATTGTTTATTGTATTGCGCGTAACCTCCAATAATTCAGATCAGTGGGGACGGAAGCGCAACCTCTGAAGCTTTAGGATGATACAGATACTTAAAAAGCAGAACTGAAGCAGACAGCCTTCTTCTTTGGCTGAACCTTCTAGAGTTAACCACCGATAGCTTCGTAAAATGAAAATTAGTATACATATATTCTTGAGCAATTTGCAGTTTAGCTTTGCGAAGTTACACAAAACCAGTGTATTATATGTTTCTACTTGAGCAGGAATAGCAGGAAAAACTGGTTGTGGGGCTAAGATTAGTAGGGATCAGAAAGCACATCTAATCAACATCTAGGAGCCTTTCCCCGGGCCTTATCCGAGAGGATTAACACTATGATCCGATAATCCGTGGAATTAGCACAACCATCGGATAGAGCATAATCCGCAGTTAATCTGCAAAGATAATTTACAGATTTTCATTATGCTGGTTCGGGAAGAATTGACTTATTTCACTGCTAATCTATTCAGTTACAAATATAATCAACGTCAACAATTGAACAAAGCGGGGGTGTGGTTCACATCGGTTAATTCGCTTCACATCCGATAATTTGTTTCAGCTTCCGATTCAGCTTCCGATTCGGCCCCGGCACCTTTTCGTTTCACCACTGATCAAACCCCAGACAAGTTAAACCCCGTTCTAATTAGACTAAACAATGCGATGTGCCATTATAAATTCACTAAATCCTTAGCCAAAGCCCGAAGTGGATCTCTTCTCAATTTTCTTTCCTCTATTCTCTAAACTCTTTTCTCTTCTCTTTTCTCTAATTCCTATTGTGTGGCATGTTCACTACTCATCATATACCCAATTGGGAAGGCACTGCATTCCTGAGCCTGATCTTCTGTAGGTGGTGGAGATGGTAACTATAGTCGTGTCCACTTTGTGTCCACTAGGTACCGTCAATGCCGCATGGTGCCTCCTCACCTCTAAAGCACGACATGTAATTGTTTCACGATCACCGAATGGTAATACCGAGCACACGAGACGGTTAGACATTCCTCTCCAGAATTAAGGGAATTTCCTCCATTAATTTATTCCTCCAGAATTGAGAGAATTTCTAACCACCAAGATCAAAGAGTTCTCGATCTGATGTGGCAGTTAACTCGACCAATTCCCGTTAAATCCCGCCAAAGTTAACCGATAATGTTCCTGAATAGTGTGATTCCTAGTCATTTCCGCATGGAACCGTTAACCCCTTATGTGGTAATCAATAATAACCAGTAATAACTGGGAATAACCAGTAATTAGCTCAATCAGTAAATATCATCAGCATTATTAAGCCGTAATCTCCACCACACAGTTCCCCACCTCTACCATCCAAGCTTCACCATGTGGCAAAGGTAAAGTCAAAATGTAAATGTAAAATGTAAAACGTTAATATGAAGACGGTTGCCTCGGCCACTCGCATGAAACTATCGTCTAACTGATATCCAATTACTTAGTTATGGTGGATTTGGATTTGGATTGGTCAATTTGGTTAGTGTATTCAATTTGGTCAATTTGGTCAATTTGGTGTAGTTCCTGATTGTGTTGTGGTGGTAATAATTTCCATAATAACCATAAAATACCTTATGGGATTCCCCCTCTTTGATTATCCCCCTCCTTCTCCAATCGTCCCCCTCCGACGTCATGGTACACGCACTCGATACCCCTGGGTAGTATTTTCTAGCCGTTAGATCAAGTCCGGGGTATAAATGGCTCGCACCTCCCGCCAATCGGTGGATAGATCCAATACAATATCATCTCTATCTGTTGACCATATACACTCCTCTCTTGTATTAAGATTAAGATAATTACCCTGCCTCGTGTGTCAAGATAAAGAGTATTACCCTGCCTCGTGTATTAAGATAACTTCCTCGTGTATTGAGATAATCCTTCCTCGTGTATTGAGATAATCCTACTTGCCTCGTGTATTGATTAACTTCGTTGGCTTCAGTGTTTCTTCAGTGTTTCTTCAGTGTTTCCACTTTCTACCTATAAATCACCCTCATTCCTACAGAACCCCAAATATCCAAATATCCAATACCCCAAATTCCCAATACGTTCATATCACATTTCGTTCATATCACCTTACTTGTATCTGAGCTCGACACTTCCATACTTTTATAACATCAGTTGACATTTAACTTTAGACAATTCACTTCGTCTTTTCCGCTTTCCCTTATCCATTATCCATTTCATTCCAAATATTCAAATCATTGGAACGTTCATTCTTTCCTTATTGATATTTTTCCAGTTATATCCAGAACATTAGCTGGTTATTTATTCTATACAGTTCTCCCTATTGTCCTACAATTCATAGAATCCTCCCTATCATTGTCAGAGTCACTGCTCCTTAACTTGTGATTCAACTGATTTCTTGCCTTAATCACGCCACTCCATTGAAGCCTATTGCTTTGTTGAAGCCAATTCCTCTTCATTGAAACCTATTGCTCTATTGAAGTCAATTCCTTTTCATTAAAGCCTATTGTTCTATTGAAGCCAATTGCCTCTTTGATCTCTTCATTGATCCTCCCACCAAGAAACTAGTCTATCTTTCTGAAACCTTTTGACTTTTGCAACCTTTTGACTTTGCAACCATTTGACCATTTGACCATTTGACTTTTGAAGTTTTTCCCTTTTGACCTTTTGACGTTTGAAGCTTTTCCCTCTATTTCCTTTGTCTGTTTATTTCATTGAATCATGACTACCGCTAGAATTCATACTGTGCAAGAGAACAAACAACTTTCCCGCAATAAGAAACCCGTACACGTGATCTTGTTCCCCAATGGCAAACATCCAGTGGATGACTTTCAATTGCCCCCCGTCTCTACAGTTCAAGATATCGACCTCCTTACCCGTGCCCAATTAGTTCAGTATATGGTGGGTTACCAATTAGGCTATAACGACAAATTGCCCAATGTGCGCATGAAGGAAAAATTGAAGCACGCGGTGGGACTCGCGGGTACTTACGACAATATTTTTATCTTCTCCGAGTAGCAGCATGTTGGTGCTTGGAACGAGACAGGTTCTCGCCACGTAACCGCCGGGCTGGTCTAGGCCTTAATGAATATCATGACTGTCAATTAGTAGTTTTGTATATCGTATCACGTGCAACAGGGCACGTGTTAAAGCGCACGTGATAGTGACTAACTCTCAATAGTCTAACCCGCTTCAGAAGGAGTACAATCTTAATCACCCAGCAGTACTGCCCGTTCGACCAAAGTTTATTGACTTTTGTGTGTCTCATTGGACTCCAAGAACCTGAATTTACCACCTGTCCTTTTTTCGGTGTTTTTCCAGCCGTTTTCTGTGGTTTTCTATTCTCATATTACCCCCGACGTTTTCATCCATCCAACTCAAACTCACCAATCATCTTCCCTGGTGTCATTCTAAACTGTTCATTGGTTCTAAACAGCTGCTAATAATCCATTGGACCACTTTTCCGAAAAAAATCCATTCGTTTCCATCATTTGAAGCCATAGTTTCAAGAAACAACAGTACATTCCACTACAATGAGCTACGATGACCCGTTTCAAATGGACGAAGAGCTCCCTAGTCAAGACACTGCTCTACCAATGCAAACCATAGAGGATGATATCACTCCCCGCTATACACATGCCCCGATTTCCATGTACTATGACCATAAGCTTATACGATCGAAATTGGATCAACTTAAAGTAGAAGCAGGTGGAACCAATACCACTACCGAGGACGAGAGTCACCAAGATGATGAAAAACAACAATATGAAGAGGATGCAGACGACAAGCTCGATGTTAAGCTCCAGTCACAACTCAACAAGGAGTACAATGGAAAGTTTGATACTTTTGATGTACTAAATCAACCTATAACTCCTCCAGAGAATTTTGCTCCTGTCATCAACAAAATCTACCGGTCATCATTCCCACAAGCCAACAATTTCAGCTTCTTAAAGAAACTTAAACTTAAATCGGTATTTTGTTTAATTCCAGAAGAATACCCCGAACTTCAAGCAGAATTTTTAAAGCATGAAAATATCAAACTTTTCCAACTTGGAATGTCGGGAAATAAAGAGCCATTTGTTAAAATCAGCTCGGAATTAATCACTGAAGCTATCAAGATTGTTATTGATCCTTCCAATCATCCAATATTGATCCATTGTAATAGAGGAAAGCATAGAACTGGATGTTTGGTAGGGGTACTAAGACGACTTCAAAAATGGTCTTTAACCATCATTTTCGATGAATACAGAAAATTTGCTTCTCCTAAAGAAAGACCCATGGACCAACAATTCATTGAACTTTATGATGAAGCTGAAATCATTAAATTTGCACAGCAAAATCACTTTTTACCTCTTGCATGGGATTGAATAATTGAATAGATAAACAGTTGAAGAGGTGGATGGCTAGATTTTGTGCTCGTTTATTATAAATTGAATATCAACTCAATGTGATATTTCCGCCTGGATAACCTCATTCAATTTCAACACAGAATGATGACTTCTACTGGTTATTCTTTTCAAATGAAAAAATACAGTCCTTATTGACACACAAATTATATCAAGTGAATTACAACCAACCATGGTTTGGAATATGGAAATAGAACTACAACAGCCATGGAAAACAAGTTGATTTCCTTGGACAATGTTCAATCAATTAACCGTAAACTCAATATTACTTATTCATATATTTTTTAGATTCATCCTACATCATTGATCCATTTAAAGATGTGATTATTTTTGAAATTTAACACCTTTTCCTTCAAGCATAGAAAAAGGACATAGGAGGATAAAATTATGCCACAAGAGGTGAAAACAATTTCATACCCTTAAATCTTTTAGATATTGACTTGATCTGTTCCTTTTCTTGAAATCTTTTTGATAATTAAATAATAGAATGTAGAAGAGTTTTCCTTTTGATACTGTTGGTTTACGAGGTATTAACTCGAAGGCCAGAAGAACTTCTTACCATACAAACCAGCATTTCCCAATGCCAACACAGTAAGACCGAAAGGAGCGATTTTTCCTCTCAACAAGCTCTTTGCTCCAGCTCCACCATTGACAATCAAATATAATGAAGCCCATGCAAAATTGAATCCAGCTGCATTGACTGGTTCTCCATCAAACGAGAGCCAAGCCCCCAAAAGATTTGCTGCTCCAAATGTATAACATGATGCTTTTGTTGGCTTTGCATGAACCAACAATTGGCTGAACTTAGCCGAGCTTCCAGAAGTACCAGAAGCACCGGAAGCTGAAATGGCCTGGGGTTGAGATACAGCCTTAAGTATGAGTGAAGACCCGAGGGCCAAGGCTGGGTATGGAGTAAGCGCGAGGCTGTCGAGGGTAGCCAAAATGGATTGCTTCTTTTCCTGCAAGGTTTCAGACATGATGAACCGTTTAGACGCTGAGATGGAGGTGGTGATACACTGTCACAAGACGGGTTGTGGTGATGAAATATGGAGATTGCGGGCGTGCGCCCACCCACCGAAATAGGTGATGTTGCTGCATGGAAAGAACTGGTGATTATATGCAGGAAAGTATAACTCTATCATTGGTTCTATTTTAAAGCCCTATTCTAAAGGATCCTCGATTTTAATCTACAATAAGCTGATTATACCTGTCCTATTCTAATATACACTAACGAAATAAACTAAGTTCTTTCACCTCTCAATCTTCTGGCCAATTGGATGTCCTTCTTTTGGATAGTGACTCTCTTGGCGTGGATAGCACACAAGTTGGTGTCTTCGAATAAAGACACCAAGTAAGCTTCAACGGATTCTTGCAAAGCACCGATGGCAGAAGATTGGAATCTCAAGTCGGTCTTGAAATCTTGAGCAATTTCTCTAACCAATCTTTGGAATGGCAACTTTCTGATCAAAAGTTCAGTAGACTTTTGGAATCTTCTAATTTCTCTCAAAGCGACGGTACCTGGCTTATATCTGTGAGGCTTCTTAACACCACCGGTGGATGGTGCAGACTTTCTGGCAGCCTTGGAGGCCAATTGCTTTCTTGGTGCCTTACCACCAGTAGACTTTCTTGCTGTTTGCTTGGTTCTAGCCATTGTGTGTTGATGATTATTTTAGTTTGGGGTATGCACTGTTTATATAGTTAGCCTTCGCCAGTGATTGCAAATCAAACTGCAAACGGTAAACTGCAAACATTGGCATGTCAAAACATCGCGGTACGCGATTCTCTCATGCTGGCGAGGATTGTGGAACTGCGTCTTCTGCTGCCACCAGAAGCGCGCACCACAACTTGCATTAGCGCCAGGAGCATCTCTCCCGCGAACATGATTGTTGCTGGTACCACCGCGATCAATAGATGCATTTCCATAGAGATGCAATTTCACCGCGAATTCTTGGTGTTTGACCGTGTATGACCGTGTCTTTCCCAGGTATTGTCAGTAAATCGTGGAACGATGACTTCTGTAGCAACCAGAAATTGCAGACCGTATCAGAAACCGCGCTCCTGAGGTCACCATGGCTGCAACAGACGAGAACCTGTGAAGGTAACCGTAGTTGAATACAACCTGATGAATCCTCCTAGAATCATAGAACTGTAGCGAGAACCACCAGTTCTTGCCAGACTGCATTAGCAGTAGTACGATTGGTAGGTTTAGTGGGGATGGTCATAATGGAGTTCACAGAGTCTCTTTAGAGAAGTCTGGTGTCTCTCTAGAGGTGCTACTTCCCAGTAGGACAGAAGACACTCAGTTGCAGACCCTGGATTACACATTATGGGAGTAATCTGAAGCCCGCCACCCTGCGCGCTTTTTCGCGCTTTGCGCACTGACATAAACATCCTCCTACCGCGACCGGTGACCCATTCTGTGGGGCAGATTAGCTTGGGTACCAGGATCATTTCGTATAAATAGGAAGCACCCACCAAGGTAACTTATCATTAACAAATAACTATCAATAATACAATATGTCTGGTAGAGGAAAAGGAGGAAAAGGTTTAGGAAAAGGTGGTGCTAAGAGACACAGAAAGATCTTGAGAGATAACATTCAAGGTATTACCAAGCCAGCTATCAGAAGATTGGCTAGAAGAGGTGGTGTCAAGCGTATCTCTGCTTTGATCTACGAAGAAGTCAGAGTTGTTCTTAAGTCCTTCTTGGAAAACGTCATCAGAGATGCCGTTACTTATACTGAGCACGCTAAGAGAAAGACTGTTACTTCCTTGGACGTTGTTTACGCCTTGAAGAGACAAGGTAGAACCTTGTATGGTTTCGGTGGTTAACCGTGTTTTATTAGTGTATATTAGAATATTATGTGTCAGTGAACAAATGTAGAAAGATCAATATGAAATGATTCAATCAAACCAGATCAATACTCACTACCCATCACCAGATCAATTAATGATTCAATAGTCAATTGTCAATGATCAATACTCACTACTCATCACCAGATCAATTGCTGAATGGAGTAGAAGAACTCAATAACTCAATTCTCAATGATTCAATGATTCAATACTCAATACTTGATTCTCAATTACTCAATTACTCAATTACTCAATAATCAAGCACACCAGATCAATGACTCAATGACTCAACTACTCAATTAATAAATACTTTTCACACCAGTTCTATTATTAAATAAAATAGTTGGAACTGAAGTAACTCATGAATTTTCGAAATGGTTTGTGTCTGACAAATCATATCGTGAAACAGCAACTTATAATAAACTCATTTAATGGTTGCATTCAATTATTGATACCAAATGTGGCACCTTTTGAGGTTAAACATTAATCATCCTGAATATATTAAGTAATAAATTGTCAAATATTAATTGTTAAAGAGTGAATCAATAAAGAGTGAATTGTTAGGGATACGACATTAGCTTAATAGTTGTTCTATCATTATCTAAACCTTAGAAACGATTCAAATCTTTTAACTTAGTCAGTCTATTTTATTCAGCTATTTAATTTAACTATTGTTAATTATTAACATGGCGAAACCCTTTGGGAAATCCATAATCTCTGAATAAACGTCTCTTCAATGTTCTTTTAAACATCATTAACATCATACTTCTCTTGGTTTGATTTAGTTATATGTTCTAACTATTTGTTCTATCTACATATTTCATTTACTTACCATATATTAACTCCATTATAGAATTATGTTGATAGTCATCTCAATATTCTTATTATATTCATATGAAGCTATCAATATTCATAGACCTGATTAAATACCACTTGGTTGATTTTGTTCTTCTTGGGTAATTCTCTTCTTTCTTTCTTCATTCTCTTCTGCATTATTAGAATTCCATCACAGTCTCAACTATTCGATTCTCTCCCAATTCTCCTCCTTGATCCAAATACCGATCAAGAAGATGTCCAATGTTCTTCTCCCAAACCTCGATATCCACTAGTGGTTCTTCTTTGTATCCATCTGCATTCTTTCTTGCCCAATCTCGAATACATGAAGAGCTGGAATCTTCCATCTCCACCACCCGACTTGGACATCGACATCTACACCCAACTCCGGCAAAAACCGGTTTGTCTGGGGCAAGCCAATGTTCATCGGCTTTTCTTTGTTTTGCGTCTGTCTTATATCTGGAGCTCTCCACGTATGCCAATTGATTCTGGGGTGAATTACTTGGACAATGACCTAAATTGGAATGTCTGTATCCAATGTCTCGGAAATAATGAATATCTTTAACGTCCAACATCATACCTAATCCTAATGAATGAATTGGTGCATCCCCCCATCTTTCCTTATAAAACCCTCCACTTTTGTCCAAATGATGGAAGAAATCCTTGTATAGTTTGGAATTGAATAAATCTGTTCTAGCAATTTCAAAATTAGACCAAAAATGACACATATTATATTCTTCTCGATCAAATCTATCTTCATGTAACGTTGGAGGATATTTAGCATCTTGAAATAATTTTCTAAAGGTGGGTGATTTGCCAGCAAATTTGGAGATCTGTTCATCGGTTTTATCCTTTGTTTCTAAGAATTTCTTGATGGTAAGCTTATCTTCTATGGCTTGAAGAATTTCTCGTTGACTTTTCAACCCATCATATTCTTGATATTTACCATTGAATGTAAATTTGGAATCATCAATAAACATATTCCAAGCTCCTTTAACATCAATCTTGTTTTTTCGAATGAATGAACGGACTTCTTTAAAGAGATTGGGTACGGTGTAATATAATTCATGGATAAATACCGTAAATCCATACTTTTTCCCCCGTTTCTCCATCTCCACAAATGGATCATATGTAATATCACAATAGAACTCAACATCTGGTTCTACTCTCCAATACCAATCTCTCTTCTTCACAAGCTCATGATCATAGAAACTTCCAGAATAAAACCGGCACATCTTATGATATGATTCTTTATTACCATAGAGAATTTTCCGATCGCCTTGATTATTAATGCTTTCTTCGATCAACTCTTCATCTATATCTTGATCGAAATCCCACACTTGTTTGGGAATGGTTCCGAATTCCACCTCGGATGAAGTGTATTGAGTGATTGCTTGTTGGAATTCTTCGGTAAATGGTTCATTATTTAAAAACACCCACGGATAATTATACCACTGATTGAAATGTCGTTCTAAGGATTTCATAGAAGATATCACATCTTCTAAGTCAGAGTTTCTTGCCAACATGATCAATGAAGCATTTGCTCTGGGTTGAGAGGTTGCTGGCATTTGACACCCCATTATGAAGGGTGAGTCTTGCTTGGATTTCACCTCAAGTTGACTCATATACAATTCATGGGGTTGCTTGCTTTCCAACACCCGGCGTTGCTCTTCTATTGATTTCATGGGGAAATTAATCCAGAACTCTCCAGGTATGTTGTTAGGACTTTTGAAGAGGTTGAAATACACCATGGCAATTGAAACCAACATGAAAACCACCATCCAAATGCTCCAAGATGAAGTTCCTATTCTTATTCGTTTCTTGATCAAATGATTTATGGTTAATTTCAACTTCATCGCCGCATTGGATCGATAATTATTGGTCACGGGTATCATTTCTGGCTATTTAATCGACATTCACAAAGTCTTTAATGTACTAGAGTGGGTTCTTGAAGTTATTCGATGGTATTTGGTGTTGAATTTGGTTATTTTTGATAAAACCGGTGGATTCAAGTGAAATTGATTCTAGTGAAAAGTTGTTGAAAAATACCAGGAATCTAAAATTTTAAAAGGTAATTGGATACAATTGGGGCCCCTTCGTATATCAAGCTTTAGTTCAAGTCAATGGGCCTTGTTTTGACCGATTCCTTCCTTTCCGATATCTGATACAAAGTGGATTAAAGTGATCTATAATGGTGAGTGCGCTGGAGAAAAGTATTTACAAGTGACATGTGATATCCCATACCTAACCAAGTTGATCCAATATAATTCATTATTCATTGGTAAGTTACAATAATATACATAAGAGCCCTGTTAGTTCGAATAGAGCTCAAAAGAAGAATTTTAGGGTGTCGAAGGCTCAGATAACAATTTTTCCAGGTAAAAATTAAGTCCATATGGGCTTTGGCCTTGGGCTTTGGGAGGAAGATTACACTCATCCCCCAGAAAGGGGTATATAATTTATCACCTTTTTGAATCTGTACTATCCCAAAAGAAGTGATTCTCTGATCTAAAATCAGATGAGCTTTAATTGGATATGTATCGGAATGAGCGATTGAGAAGAAAACTATAACCAGACACTGGGTTTCTTTAAAGCACGATTGATCTCAATGTAATAATTCTTTCAAAGTAGTACAGCATGATATTACTTGATGAGAAGTCCGAAGCTAACTGCCACTTGGTGGCCCACTCTAACCAGGAGATTGGGACTCGAAGTACTTTGCACAACAGGTACCAAAATCGAGTGTCAAAATCATGCTTCAGAATGAAGTATAAGATTAAGTACAAAATTCATGTACAAGAATAAAACACATGATTCTTTCCCAAATAACAAGCTCTGCTATATGATAATTATGAATGTCAAATTTGATTTATCTTCACATTCATATGAATCCAACATTGCAGTTCAATTTTCTTTGTTTTAATCTTTTCTTCCAGTTGCCATCTTAAGCAAAGCAAGATCTTCGTTTAATTCTTCTGGCTTTAAACCATGTGGACCAGTAAATTGTTTATGAGAACCTCGAGTATTGGGCTTGTTGGCCTTGTCCAATAGCACTAGCGATGGACCAGCATCTTCATGATCCATAATCAACGAGTTTAATGCATCGTAATCTTTATCACTGAGATTGGAATCGTTTCCACTACTGACACCTGCTACCGCAGCCTTTCCATTGGTGCTGCTATTATTCGCCACACTTGAAGACATTTCATCGGCAGATGAATAACGTGTAGCATAGTGTCGTCTTCTCTTTGATGCCAGGATGTATCCATTCGGTACCGAAGAAACATTTCCAGCTGTAGTCGTAGATCCACCGAGTCCCCCATCAGAAAGGTCATCAGCTTCACCGGTGGTGAATCGAGAGCCCATCTCCCGCTTTCTGAGTGATCTGCGGTCGTTGAGGTTGAGGGAACTAGCTGCTGCTGCTGCATTCAACGCCACGGTCGCCGAATCTTCCTTTGAATTACTCCACGAGTTGGCATTCACCAAATTCAACAACAACTTGTCTTCCTTGAGTTGTTTGATTTGCTTCAGAAGCTTGTCATAGAGCTTCTCCTTGATGAGCTTGATCATTTTATTGTGGTTATCCTTTGCTTTTTCGATGTCTTCCTTGTATTCTGATTCTATTCTCTTCACTTGGTACTCTTCCCAAAGTCTCAACTTGGTGAGCTCATAATCCCGCTGTTCTTCCAATTCAATCTTCTTGTCCAAGAGTTCCTCGTTTGTTCCCTGCTGCAACGTTGCCAATGCCGTCTGAAGATCGTGAAGCAGTTCCCGATAGTAATTGTCCCTCTCGGCATTGAATGTGAGTTCGATCTTGGAAAGCCGAGAACCTATCTGTTGTCTTCTTTTGTCGCGTTTACTAAGACCTGAAGGTTAGTTGGCGGTGTCTGAAACGCTTGAACCGTTTTACTTACTGTCCCCAAGGGCTCCGTTTCTCTTCTGTTCGTCCATAGTGTTATCGATAACAACCACAGGCTTTGGCTGGTATATGCGTGTGGCTGGTCAGCACTTACGTAAGCAGAAATAGAATTGAGTGGGTTCAGGTGCATTACGTAATTCTTAGCCAGTTGGTTTATGACTCTTTCTATAACCATGGACAACTATCACCAACTTCCATTCGCTGATGGAGCTTTTGATATGGGCCCTCAGATCACCGAGGCAATCCATTTTCAATTGGAAAAAGACCCCTCGAAATCCGTCAGTTTAATCCCTGTTCATGATGTTTCACAGGTTCCCCCACATTTAGTGGATTTACTCCATCAAGAGTTCAATTACGTAGTGGAAGAAGGTCTTACGTATCCCCATCACAACACCATGAACTTGGACGAGTTCACCAAGTATTGGTTCACTCACTTTGTGGCCATTTTGATTGAAGGCCACCATTCCTCTTTCGCCACACTTCAACTGCAGCCAAAGTCATATTGGGACCAGGTTTACTTGGGAAACTTCTATATAAAACCCAACTACTTGGGCCGGTGCTCTCATGTGTGTAATGCTGGCTTCCTTGTGAGCCACCAGAAACGTGGCCTTGGACTTGGTAAAGAAATGGGCCGTCGGTATTTGATCTGGGCCAAACAGCTTGGTTATGCCTACAGTGTATTCAATTTGGTTTTCGAGACAAACAAAGCTAGTTTGCGGATTTGGGACAGTTTGGGGTTCGAGAGAATTGGATACGTGAAGAATGTGGCGGCATTGAAGGGAATTGAAGGGCTTGTTGGTGCCCATATGTTTGGCTATGACCTCCTCCAATACACCCCTGGAAGCAACGAATGCAACTGAAGACTCATAGTTGGCGGCTAACCATAACTGGTAACCATATCTGGTAACTGTTAGAGTTGGAATACATTTCCTTACAGTTATCAAATATTGATATTGAACGACCAGGTATTATAATTAAGAATATTGTGAAGAAACAAGCTGAGATCCAGTACACCTGTTTCTTTTATAAGGCTCTTTTCAAAAAGTTCATTGACAATGCCTGAATGAGATGTCATCTTCCACCAATCTTCACTTCATTCAGGTAGAAACCAATTGAGTAATGAAAACTCATGAAAAACCTCTGCTATGTATTCAGAAAATCGATTAAGTTTGCCCTAAATAAAGATGTGACCTCTAAAAGAGTTTACACATTGGAATTCTATCTAATATTACAGATAGCTGTATTTATTGCATCCAATTTGGCCTCTGTTATTCTACTATATTTCTCCTGCATACAAACCGAAAACCGCGACATTGTCGTGCTGGCTGGAGAAATGTCGCTCCAGGTAATATGTCGTGTGTCGCGTTGTACGTCACCCCACCGATGCAAGGCTCAACAACATCAACACTATTGACATTCTCCAATATACACTATCAGGACTACATCTACACAGCTTATCAGCACCATCACCATCACCATCACCATCACCTCCACCATGCCTGAATTCGACGACGTGATCCAGCCTCCACACTATCGACCTCAGCTCGATTACAATCCAGAAAATGACATTGATCGTTACACCGTCCTCTTGAAAGATGGTGAAACTACCGCCACCATTTACCCCATCCATTCACCCAATGAGCTTCCACCGGGACTTTTGGCATTCTTGTGTGATGAGTTCAACATGGAGATTGAAAGAGGTGATACTTGTGCCTTCTTCGACACTCTTCATATTGAACAATTTCAGAACTATTGGTTCGGAGCTTTTGCTGCCGTAATGGTGTTGGGTGATTCACCAGCGTTGGAGGGTCCAAGAC
Organism: Suhomyces chickasaworum; assembly: GCA_030568495.1. Classification (NCBI taxonomy): domain Eukaryota; kingdom Fungi; phylum Ascomycota; class Pichiomycetes; order Serinales; family Debaryomycetaceae; genus Suhomyces; species Suhomyces chickasaworum. Next base: position 184,454 of record JAJMGF010000023.1, on the reverse strand, counting down.
AATGGGAAAAGGAATGTTTGGGAACATTTTACATCAAGCCAAATTATCCTGGACGTTGTTCTCATATATGTACTGCTAACTTTCTCGTTAATGCCGGTATTCGTGGTAAAGGTATTGGTAGAACCTTAACAGATTGTTATTTACAATGGGCACCACGTCTTGGTTATACTTATTCGGTATTTAATTTGGTATTTGAAACCAATGTTGCTGCCAGAAGAATATGGGAATCTCTTAATTTCAAAAGAGTTGGAAGAGTAAAATCCGCTGGGATTTTAAAGGGACATGATTTAGCAGTTGATGCCATTATGTATGGAAGAGAATTAGTCAATGCTTCAGATCCTGCTGTGGGTGCTTACAGATTCGATAAAATAAAGTTTTACCTTGAAACTGGAAGGTATCCAGCCATGGCCGATAGACAAGAAAAATCCCGACTTCGGTCATCTGCATCACATTATCGACTTGAAAGTGGAAAGTTAATGCTCAAAGGAAGAGAAGTTATTAGTGATCCTTCAAGACAATTACAAATCTGTACGGAAGTTCATATGCAAAATCATGGAGGTATTAATAAAACCACTAGTGTGGTGACAGAAAAATACCATTGGACAAGAATTAAAGATACCGTGGCTCAGGCTATCAAAAGTTGTGCAGAATGTAGAGACCAAGCAAGAGACCTTCCAATTGTTAAACGACAAACTGCTCCTAAAAAAGTCGTTACTTCCAACCAATCAAGACATAGAATCACCAAGCCTTACAATGGACAATCTTCTCAAAATAGAAATATCATCAGACCAAGAACAAATGAAGAAGTTGAAGCCATGGTTGCTGCTGCACAATTGCATAATATCCCACCCAATAGACATGATGATAGCATACTTGGTCATGACCTATCCAGTTTGGATGCAGGTCTTATTGCCGTGGTGGAACAAGCACAAGAAGAACATCAACAGCGACAACATCGTCATCAAGACCAACAGCATAGAGCCAGCAATCATCATCCTAGCTACGCAGCAGCTGCGGCTGCTGCTGTGGCAGATGATCCCAATTATGATTATTCTAATGAATATGACCATCATGAATATGAAGACAGTCACAATTCGGAAAATAATTCTGGAAAGCATAGAGATAATTCCAATGATATACCAGTTGATCCGGAAGTAAGTGCTTTTGATCATAATAGTGGTGGTGATGAGATAGAAATTGCTCGAGCATTAATTCAAGCTAATGAGGTTGATGATGATGATGATGATGGTGAAGGGCGTCGAGACCCCAATGACCGTCGACTTAAATACAAGCATCAAAATCATGACCAACCCGATGAAACAAATTTGTTTATGAAGTCATGAATGATATGGAACAATCTCAATATGGAACAATATCAATATGGAACAATATAATCTTGATGATAGCTGTTATATTCTTGGTGATAGCTGGACCATTGGAAATTGTTATGGCAATCATATTAATCAAGCCTCCTACAGGAAAATCGAAATCAACTTATTTCAGTTAATCTAGATTAAAAGAGCTAAACCTGGAACCTAAAAAATGGAATATTATATATGAATAGACGTTAATATCGGAATTATATTCAGATACCTACATCAGATCTATCAGTATTATTTATTTAGTCTACTCAACCAATCCCCCGAAAGGTTGCAAGACACTTTAACAGTACTCACTATACAATATACTTAAATATGTTAGTCAATTCCCCAATTGAACTAATCTGTACGTGAAGGCAGTTTAAAAATCAACACCGATGACCATAGCCAATAAAGCCATTCTGACGAACAATCCGTATCTCATTTGTCTGAAGTAAGCAGCTCTTTGGTCAAAGTCAACTTCTTCACGGATCTCATTAGTTCTTGGTAATGGGTGCATGACACACATGTGTTGTTTGGCGTGATGTAAGATCTTGTTGTCCACAATGTAAGTGTCCTTCAATCTGTGGTATTGTTCCTTGTCGGTGAATCTTTCTTCTTGGACTCTGGTACAGTACAACACATCGGATCTGGAGATCAAATCTTCAGTCAACACTTCGGATTCAATAACTGATAATCCATTGGCAATCAAGTCATCTCTGATATCAACAGGCAATTCCAATTCCTTTGGAGCAACCAATTGGATTCTGACATGGTAGTGACGTAACAACTTACATAAGGAGTGAACTGGTCTACCGTATTTCAAGTCACCCATGAAGGTAACAGTGATACCATTGACGGTACCCAATTCTTCTCTAATGGTGAACAAGTCCAATAAGGCTTGAGTTGGGTGTTCCTTACTTCCATTACCACCGTTAATGATTGGAATTGGAGAGTATTTGGAAGCAATATCAGCAGATTCTTCGGCTGGGTGTCTCAACACAATAGCATCGGAGTAACAAGCCAAAGTTCTGATGGTGTCTTGCAAGGTTTCACCCTTCTTGACTGAAGAAGAGTGGGAGTCAATTGAGAGAACTCTACCACCTAATCTTTGCATAGCAGCATCGAATGATGAAGAAGTTCTGGTAGAAGGCTCATAGAACATAGTAGCCAAAACTCTACCCTTCAACAAGTCCAAAACACCTTGTCTTTCAACAGCCAATCTCATTTCTTGGGCAACAGTGAACAAAGCGTGCAAGTCTGATCTGGTGAAGTCGTTGACAGACAACACAGAGTTTCTCAAAAAGCTGTTGTGACGTCTGATGTAGTTAATCAAAGCATCACCTTCACTCAAGTTAACTGGAGGTTGACTGACCAACTTTGAACCCAATTTCTCAAACTCAGCCTTCTCCTCATGTTGAGCAGAAGAAGTCTCCTTGGTAAGAGAAGGACGACGAAGGTCAGAGCTAAAAGACATTCTGGTCTTTCTGTTAAGAATTGGAGATTGAGGAACGGTGGAAGAAGTGAACTTGCTTCTGGAAACAACTTCATTGTTACCGGAAGCACTTTGAGACAAGATAGTACCATCCAAACAAGCGGTTTCACCATGGAAAGAAACTCTTTCAATGGAACCGTGCAATTTCAAGCCGGAGAACATGGAAGAAATTGGGCTATCATTGCCGAGAACAACTCTGTCGATGTCAATTTCAACAGTAGCATCTTGCTTTGCAATGCCAAAGATCTTGACTGGATTGTCGTGGAATTTGGTAACGATATCATCAACGGCAAGTCTACCTTCCTTGACGGCAGTGAACAACAATGGCAAGACTTCCTTGATACCCAAACCTGGAACAACCTTCTTACCTAATCCCTTGGCGATCAAGTATGGCAAAACACCAATGGAGAAACAGTCGATGTCCTTCAAGTTGGCCCACAAATCTAATTGATCATCCTTGGTTGGCAAGAATGGCAAGTTAAGTTCATCTCTAGATAAGAACAAGGAGAACACGGAAACGTCACAAGTAACTTGTAATTTCTTTTCCTTAGCCATTCTAATCAAGTCCAAGTCTTCCTTAGAAGAAACACCAGTAACGTGAATAGATCTGTTGTGTAAAGAAGCCAACAACAACACGGAAGCCAAGTCGGTAGTCTTAGCATCAGTCAAGATTGGCTTGTTTTCTGGCCATGAAGCGAAATGGGAAGAAATTGCAGACACCTTAGAGTTAGCCAAATCGTTGAATGGCAAGAACAAGGCAGCGGCATTTTCATTGGCTTCGAGGACTTCAGCAGCATTGGATTCGGATCCAGCAACAGCGAAAGAGTAATCGGAATAAGCACCAGAAGAAGCAGAATCAATGGCTTCAATTAAAGTATCAAAGTTGGTGATAGTGGAACCAGCCATGGTGTGAGGTAAGAAAGCATTGAAAGTGAAACCAGCAGCCAAAGAAGCCTTGGTGGTCTCTTCAAAGTCATCGAAAGATGGGATGAATGAGGTAATGTTAATCAAACCTGGAAGAGTCAAAGTGGTATGGGAAGTTTGAGCATCGATGCTACCAACTTCAAGAGTGATGTTTCTAGCAATGGCTTCGACCAACAACTTAGCACACTTAACGTTGGTGACTAATGGAATAGAGTAGTCAACAGCCATACGACGAGATTCGTAACCCTTGGACATGTAAGAAGCAGGACGACGGAATCTGTTGGAAGATGGCAAGTTGATGTACAAATCAATCAAGTTGTTAGCCAAGTGCTGAGTCAAGGAATATTCAGACTTTTGATCTTCTTCCTTGTTCAATACTTCCAAGTAGTGAACAGGAATATCATGTTCCTTAATGAAATCAGCAGTACCAGCAGTAGCAAAAATCTTGTAGCCCAATTCGTGTAACTTAGAGATAGAAGGTAAGAGCTCTTGCTTTTCCTTGAAGGAACCAATGGAGAACAAGATGTTCTTCTTTGGTAACTTGAAACCGGTGGAGATCAAAGACTTCAAGTAAGCTTCATATTTGTTCTTACCAAAGGTAGCAACTTCACCAGTGGAAGCCATTTCAACACCCAAAACTGGATCAGCACCAGCCAATCTAGAGAAGGAGAATTGAGGTACCTTAACAGCACAGTAATTTTCTGGTAACTTCTCGCCTGGGTATGGAACAAGTGGGATATCCATGATGGCCTTGGTGGCCATTTCAATCAAATCAGTACCAACAACCTTGGAGATGAATGGGAAGGATCTGGAGGCACGAACGTTACACTCAATAACCTTGATGTCATTGTCCTTGGCAATGAATTGAATATTGTAAGGACCAGTAATGTCCAAAGCCTTACCGATCTTGGCGGTGGCTTCAACAATTCTGTTGACGGTTTCTGGGTCCAAATCTTGTGGAGGAACGATCAAGGTGGCATCACCAGAGTGAACACCGGCGTTTTCAACGTGTTCAGAGACAACGTGCATGATCATCTTACCGTCCTTAGCAACGGCATCCATTTCAATTTCCTTAGCTTGTTCGATATACTTGGTGATAACAACTGGGTAGTCTGGGGAAACATCCACAGCTTGAGTCAAGTAAGAAGCCAAGTCATCTCTAGAATAAACAGTGTTCATGGCAGCACCAGACAACACATAAGATGGACGGACCAAAACTGGGTAACCAACCTTAGCAGCGAAATCTTCAGCCTCTTCCATGGAAGTTAATTCCTTCCAGGCTGGTTGATCAACACCAATTCTGTCCAACATTCTGGAGAACTTATATCTGTTCTCAGCACTGTCGATCATTTCTGGGGAAGTTCCCAAGATCTTGACGTTTTGACGGTGCAATGGCAAAGCGATGTTGTTAGAAGTTTGACCACCCATAGAGATGATAACACCAGAAGATTGTTCTAAGTCATAGATATCCAAAACTCTTTCCAAATTGATGGTTTCAAAGTATAATCTGTCAGCTTCATCATAATCAGTAGAGACAGTTTCTGGGTTGTAATTGATCATAATGGTCTTGAAGCTGTTCTCTCTCAAGGTTCTGATGGCTCTAACGGCACACCAATCGAATTCCACAGAGGAACCAATACGGTAGACACCTGAACCCAACACAATAACACCATGTTCGTCGAACTTAACATCAGAGGAATCAGCATTGTAAGTGATGTAAAGGTAGTTAGTGAAAGCTGGGAATTCAGCAGCAACGGTATCAATTTGCTTAACAAATGGAACAATACCGGCTTCCTTACGCAATCTTCTAATAGCGACTTCATTGGAGTTCACAAACATAGCAATTTGACGATCTTCAAAGCCCAATTGCTTAGCTTGCTTGAGGATGTTAATTGGAATGTTTTCCTTGGTACCGAAAGAAGCAATCTTGTTTCCAAATTGAATCAAACCAGAAAGCTTGTTCAAGAACCATTTGTCGATGTTGGTTAATTTCCAAACCTTTTCGACAGAGTAACCATCAGACAAAGCGTTGGCCACAGCAAACAATCTTTGATCAGATGGGGTTTGCAATTCACTATCAATGTCAATGGACATTAAAGCTTCAGTCTTGTTGAAACCAAGGTTGTGGTAGTCAGTAGATCTGATAGCCTTTTGGATGGCTTCTTCAAAGGTTCTACCAATAGACATAACTTCACCAACAGACTTCATGGAGGAGGATAACAAGGAAGAAACTCTGGTGAACTTCTTCAAATCCCATCTTGGAATCTTAACCACAACGTAATCCAAAGATGGTTCGAAACAAGCACAGGTGGATCTGGTAACGGAATTCTTGATTTCGTTCAATGGAATATTCAAACCCAACTTGGCGGCAGTGTAAGCTAATGGATAACCAGTTGCCTTGGATGCCAAAGCAGAAGATCTGGATAATCTGGCATTAACTTCAATAATACAATATTCTTTGGAGAATGGGTTCAAAGCATATTGAATGTTACATTCACCAACAACTCCCAAATGTCTAATGACATTGACGGCAGTAGTTCTCAACATGTTGTAGTCTTCATCAGACAAGGTTTGGGATGGAGCAACCACAATGGAGTCACCAGTGTGAATACCCAAAGGATCGAAGTTTTCCATGTTACAAACGGTGATACAGTTGTCGAAAGCATCTCTGACAACTTCGTATTCAACTTCTTTCCAACCCTTCATGGATCTTTCCACCAAAACTTGAGGAGAAGTAGCAAAGGCCTTGTTACATAAAGCAACCAATTCTTCTTCGTTGTCAGCAAAACCGGAACCTAAACCACCCAAGGCGAAGGCAGCTCTAATAATCAATGGGTAACCGATATTGTTGGCAGCATTAATGGCTTCCTTGACGTTGTTGACGGCTTCAGATTTGGCACACTTTTCATTGATTTCAGCCATGGCGTTGGCGAATAATTCTCTGTCTTCAGTGGTGATGACAGTGTCAATTTGAGTACCCAAAACCTTGACACCCAAACCTTCGAATTCATCCTTAAGGGCAATACCAACTGACAAAGCAGTTTGACCACCGAAGGTACAGTAAATACCGTCCGGACGCTCGTGTTGAATGACCTTTCTAACGAATTCTGGAGTAACTGGCAAGAAGTAAACCTTGTCAGCCAAACCCTTGGAAGTTTGGATGGTGGCGATATTAGGATTGATCAAAATGGTGTAGATACCTTCTTCCTTCAAAGCCTTGATAGCTTGAGAACCAGAGTAATCGAATTCACCAGCTTGACCAATGGACAAACCACCGGAACCTAAAACCAAAACCTTCTTGACTTCAACTCTTGGGTGAGCAGCTCTGTTGTCAGCAATCAAACCACCTGGGAAAGCAACTTGCTTGTGGGCACCACTTTGGTTGAATTCAATGACGGAGTTGATGAAAACATCGAATAAGAATTCAGTGTCTCTTGGACCTGGAGTGGATTCCGGGTGGAATTGAACCGAGAAGAAAGGCTTGGATTCGTGGTAGATACCTTCGTTAGAGCCATCATTGGCATTTACGAACAATTCCTTCCAGCCATTGGACAAGGTGTTGGTGTCGACGGCATAACCGTGATTTTGGGAGGTAATGTAACATCTTCCAGAGATAGTAGAGGTACATGGAATGTTGTGACCACGGTTACCGAACTTCAATTTCATGGTAGAAGCACCAGTGGCTCTGGCCATCAATTGATGACCCAAACAAATACCAAAGATTGGGGTCTTTTCTTCATCGAGGACCTTGGCCAATCTAGCAACAGTTTCGGTCATGACGGAAGGGTCACCTGGACCGTTAGAGATGAACAAACCATCGTACTCTTCGGTGGTGTAGTCGTAGTCCCATGGAACCACCAACAATTCAACACCACGTCTAACGAAACAACGGATTTGGTTGTACTTCATACCGACATCGACAGCCACGATTCTGATGGGCTTGCCATTTTTGCCGACCTTGATGTTGTCCTTAGGGGAGTACAACACTGGCTTAGAGGTGGATACCTTAGCCACCAAGTTCTTGACATTAGGATCGTCCCATTCAGGGATAGTGAAGTGTTGTTGCCAGTTGGAGGATTCGGCCAAAATGGCTTCGGAAGTGACAGAGTTTTTTTGCAATGCCAATCTACCAAGAGTGGAACCGTTGTCTCTCAATCTCTTGGTCAAGGAACGGGTATCAACACCATAGATGGCAGGAATGTTGTGTTCTTGTAACCACTTACCTAAGGAGGAAGTAGCCAAATGGTGAGAGTATTCTTCAGTGTAGTGAGCAACCACTAAACCAGCAATATGGATCTTATTGGATTCAAAGTACTTTGGCAAAGCTGGGAAGTAATCGTCGTCCAATAATTCTCTGTCTGGAACACCATAGTTACCGACCAATGGGTAAGTAATCACCAAAATCTGGCCCTCATAAGAAGGATCGGTGATGGATTCGGGGTAACCCACCATACCAGTTTGGAAGACTACTTCACCAGCGGCAGCGACTGGGGCACCAAAGGAGTAACCTTGCAAGGCGATACCGTCTTGAGTTTCCAAGGTCATCATGAGGTCACCAGTGGACTCCATTGGAGGAGTGATAGGAGCAGATAATCTAGCCATGTTTTATGGGGGGTAAAACGGATCTAATGTTAGTATAGAAAGAAGATAGAAGATAGAAGATAGGAGATAGCGATGAATAGGATTGGGATGAATAATGACTGGGATGAGATGAGTAGAAGTGAATGGGGGACCCTTCGATGTACCAATCTGATCTATTGACTATAGTTTAGATGTGTAGATGGTGATGTGAACTAACGAGTAGACTGATGATTAGATTGAAATTATAATAATTGAGACAAGATGAGCAAATGAGCACAAAGAATCATCAATAAGAACAATCAGGTGAAAGGATAACCATTGAGGCATATCACATCTGATGTCTCCTTATCAGTACCACACCAGGAACTCATCTTCAAGACAGGAAAGTTGTTAGGGGTCCCATCATCATGTGTCAGAACATTTCAATTCAACGAAATCACCTCATTATGTCAATAATCCTATTACATGGTCTCTCATCCATGTATCGTATCAGGCTATACCAGCCAGAGGTCTACAACCTCTCAAACATCAATACTTACTCAAAGTCGGGGGAAGCTTGAACCAAAGACTAGCGTATTGGGGAATTGATGCTTGAGAGAGAGAGAGAGAATAAAATAAAAGATCTTCGGTCTGGGGGCGAATTGGCTCCACTTATATAGTGAGCAAAATTGAAAAATTTTCAGTATATGCACGTTAAGCGCGTAGTTGGCTCATGACATCACCAAGAATGCACCTTAAAGGATATAGTAGGGTTGATGAAGCGAGCAATAGGAGGAGGAGCCAGAATGCCAAATTGATGGAATTTGGCCTGGAAAATCTGCTGGGATCATTCTAGGTGGTGATAAGAATGCTATGGTGAGTTTTCCGCCAGTTCACAGGCTTCATAGGCCCTAAATTCCCTGGCACCTCATTCTTAGATTGACTCTGAACAAATTGAGGATCAAATTAAGGCGGGCGATGAGATGAGCCTGTGTCTATGAATGCGGCACACGACTACTGTAACTACAGTGGCAGTAAGTAACGGACTTACCAACAAGCCGTAATTTCTCTTGACACAAAGCAGCCCTGATGATTGATTTAATGCACCTTTGGTGGCCCTGGTGTCTAAATGAGTCAGATTCCACGGATAGACCTCCAGATGTCTCCCCAGATGTCTCCTTAGTTCCCACTCCTGAGTTATCTCCTCAGTTATCTCCCAATACCTCCCAATACCTCCCAATATTTCCCCCATCTAGTTTAACTTCCCCTCAATTAGCATAGAATTTCCAATTTACTCTACCAACTGAGCTGATTTTGGTGGTACTGTATTGCGATGCTAAATATAAGGTTAATCCCCACCAATGAATTCCCGGTCTTTTGTCACTTTGTTTTTTGTCACTTTGTTTTTTGTCCTATTTGTCTGTTTGTGCTATATTGGCACCAGTAATTTTTCAGTGGATCTATTCTCTAAGTAATCTACTATAATTTATGCAAATATGCAACTAGTGTTGTCAATATTGTGCATATCGTAATTAACTCCATAACACCCCTACCATAACGCAATAAATTCATCTCAACTTTGTGACATCCCCATCAGACTAACCCTGTCTTCTACTGATTATGTTTGCGACATTCCGGTGGTTTGGGTAGGATAGGGAATTTTTCATTTTTAACTATGTAATTATTTCTCATCTCCTCATTTCTCATCTCATAGCCGCAGTTTCACATGGTTTGAGCTGTTGTGATTTCTGCAAAATTCCCCAAGTGATTGAGCCTTTACTTTTGTAAGCCTCGTCACTTTGTGGATCTTCTTTGTGGATCTTCTCTACGCAGGACACACAAGCCACGAGCCACGAGCCCAAGATCAATAATGCTGGACTTGGCACATTAGATGAACATGGAGAGATTGAAACGGCAAATGGTTGTTGGATGAAACGTGATCGGCATCATGCTTCATGACTGAAGTCCTTATCGATGCAAACCGCACCATCTCGCCTGAAGTTGTTTCAATTGGAGCCACCGGTTGGATTTCGGTTGGTTTTCAGTGTAGATCTTTTGGAGATGAGGAGTGGGAGGAAGATATGTCGCGCGTTATCCGCTAAGCAAAAATGTCGTAGTCCCATGTCGTGAGAAATTCATTACTCCCCATCACCATTCCTAGCACTGCTACCCGTCTTGCCCTTCCGCTAACCTTATTAGTCCTCCTCTAAGCTCTGCTCTCTGCAGTCAGCCTAGCTCCCTATAATTGATTCCAAATCGCCCAATCACTAAATAACCAAATTCTTCATTTTCGGGTATTTTCTTCCTTGTTGACGGCCTACTGTTTACCATGATACTATGAAGACCAGTGAACTATACGCCAAATTCATGCAAAAGCGCTTGGAGCGTACTATTGGTACCTCCATCAGGAACTCATTCCACAAGTTTGCTTCCAAGGTTCATCCCTATATCCGAATTCTTATACCCAACTTTCGTGTCGCTCATTATGTCTACATCATCACCATGGCCTTCTTGGGTACCTTTGTCATTTATCCTTATCATAACTTGCCTTATATCGATACGTTATTCATGTCTGGTGGAGCTGCCACTCAGGCTGGTTTGAATACGGTCGATGTTAACAATATGAAGCTTTATCAACAAATAGCCATTTACATTGTTACTTGGTTTACTACTCCCATCTTTATTCATGGCTCATTATTATTCATTCGTTTATATTGGTTTGAGCGTCATTTCGATGATATTAAAGAACGGTCTATTCTTAATTTTAAAATGAGACGTTCTGCCACTATTGCTCAGGCAAGATCAAGATCTATGGATTCTACTTATTTAAACACGGCAAATAATAGAGGATTAGGATTTAATTATTTGGATGATGAGAATAATCGTTCTCCAAAATCTGGAAGTATCGATATCATCCAAACTACCCCAGATTCATCTCAATCAACCAGACCTTCGGATGTGGTGGTACATGTTAGTGAACCATCCGATGACGAACATGACCATCGAGATGAAATCGAAGTACGCAGTCGCTTAAGTCATGACATTGCCCAGCCTCCTGCTCATTCCGATAATATTCGTTTCGGTAACTTACCACAACCACCTACTAAAAAACGAGTAAGAAACAAAGAAATCGATCCGGAAGATATGTACAGATCAATTGCTATGCTTAGAAATAATCAACAAAACCAAACATCCATTCAATTCTCCAGTGATGTGCATGATAAATCTACCAAACCAAATACTGATGATGATGACGTTTTAATCATTAAATCACCCAATGAAATTGAAAATGATAAGAATAAACCAATTTTCACCAAAAGAATTAGAAGAAGAAGTTCAACTAATTTAAAATCACCAAAGAAATCTTGGAACTTTGTTTCAAAAAAGAGTAATCATCAATGGAAAAGAAAGATTGGACGTTCTCGTTCTCGTGCTGGTAGTGGAATAAATCGTTCATATACTGGAGAATCTAATGAAAATGCAATAGAAGATGATGAGGATGATGACAATTCTATTGATTCTGAAAATAATCCTCTCACCCAAGACGAATTTGGAGATGATGATTCTGGTGATGGTGATGATGAAATAGCCAGTGATGAAGATGAAGATGAAGAAACTGTGGTGCGGTCAAAATCTCATTCATTACCACCACATGAAAGACCTTTGCATAAGAGATCTAATACCGTTGATACACCCACACCTCATCAAAGATCTACACTGTTTGAAACTCCATCAGTTGAAGGGAAAAAACCCAGATCATTTAAATCAAAGATGGAAAAGAAATTAAGGAAAACTGCCACTAGAATGCATTCAAGTTTTGGTGAATCGGGTGATACAAGAATCGATCATAGCGATGAAGAATCAGACAACTCATCAGGAAATCGTCTTAGTAAAACTATGAGTACTAATTATTTATCATGGAACCCTACAGTGGGTAGAAATTCAACGTTTGTTTATTTAAATGAAGAACAAAAAGAAGAATTGGGAGGTGTGGAATACAGAGCAGTGAAATTATTGATCAAAATCTTATTAACATATTATATTGGATTCCATATCTTAGCAATGATGTTCTTATTACCTTGGATTTTACATCAACCACAGTACATGAGAATTCTTCGAGAACAAGGAATTTCACCAACTTGGTGGGCTTTCTTTACTGCTGCATCAGGATTCAATGATTTGGGGATTACTGTCACCAATGATTCATTGAATTCATTTAATAAATCGTCTTATATTATGGTTATTATGGCATTTTTCATTGTGATTGGAAATACTGGGTTTCCAGTAATGTTGAGATTCATTATTTGGGTTCTCTTCAAATTTGCAAAACCATTATCACTTTATAAAGAATCGTTAGGATTTTTATTGGATCATCCTAGACGTTGTTTCACATTGTTGTTTCCTTCTGTTCCTACTTGGTGGTTATTTTTCATTTTGGTGGTTTTGAATGGAGTTGATTTGGTTCTTTTCATCATCTTAGACCTTAAAAATCCCATCTTAACTAGTGTTCCAGTTAAGTATCGTGTACTTCAAGGATTATTTCAAGCTTTCAGTACTAGAACTGCTGGTTTCACTGTGGTTGATTTAAGTCAATTACATGTTGCAGTCCAAGTTTCATATATGATCATGATGTATATTTCTGTGTTACCATTGGCTATTTCCATCAGAAGAACAAATGTTTATGAAGAGCAATCATTAGGAATTTATTTGAAAGATCAAAATGAAACAGAAGATTTAGAAACCAAACCAACTACTTTCGTTGGGGCCCATTTGAGAAATCAATTATCTTATGATTTATGGTTTATCTTTTTGGGATTGTTTATCATTTGCATTTGTGAAGGTCATAGATTGGATGAAAATAATTATCGTTTCACAGCATTCAGTATCTTATTCGAAATCATTAGTGCATATGGTACGGTTGGTTTATCATTAGGATTTCCCGGAATTAACGCATCTTTATCAGGAAAGTTCACTACTATATCCAAATTGGTCATAGTGGTGATGATGATTAGAGGTAGACATAGAGGTTTGCCTTATTCATTAGATAGAGCCATCATGTTACCTGATGATCATATGAACAGAAGAGATAGAGTCCAAGAACATCATGCTATTCGGAACAATTCAACCTATGAAAGATCTGCCACCATTGGTAGAGCCAGTACTTTTGAAAATGCAGGTATGGATAATAATATCATTACTCGAGTTAAAAGTGTGTTTGAGAGTGGAGGCAATTTCATAATTGGTACCACGCTTAATAGAGGTGGACATGGACACTCTAATTATAGACGTGAAAGTGACAATAGTCTTGAGAACCGTCGTACTAGACGTGATAGTAATAGGGGTCCACATGAGCGTCGTGGTAGTTTCAATTTCAATCAAAGAACTCATGGTGAAAACCATGAAATGTCTGATCTCCAACCAGGAGCAAGACGTAAATCAGTCATTTAATTAATTTGATTGTCAAGCGAACCAGAACAATTTAATTGAACAATTTAATTCTAATACATAAACAAGAAATTGTGATTTATTCAATCACTTCTATAATTATTTCAAACCGTAAAACTTATGAAAATTATGAAAATTATGAAAATCATCAAAATATCAAAATTTATGAATTTTTCTTGATTTTTCTTAATTTTTTGAATTTTATACAGTTGTTAAATTCTGATAATTTATGTGAAATCACACTAAAATAATGGAAGAGATTTCGATTAATTCACTTCGTCTTCTTGAATAAATATCGTTCACATAATACTACGAAAAGGAGTACAGATTAACTATCGATTTCAATTTTATTAAACAGTTCAGCTTGAATGGCATTGTTCAATTGTTCAATTGACAATTTCTAATTTCTAATGTCTAATTATCTCCATGTAATCAGGCTACAATTGGTCACATTACTGTCTATTATTCCTATGATACAACCTCGACATCCAGCGAGCTTCCTGCAAGCTTCCTAAAGCTTACAAGTAGTTCTTTCTGTTTGCAGTTCTAATGAATCTTCTTAATTGCCATTCAACATCAGCATCCTTATTATCAGGCAAACCCAATTTAATTTCATAAAGTCTCATCTCGAATCTTGGACCGATTTCACTAATCTCCACCGAGTCTTTAGTCTTGACATATACGTGATGTCTCACCGAGATATAATCATCATTATTAACGAAAGTGATAACTCTAGAACTATCCTTTTTCACTCCTGGAGGAAATAAATGTTTCAACATCTTTTCCACACGCTTACCCAACTGAGAGTTGAAGTTTTCGAAAATGAGATGGGGATAACTTTCGGAGATATTTCCGATATTTGGCAAGTCATGTCTCAACTTGACATTATGCAAGGTAAACACAGCAGTAGGTCCATGAGGAAAGTGGGATATGGTGATGGAAGTGGGGACACCTCTGTGCTCATGTAAGATGATCATATCTGTGATCTGAACTCTAGTACAAGATTTGACAAGTTCAGGTATGATATAATTACCTCTATTCAATTTTAATGAGTTGGGGAACATAAGCTTGATTTCCTTGGAAAATTGTAATAACTTGACTGATGGATCACGCGAGGTGGTGATGATGACTTTGGGATCACTAATACCACTTAAAGCGGAATATTCATCATCAATTTCTACCTGTTCACTTTCATCAAAGATAAAGTCCTTTTGAAGTTGTGCATCTTCGGCGAGATCTTTGGACAACGGCTTTCCCGAAGCCAATGCAGCTTTCAACTGTTGTCTCTTTTCCAAGAGGTTGGACTCTTGAAGTTCCACGGACTTTCTGTAGAGATACTCTCTTCTTTCTCTGGCCTGTCTTCTAATCATTGTGGTTTAAGAAGTGAGATGAGATGAATTTTTTAACCTGCGATATCTACCACACCGGACTATATGCAGGACACCATAGGTAAGAATATTAATATTAATAGTAGGGATTTTTGTGAAATTAATGAAAAGGGATGATGGGTAGTAGATAATGGGTAATGGGTATCTTATATCATATTCTAGTTGTCGGGGATAAACTATGAAGCGAAACTTTTTGTGCTTTAATTATTAAGCCTGTTGATAACTTGTTAAATCAACTAATTACCCTTTGTCTAGCTGAAATAGTTAATAAAAGTATTATTCACTTACAATATTCAATGGTGATTCGATTAGATTGTTTTGCTAATGGGAAAGCTAACTATATGAAAATGAAGATGGAAGTTGATTGATAGCTGGAGAATGAAGTACTTATATGCAGTAGAGAACACAAGATCATTAATTGAATTAATTCTCCTAGATTGGGTTATACAATAGAAAATATTAGGTATTAATTCCAATAACTGAATAACTGGCCAAATGGTCAGTTCAGTTGATTAGCTAGAGATTTTGAATAAAGTTGACCCACCAAAATTGTTATGTAGTTCAATTCTGGAATACTATGAATATAGCTGGCAAGTAGTAATAAGCTAGAAAGTAGTAATAAGCTAGAAAGTAGTAATAAGCTAGAAAGTAGTAATAATCTGGAAAGTAGCAATACGAAGTTAGATAATTTTGAAAGGATCTTGAATTTCTAATGGTACAATACTTAACGGATGTAATAAAACAAAGTGTTTAGTATAGGGTTAAATGTCAGAATTATCAATACCAACAGAGTAGTGGTGAAATGCCATATATTATAGAATTAATAAACTTATATAAGATGTTTCAATAGCTAATAATTCCTCATTATTAATTTATTAACATTATAAGGATAACATTCTAATATAGCAAATATAGAATTATTTAATCCATATTTATCATGAGCTGTATATACCAATTTACTACCTCTTTTATTATCTGGAAATGACATCTCAATTTAGTATACAAATTATTAGTTTGAGCTGAACTTGTATAATAAATATTAGTTTCAGCCTATATAATAACTATTAGTTTGAGCTGAACCTATATGCTCATTATTAGATATTTTATTTATTGTAATGTAAAGACCACTTTTAATTTGATTCATTTCTTATTTTCTTTCTTAATTCACCATTATTCAAATTATCTCATCATATATCCCGTTGTATACTTAATTCTTTAAATATTTCTTCCAATTAGTAGGTGAATTTCCTGGTCAGAGAGCTAATAAGACCACTCTATTTTCATTAGAAGCTAGCATAAACTATTTAAACTATTTAAGAATACACTCATATTGCTAAGACTCAATTTTAAACTGGAAGTTGCTATTAGAAATGAGACTCCCATCAGTACTTCATATGCAATGTTCAAAATAGCAGTACTGTATATAACTATATGTTCCAAGAATACCATGGGTGCAAATTACAGGGTAAATAGTTGTAGGGATCCCTATAGAGACACTAGAATTTCTTTTAATATACCATATTATTTCCTTTATCAGATATTACACTATTGCAGTATTGTACCCTAAAACTTCTTCAACTCTAATGATAAGTCCTTTAGTATATAAGTAAATTAATTCACAAACACAAGATCAATTACATTCAATTTAATCCTGCCAAGGTTGTATTTATATTATTTGGCTTCTTCAGTTTCTCACTTAACTAATAGAGTGTTATTTCAAAAGATCTCACCGTTTGAACCACAATGCAATCCTAATTGAGTGTTGAGAAATTAGTTCTACGACATCAAACTAAAATGGAGAATTCGGAAGATTGTTTTTCTAAAGTGACGTCAAAATACTAGACTATTTAGTTGATATTCACTTATTAGGTAAATACCAACTTTTATTGTGGTAGCTGGATAATTTCAGAGCAATTTAATATCCAAGTATAGTGCCCAGTACATAAGAGAAGGTAAGCAGAAGGTACCTTTAGGTTATACAAATATTCCCAAGACAAGATATTAAACGAAACCAAATCATCAAGAGCATAAAAATTTGATTAATTATATGAACACCCTGAAAAGGTTTTGGAATTTCTAAGATCTTCATAATATTTAGCTCCTCTAAATGTACATTGTATATATACAAGCTTGGACCATTATTTCAGCAGGGTACCTGGAACAGGTAATATTGAGGTTACCATGTCAGCATCACCATTTCAATATAGCTATTTTGAACTGATATTAACTTATAAATCGGAACCATTTCGTTGGAACAAAAACTTGACTGATGTAACATATGATCTCTTTTCTCTCCATTAATCAGTGGTAATATTAAATAACGGTGTGTGAATATTGAATTTATAGAAGTCCAAGTATCTCTAGACTATGGCTTAACAATTGAAATTAATACCTAATGATCTAAAGAAAACTTACAAAGAAGGGAAATGCATATTCACTGCTGTATATAATTTTTATAGACGGTGTTCCAAATCTACTAGATTTGATATTCGGCGGTATTTAAATCGGACTGGATTCCATTAGAGTTGTTATATTCGACGTTATTCAAATCCACTATATTTCATTAAAGTTTTGATATTCGACGGTATTTAAATCGAACTGGATTCCATGAAAGTATTTTCTTCTATAGTTCTTCCTCTTCAAGTTTGGGACTGGTTGAAAACAGTACGGATCCAGACCATAGTTCAAACGAATGTTTCAATGCTGATGCTAAAATGCATGAATTTGAATAGTTTAGTTGTCATAATTTCCAAACTGTCAAAATTGACAAGGATTGAATGATGTCTACCACCCCTCAATGGTCAATGTTTATTGGTCAATGTTAATTGTTTATTATATGTGGACCTAAAGGGGTGCTGTATAACTTCATTTCTATTAGTATGGTTAGTATTGCTTAATATTCTCCACTTTCCATGTATGATGAGTTCACCCAAGGGAACATAACCCAGAATGCATCTCAATTGTGAATATGCAAGATTCAGATCCTCAAGTCAAACCCCACAATAAGCAGAATAGGGAAGGATTTGGGTTTATGGAGTTTGTGGGAGTGGAAGTTACAATTGATGTTACATTGATACAATTGAGGAAGTCACAATCACCACAGTTGCCATGAAATGACTGCCAATTTAAATGTCACCTAGTAAAAGTGTGGGTGTAGAAAGTGTGAGTGTAGAAGGGCTGGTTGTTGAAGGAGGGGAGGAGCACATTGAAGACAATACAATCCCACAGTTGCGGATTTGAGATGGCTTTGTTGAGTGAGTGAACAAATTCTAAAGTTCCTTGGCCTTTGACTAGTTATGGATGGAGAGACATTGATAGAATAAGACACAGAGAAACCCAAAGGGGCTTAAGGGAAGGCAAGGGGGAAAATGTCGCATAGTCAATGAGACTCACTATTCTAATAGTCCCATTACTCAATCACTCAATCACTCAATCACCAAATCACTTGATCATTATCCATCGGGTGTGTCAATTGTTCCGACGCTCCTCCACCCCTGCATTTCTCCACTTTCCACTTTCCACTTTTCCACACCAAATATGGTCAATATGGTCAATATGGTCAATATGGTCAATATGGTCAATATGGTCAAATATGATCAAATATGATCAAATATGGTGGCCAAGGATTCTGATGGAATGCCAAATCCCCGAAACCAGAATGGAGAGGGGATGGAGGTTGCGCTTGGGGGCTCCATCGGGCTCCATCAGAATTCTACGGTGAAATCACATCAATCTAGCCTCACCAAATGGCACAATATGCGGGCCATCGAAATTATCATATTGTGAGGTCAAATGCCGAACGCCGGATGCCGGACGTCGGAAGCCGAAGGAAAGCAATGGGCTAAGGCAAAAGAGCCAGAAGCCAAACAGCCAGAAGCCTAACATCCAAACAGCCAAACAGTCAAACAGCCTAACAGCCACCTGGTAAATGCCGAATGGTAAATCAAATGGCCCACGACTACTTGTCATAACTCTAAAGAGCCTCATAACCGAAAGCCGAACCCCCAAACCGAAACGTCCAATTGTATTAATGCCAAAGTGCCTTATTACTTAATACTTATTTCTTATGGGATTGTGGTGATTGTCTGAATTTATTAGAAATTGGGCGTTGACACATATTCAGATCGGGGAAATTCGGACGTTTGGACGTTAAAATTAAGCAATTCGGACATTTGGGGCATTATGATGAAACCATTGCCGTACAATTTCACACCTACCAATTTAGTCAACCAACCTCTACCAAGCCGGCCAATGACGTGTAACCATTGACACGCGGAATTGCAGGAGGAGGAGGGAGGGGAACAGCTGGTTCCTGACATGGGCCGGACTTTGGTTGGAGCAACTGTTGGTATGGTGTTCTATGGTGTTCTATGTTGGGGTTGCCAGGATGTGGGGGAGGTACAGGTTACATAAACTACTGGTTACAATATATCCCTAGAGATTACTGCAAGTTGTGTAGGGCTGTGAGGGATTTCGGGATGAGGTGTAGGGATTTAGGAATGAGGTGGGATGTGATTTCGGGATCAGGTGGGATGAGGTAGGGGTGTATCCCGATTCGGCGATGTGGCTGCAATGATTAGTTGTCACAAACAGACGATTCGTGTGGAAAAAAGCCACCAAACAACGGCCAAAGCCCCGTGGATTTGGCCAATAGTCATCGGCTTATTTGTGTCGAGACGGTAAGATTCCCTATGGAGAATTGGGCCGAGACGGATGTTATCGTATAATGTGAAATAAGCCTATGAATGTTTCGTATCAAAGGGATGTATTTAGTGTATTTTATTGTGTCTGGTCGATCTTGCATTTTGTCTGCATTTTGTCTGCATTTTTGTCTGCATTTTTGTCTGCAGCATTTGCATTGCATTGCAATTGTTGAAATGTCAACATCGACTACATTGTGGATTACTACGTAGCGCTTATATTATCACAATCCACACACGGTTCTTCGTGTAGCACTAGCAGTAAGCTCTACTTAACTGCGTAGAAGACTGCTAGATGGCGGACACCAGTCCTAAAATCAAACTTAAATAAACGGAAACCAAACAATAACGGAAATACAATCACAAGAACTAGACATTTTACGGCTAATGGCCGTTTATCTCAGTAGTGGTCTGTCTAATACAGTCGCCAATGGAAGAAGAGATCAAACTCTCATTGTCGTTAAAAGTACTCATGGCAAAATGTGGAGGCTGGGAGTAATTACTGGAAACAGTGGAGCCCACGGACTTCCTCTTTTCACTGTTGGGAGGTTGAACAGAGCTGCGCCTAGAATTCTTCAAACTCACATAGTCTTGATCATCACTGTCACTAGACTCAGGCGAGATCAAGAAATTATTGAGGTTGGTGGGACCAGCTGAGGTTTTTTGAGAGTCCGTGTCCTTTCTTCCCAAACTCTTTAAGCTGCCGAAGCGAGATTTTATAGAAGGATTAGGAGAGTTCGAATCATTCAATTGTTTGGATAATTGAGAAGTTGTGGAGGGGTTTCTATGTTTAACGTAAGAAGAATGTTTTGAGAATGGAGGAGGAGCTTGTTCCTTAATACCTTTTCTGGTAGGTATCACACCTTGTGAATTTGAAGATTTGAAAGAAGGTCTTCTTGCAAATTCATCATTATTGATCATATCGGCATAACTGTAGAAGGAGAGTGCAGAAGTTGACGAGGTCAACTTAGGAGGCGACACTGGCGATTGCACTTGTGTAGGTTGTTGGGGATTAGCCGAGGTGTTTATAGGTTGAGGAAATGCCATCTGATTGATGGAATAACTCGAGTTCTTTCTAGAGGGGGTGAATGGTCTACCCAATGCCATATTAAGACCAATCACTGAGGAGTTACGACGGTTAGAATAAATCATTTCCACGTCATCCAAATTGGTACGTTCGTTATTAAGGAGTTGGGCAGTAGCATCCAATGCGGGTGGAATATAGTCTTCGTTCTTGAATAACGAAGGGTTGTTGATAGAGATCGATGAGTTATGGGTGTAAGAGCGGGGTCTTCTATGAGAGCCAGCGGAGTGAGAACCTGAAACTGAGCCAGGTCCACAAATGGAGCCCGAACCAGAACCTGGAGCAGGACCAGAAACTGAGCCAGTACCGGCACCGGCACCAGCAGATTGTGGTTGGCTCATGAAAACACAGTCTTGCACAGACCTCTCGAAGATGTTGGACTCAGGATTGTCCAGTAACGGGTGCGGGGATACCGCTTCCATAACTGGAGAAGCTAATGGAGACTGATACTCGGTGGAATCGAGGGATGTGGATGTGGAGGACTTGGATGAAGGTGACATGGGAGCATCTTTAGCCTTGGAGGCCTTGTCATCGTTACCAAACGAGAAGAGCGATAATCGCTTGGTGGTGGAAGTTTGGTTATCGGAGACCATTTGAAGACGGGGACGGAGGGGAGCAGGAGACAGAACGGGACAAACGGTGGCAACAAGAGATTGACCACAGACAAATACAATAGGTTGGTAGGAGGCAAATAGAGTTTCAAACCTGAGAAACGTAGGAGGAGGAGATAGTAAAGACGATAAGATTGATTGGGTGACCCAGGAAATGGGGCTCTCTATATAGCGAGGGAAGGCCGGTGCCCCGTTGGGAGTCGTGTGGCCGCGCCGTCGTGCGCAAACCAGGTGTTGGAGGGGACCGAGGGGCATTGCCTTGAAAGGGACGGATTTGGGGGTGCAAACAACGGAACATCCTAATGGTGCAGACACTGGGATTGGCTACAGCTGTGCATGATGCATCGGTCATTCGAAACAGCACCCCCCCATGTAGCATGTAGTATATCTGGGGTTGGATTAGAAATGGATAATGAGATAAATTGGCTACAGTTCCATCAAGTCCGGTTGAAACTTTCCATTACGTGATTCTCCTGAGAGACCACAGACTCGCAGGTACCGCACGCAATCACTGATAGCCTGCACTTCAGCGCTAGGCTACCTGCAACCTCCTTGCGCTCGGTGCTGGTGACCATGGTGCCGCGCACGACCCAAACAATACGATATAAACTGATAGCGAGCCTGGGGCCGTGGGCGACGTGGGGTCGCTGCTACCAACCATAGAAGGCGTTTTAGGATTGGGGGGATGCGCTATTGGGCTTACAGTGAAACCCCAAATATAACAGGAGTTGTGGTGGGGGAATATCCACCTAAGATTAGATTGCTACATGGCTCTCTGACACCCGATAGTGTCTGCAGGTTCTTGCGGCATCCACTTACCAATATGGACATTGGAGTATCATTTGACATACAAATGTCGCACCACATGTAAACTCGGGTTTCTCGGACATTTACCAGGGTCCGGCCGGTCAGGTCACGTGATACGAGTGTGACCCGGACCAAGTGGGGCCGGACCAGTTGGGGGGACCAAGTGGGGGACCTGCCTATTGTGGGGCCGGACAAAAATGTCTGCGCAAGCGAGCATCCTCCCGGTTTGTAGCACGACCTGGCGTTAGCTGGCTTATACAGCCAAGAGATATTATCGCAGGTCCTTGACGCTTTGAGTGTTGACGGAGTTCATTTGGTGGAGTACAGCCACAACATATCCGCGTCATGACAAGCTCACCGCATTCCATGCCGACATTAATGTGTCAACCACCATCAGACACTTATGTGCCAGACTCCAGTACGCTGCACAGCTATACTGCTACACCAAGCCCCGATCACGTCTGAAACCAGAAAACAGCCGTGTTGTCCGTTGTCCGTTATGCTTCACACCCTGTGTCTGACCGATAACTTCTCCTATTCTTGCCCATCACCCACGCTGGTTATTTGTTGTGATTTTTCCAATAATCCCCCCCATGAATGACCGCGATTGATGGAAATTGATGGAATTCTTGGAGTTTCAGGCTGGTCGCCACCAAAACCTGGTTGCTTCGTTAAATCACTCATTTACATTAGTGGAGATTTTGACAGCATGATTTTCCGGCGAAGCCAGTGCAGTAGAACTCATCTGGTCATCACTAACGGATTTCCAGTTATCATGGGGAACCTATGACGTCATGACGCGTAGAGGCCGGCTGCGAATTGAGTTAATCAGTTATACTAAATGTTTAGCTGGCTCAAAATGAGGTTCGGGCATCTTTTCCATTTGCCACTGAGTCCTTTGGATCTCAAAGAATATTCCAGAAATCCCGTCAAGGTGACAACGTGATGAACGGTGATGAACGGTGATAACCGGAGACGAACGAGGACGAACGGTAATGAAGGGAGACTTCCATCAGTCATGCGAGCCCACATGCCTCTGCTTAACAAACACCAACCCACCAGGTAGTGAATACTTTCCTTTTGTTGTATCCGAAATTGAACTCTACATTGCATCATTCTGTGCATGATGAGTATCTTAATTATAATTGAGAAAAATACTGTATTGATTATGGAAATATAACTGTATTAAAAATGGAAATATAACTGTATTGATTAAGAAATTAATACTGCATGGATTGAGAAACCTCAAGGTAACTTCAACCTTCTTCTTGAGCAAGAAACTGTTACTTCTATTTGTATAAACCTCTGGTCACTTCGTAAGTTAAAGTAAATAAAGGAGCGAAAGGAGCGAAAGAAGCTGAAGAAGCGAAAGAAGCTAAAGAAGCTAAAGAAGCTAAAGAAGCTAAAGAAGCTAAAGAAGCTAAAGAAGCTAAAGAAGCTAAAGAAGCTAAAGAAGCTAAAGAAGCTGAAGAAGCTGAAGGAGCTGAAGGAGCTTCGAAATAATTATAGAAAGAAGTCATTTCTTGACACGTAAATTAATTAGGCTGCAGAAATACCATGTAATCCCAAATATGCATCAACTTGACACAAAATTTCGAGCCATGCATAGCCTTCAGTATTAAAACCATCAACTGGGTAACCAGACATATTTTTCAAAGCTTGGAAAAATCAGTAAGCAATAGGTAATTGTAACATTGGATAAATTTGTTTGTAGAACTTAACATTTTCTTTCATTAATTTCTTTCTCTCTTGCACCAATAAATATTAGTCTTGATTACTTTCAGCTTTAAAACGATGTCTTTTGATTCGTACCTCTCAGTTACCTTTAATTTTTAATCTTGAAACCGAGACTGTTCATTAATGATATCAATTCATTAAATTCTTCCATTAGTTCCATGCTTCCTGGCTAAGACACTTTACTTTCGTGGTGTTTTTTTGGTCCGTTCATCCCTTTGTCCTTCTGTGTATTCGTCCCTCAAAATAGTGAAATAAAATTCTCTACAAATACAATCTGTACATTTACAATTATGGATCAATATGAATTAGGAGCTCTTATTAAAACGTGGCCTCGATTTCTCCTCGATTTCTCCTTGATATTCTCCTCGAATTAAACTTTTCAATACTCTTCATACTCTCTACACCTCTTTATGCATAGGATAATATCATTAAATTCGAGGCGGAATGTTGATTGAAATTATTCACTTGAAAGTTGGTGAGAATTACCCTCTGAAACATCAAAGCACCAGCTAAAAAGTAAGGAGAAAGCTGTAGTAACTATGGATTGTTATAAATGATAAACCAAAACAATACTTTGAAGAGAACTACACTAAACACATTAATTAATTCTAGAGGACTTGACCATTTTGATGGGATCTGATTCGATGGTCAGACCCAATCCATATTGAAGAAACATCCTCCTTAATAATGTGAATTTTATTGATATGAATTATATTGACATGAATTATAATTGGGTAGTTATTATATACTAATGTGAATTAAATATTTGGTAGGCATTATTTCTATTTTTTATCTCTATTCTTATCAACCCTACAACCCCAAACCCACCAAGGATAACAACTCAAATCTCATAGGGATTTTTTCTAATATTGCCTCGTTATCACCAATTTACTTCATCAAAATTTAAGGTTTGCCCAAGGCTTCAGTGCTCAATCCCTCAAGGTTATATTGCTGAATAGTTTAATTGATACAGAATAAACTTTGCGCAAAAGTCCCGATGTTTCGACCTGTTAACACTTTCTGGGAAGGCAATTATAGCGGGGAGCAGAGCCCAAGTTTAGGCACGGCTTAAGTCTTATAGTTTATCAAACGGGAGGGTGTGAAATATCACAATATCTCAAATGTCGCAAGCATCACAAATACAGAAACAAGGTTTGGAAAGAGGGAAGAGGGAAGAGGGAAAAGGGAAAGAGCAATAGTTCAATTTCCATAGTGGATGACTTCAGATTACGGAAAAAAACTCAATTCAATATTTGCAGTTCAGGGACTTGATGATATTCCCATGCTTTTATTATCTTCCCTTCTACCTTCCATCTCTTTGTACCATTAGATATAACGAGCTTTAATGCGTGTGAATATTTCAGATTTGAGAAACTGAAGAATGTGAAAAATTTGAAAATATGACCAAATATGATATTTTCCAATCACAAACAAAGAAGAAGTTAAACTGAACCAACAAAGTTGAACTGAGCCAACGAAGTTAAACTGGACCAACAGAGTTAACTGAACTAATAAATTCAAAAGTGAATTCTCACCTAATAAGACAAAAGTAAATTCTTTGGATTGGTGCATTTTCACCTTGTAGCATCTATGAAGATGCTTCAGTAGCGACATTCATATTATATTTCGAACCAAACTTGGGACATCCAATATTTCTGGAGTTTTCTTAAAAATCGATGCCAAAGCTACCCCACCGATTGGATCATCCAGCTTGGTGATCACTAATGGTTCATCCTCAATTGGTATATTATTAATGTTCATCCTCAATTGGTGAAAGAAATCTAACACTTTCCAGTCTTATCCAACTAAGCCAACAAAAAACCAAAACTCAAACAGCAAATTGAACCAATTTAGAACTGATGGATTCTAATATATTTTTAGTATTCAAGGTATCTCGATAGATTTTATATATTTCAGTGTATTTCATTTATTTCTATAAACTTCACCGCTAGTATGCCATGGCCAATCATGATGAAGACCAAAGAAGAACGAAGAAGATCAAATAAGCTCTTAGAAGCTCTTCAAAGATCCTTAAATTTATCAGTATTTGGTGCTGTTTAAAGCCATTGAAGCTCTGGATCCTGCCAGAAATACCCCATTGTCTGTCCATTGGTGATGATTTGATCCTTTTTTTAGGCTAGCTTCATTTGAAAATCATTGGTACCAATCGACTTTACTGGGAAGATCATATTCTCTGGGTAAAAGATTTGACCCATCCTCTCCAAACTCCGATTTCTCCCTATTCCAGTGGTGATTAATTCTACCCTCTTTTGCACCCGTCCTGCATACGCCCACACAGTAACGCGTTATAGTCCTCCCTATCAGCCAACGATATTCACCACTATCGGCTCTAACATTGGATCGAAGGACCGTTTTGCACGGGATCTACCATCCATTAACCCGTCAAACATCATGCCGGACATATCCACGTCTCCAAGGCCGAAACCAGCCCAAATGATCCCGCCGAATCCCGTGATAATCCCTCCCAAGAATCACCAGTCTTCACCAGTTCTAGCCATGGTAGGGTCAAATCCTGTTGGTGTCAACGGATCATCGATCCTAGAAGCCCGCCACCGTAGCACCACTACAGAATCCATCGATTCCCTCAATATCCAGTCCATCGAGATCCTCCGAAGTCAAGCAGCCGGAACAAACGGATTGGGATCATCAATAGCCACATCCGAAGAATCCTCTAGTGATGAAGAATCTCAGCATCACGACCCCAATCCAATCTCACCCATCAGATCACAATCCGCTTCGAATATCCGCAAGCTCAATAGCATGAGCCGTCATAATCACGCTTCCAATCAATATTTTTACCGAGATGAGTTCTCCAACAACATTCGAAGAATTAGAAGTGCTACGGTCACCAACTCGGACAATGTCCGGCTGGTGGTACTACCTTCATCAGAGGCAGCTCCACCAGGACATTCTGCTGGCCCAACTATCCAATACCCTTACCCTAATAACCGACGTATCAGTATCCGTTCAGAAGCCTCAATCAACCCCGAAAGTCCCACTTGGCTTTTAAGTGATCTCCTTTCCAATCTAAGCTCAGCCAAGGATATGGACGAGTATCAGCTCGTCTCCAAGGGGAACAGTTTGGTGACGTTATTCAAAGAAAATCCCAAGTTGAAGCATGAAATCTTGATGAAGAACTTTCTTAATAAGATCCAATTTGTATTCCAGCACAAGGCCAGTGAAGTCAGAAGTGTGGGATATCGGATTCTTCGTTACGTCATCTCCAATTATGAATCATTGATTGCCATTGTACAATATAAAATCTTAATTTATATCATCCTCACCATGTCTACCACCAGATCATCTATGGTAGAGAAAGAGCAAGCACTCAAGTTAGTTCGGGAATTCTTAACCATTGAAAATGGATGCGATTATCTCTCGGTTGGGGTTATAAAATCATTGATAGCATTAATAGAGAGTAACAATGACAGCATGGATAATTCCGAAGGTATTAGCAGTTTGTCAGCATTCAATTCACCAGATGAAACCAAATCACCCGTTCCTGAATCATTTAAATCACTTTGTATCGAGACAATATGTGAAATAGCATTATTGAAGCCTGAATTAATCTTTCATAGTGGAGGATTCAAAATCATAATAGATACTATTATCGAAGGTTCCATTGAAATATCCTCCAATTGTTTATTTGTGTTACTAAAAATCTTAGACTTCAAAAAGTCAAGACATTTACTCAGAAACGGTTATGATTTGGTTTCACTTGGTTCAATCTTTTCAACATTAAGCGAGCAGGACTCGAATAAATCTGATCGTAAACACGAGAAAAATAAATTCACCATACAAAAGCTTCAAAAAACTTCATTCCTTATTACAATACTATTAAAGAATTTTAATGGACTCATGGCATATTCAATATTCGATTTTAGAATGTTGAAAGATTTGATCTCAAATTTAAGAAGACAAAATAATTTGGTAAGGGATTATGTGCTAGATATTTTGTTTGACATTTTAAGAATTACAGCTTTGCCATGGTTACCTAATAGTCAGATTGGTGATATCATTCGAATTTTCAATTCATACCTTAATTTGGATACCAGTGAAGATTTATTTGACTATTCTATCTTGAATGAAAATTCATTTGAATTTAGTCTTGTAAATCATTATCGTGGTTTATTAACCCTTATTTTGGTCAAGCATGGAATCTTTGATGTGTTGATCTATATCATTGAGGAGAATTCCAACGATGCCATCACCAGTAAGGCCACATTGTTATTAACCAATCTTTATTCAATGTGCAATAACCTTTTACCCCCTGAATTGATAGAAAAGAAATTGACTCTTTCAAGTATTTCTTCACAATTATCCTTCAAAATTGATCAATCAACAAGAAATAAATTCATTCCAACAAAGACATACAATTCTACATTAAAGACACATTTAAAAAAGATAAATGTTTCTGCAAGATTCAACATGGATGATAACGAATTTAAAACCATGGTTTCAAATACAAGAATACTAACAGTTAAAGAGTTTGATGATTGGAATTGGTCACTCGTATTAACACTAATTCAAGGCCCCTTGAGAAATCCAAAAAGATTCGATGAAGTAATGGAAAAAAATTCCAAGATCTTCAAAAGATTGATGTCATTTTATAGACCATTTAAATTTCGGTTTTGTAACATATCAGTTTCTTCCAAAAATGCTTCCAAATTCATTAATATTGGATGTCAATTGATCGAATTGTTTCTCAGTTTAGACTCAGGAGTTAAATATTTGGCAAACAATAAGATCTTACCTCAAATTACTGAAATATTGGCACAGATTGATCCTTACAGTGGAGTCTCCGCCAAAGAGCCTATTTTATCCAGGAAAAGATTGGAAAATACCATTAGTTATGGATACTTGAAATTAATTGGCAAATTCAGTACCACATCTACGGGAATCAGCTTACTTGAACATTGGCAAATTTTCAGTATTATCTTGAATATTGTCGATTCAACAATTGACAGTGATATTAACAATTTATTAATTATTACATTATTCAAAAACGTCGATTTCACTTTAGATTCACAATTCAGAATTATTTTATCAAAGTGTTTGAAAGTTTCAAATTTGAAGCTCAAGTCATACATCGTGAGAGATTTACTTCCAAAATTAAT
Organism: Suhomyces chickasaworum; assembly: GCA_030568495.1. Lineage (NCBI taxonomy): Eukaryota > Fungi > Ascomycota > Pichiomycetes > Serinales > Debaryomycetaceae > Suhomyces > Suhomyces chickasaworum. Next base: position 155,207 of record JAJMGF010000023.1, on the reverse strand, counting down.
TAAGCATAAAGAATGTCAATCGTTCGTTATTAAATTGTTAGTAAACAATTTATATAATGCAAACAAGGATTTAGTAAGACATTCCGTTGAGATTATTAATGATTTTTACAAAATAAGCAATTATGATGGCTTAGATAGCTTAATTGCTATGAATCCCTCTATAATGGTTTTATCAAATGTTAAAGGGGGAGAGAATTTATTGTTTAATTTCTTGAGAACTCCAAAAGGATTCAAATATTTGGAAGATAGTGGATTTATCGATAAAGAATTCAGTAAATGGAATAATTTACATGATTTCACATACTTAAAATTGATTGAATCTTTGGTACAAACAAGTTATTATCCGTTTTTCAGTACCAAGAAAAGGTCTCAAAATAAAAAGAAAAATATCGAGAAAGGTACTGAGATGCAAACATCGTTTTGTTCACTTAATTTCTTCAAGTTCTTATTGTCAACAGAAGAGGGACTTAATTATTTTTCAAATTTCAAACAAAAAAATTATTTGGATCAACTTATTAATGATGTACAAATTATCGTCAATCAATTAAAAGCAGATGAATTGGAAGATCTCGAAGGTCAAAGGAATAATCAAGATTATTTGATAAATACATTAAAACAGAACTTATGGATCATTGGAAACATTGCCCTGGGAAAATATGGAATTCAATTACTTGATCCAATGTATAGTGTTACATTAAGTAAATCGATTATTGATACAGTGATTGAACTTTTTGAAACATGCTCAATTTGGCAAATAAGAGGACTCTGTTTTTATGTCATCGGAATGATAAGTTCTACAATTGAAGGTATTGAAATTTTGGATGAATTGAATTGGGTTGGAGTTTGTGATAGTTATAATGCTAGTAAATGCATGGCATATCCAAGAGCAGAGATATCCAAAATATTCAATGTTGAAACAACTAATCCATATAAGGATAGTAATTATTTTTGGGCTAGAAATGGTACAACTTTGGAGAATCGGGCCACCAAGACAGGAGGCAATTCACCATTTTCAAATCAAAATTGGTCAAATTCTAGTCTCGATATTGACCATGACAATGGTGAAGATGATGATTATTTGAGTTTGAACGATTTGCAAAAGGTCAATGAACGGATCATTAATCAAATTCATCTTTTTAATTCTATCTTAGGAAGGATAGAACGTAAAGCTCATAAAGAATTATCAAAGATCAAAAAGCTTACACCCAAAGTTTTTGATAATGCTGGACTTTTCTTAGAAGTGGTTCGAATCATCGACAGAGGAAACTTCAAATTCCACAAGAGAAAGTTTATCTTTGACTTATTCCTTGACACCAAAGTGTTTGAATACATTTCCAGGCGTGAAAGGAAGAATTCCATAAAATCATGAGATCATAAGATCTTGAAATCTGCTAGACATATTCAATAACACATTAGTAGAGTTATAATCCTGTAGTTCTTTCAAAGGTTTCTGAGATTACTCTTTCTTGGCTTTTTTCTTCAAAGGCCCATCCTTCTTCTTTTTCAAGTCATCTTCCTTAGATTCATCTTCAGGTAAATTGATAACTAATTCCAGCCCATTATAATCATCTACCAAACCTTTTGCAGGTAATCTAATTGGTTTGAATTTCGAAGACACCAAGTTTGGTACGTTCCTCCTGCTCCAACTTTCTATACTTTGAGGATTGATCTCAATGGTCATAAGATCATCATTAATAAGTTCGGGAATGGTTTCTTCCACAAAAAGATTGATTAAATGATTTCCATCCACCGAAATGGGATTTTCTTGTTGAATATCAAGAATAGGACGTAATATATCCGACAAACGAGGGGCCTTTTGAGCAATTTGAATTATTCTAGAACTGTCAAAGTCGTTGGATTCAAGATCAACATCACCATCTACTTTATTATACTCTTCTAAGATTTTTAGTAATGCATTGTTTCTGCGTCTGAAGTAGTAAAGTGCTTGTCTCTGAGACCTTTCCGCATCAAAGAGTTCCTCAGAACGCTTATGTACGTCTTTGAATTGTTGCTGGTATTCATGGTGAAGGTTACGGAATTTGTACCTTGGGATTTCAGGATATGGAAGTGGTTCTCGTTCTTCGGGGTCTTCAAAGTCGTGATGCGCTTCATCAGCTTCTGATTCATCGATGTGTTGATCTGAAGGGGGATGAGACGATTGGAATGGTGAAGGTGGGTTTAATTCGGTCGAATCCGCTTGTTCAACCGCCGCAGGAGGAGCCTGATTAGTCACATTGGCCACATTGGTTGTCACAGGTTCAGTTCTATGAACATCACCTTGCTTAGGCCCAGTTAAGGTAGCAGAAGTTGACGAGCTAGAGCCCTGCTGAGGATGTGAAAGTGGAGCATCCAGCGAAGGTACCAGGACTGCTGGAACAACCGGTGAAGGCACAACTGGTGGCGGTATGGCGGGACTCACCACAACTGGGGTCTCTTGGGGAACTGATGGATCAACCACAGAATTGGCCACGGGACTGGCCACGGGATCAACAGCGGGATTTAAAAGATGGCCGGAGGAAACAGCGTGTTGGTCCGCTTGACCCTGTGGTGATTGCGGTTTATCTGACATGGTAAGCTTTGGGGTAGACTAAAGGTTCAGCATATCGAAATTGACCCAGGAAGAAATGTCGCAATAGCGAGAGAGCGAAATGTCGCACTCCACCCAGAACCGAAAACTACACGACATTCGCCTGACGCGTGTGGTGGTTAATGTTTGACACCCTTATTCATCACCAACTATTGAGCATCAACATCCCCAACCATCTTCCACCCCTCCAACCCCGTGATTGGATCCCTATAGCTCAATTGAAAACCAAATTAGTCATCAAATTACTCACCCTGTTACTTGTCAAGCAAACCCTGTGTCCCATTGCCTGGCCATTTCCTATTTACTATCAGACCCCATCGCTAACTTTAGCTGAACTTTATAGCCAATGTCCATTGTTTCACTATTAGGTATCGAGGTACTCAACAACCCCGCCAAGTTCAATGAACCTTACGAGTTTGAAATCACATTCGAGTGTCTTGAGCCACTCAAAGAAGATTTAGAGTGGAAACTCACTTACGTGGGAAGTTCCCGTTCTTTAGACCATGACCAAGAATTGGATTCCATCCTTGTCGGACCAGTTCCCGTGGGGGTCAACAAGTTTTTGTTCCAAGCCGATCCACCCAGTCCTGAGCTCATTCCTGCCAGTGAACTTGTTAGTGTGACGGTGATCTTATTGAGTTGTTCATACGCAGAAAGAGAATTCGTTAGAGTGGGATATTACGTGAATAACGAATATGATTCAGAAGAATTAAGGGAAAATCCTCCAGCAAAGGTCCAAGTGGATCATATTGTGAGAAATATCTTAGCAGAAAAGCCTCGTGTCACCAGATTCAATATAGTATGGGATAATGATGGAGGAAACGGTGATGATTATCCACCAGAACAACAAATCGATGACGATGAAGAGGAAGAAGAAGAAGATGAAGAACAAGAAGAAGAGGAAGAAGAAGAAGAGGGCGAGGAAGAAGGAGAAGGAGAAGAAGCCGAGGATGAAGAACTAGTCGAAGAAGAAGAAGATATCGAAGAAGTGATTGATTTGGAAGATGATGACAAGAGAAGCAATGGTAGTGCTACACCAGTGGATAAGGTTCAGAGTTGAAATAATTGAAATCCCTGAAATACTTGAATTACTGTACTATAGACTATTTACTTCCTCAATCAATTCATTCAAAACCTGTGATAAACGATCAAGTACTTGACTATTGAAATGTAAAGGCAACGGGGAGTCACGGAAACGGGCGTTCCATTTATCTGGATGCCAACGGATTCTCTCTGCCTTATACAAGTCAATGGTCGACTCATTTTGTAGCAAGATCAGTTGATAAAACTGACTTACTTTAGCCTTATTGTTCACTAATTCAATTAACTGAACAATCGGAAGATTTTCTTGGATATCATAAAATGCTGGTTCGATGGGTAATTTGGACGATGATAAATAATTATCTCTGAACCCACTTGATTCTGTTGGCGTGGATACCATGATAGGTTTCAAGTAAGGATCATTTATGCGTTTGTCTCCTATATGAATATCTCCATTAACTTCATCCATTAAACCTGCTGAAGTCACGGGAAACTCTCCAACTATTTCGTACTTCTTGTTTATAGGGGTATAATCATTTCTATTATAAGCAAATTTCATATCAGTAGAAACATGGGTATTATTTGGAGTTTGATAAGTATACTGAGGTTGTGGTCTTCCCAGGGGTTTCACGAATTTATATCCATTAACAGGGTCTCCATGCTCTTGTGTACTTACCGCTGGAGGGGTAGAACTTCTAGAATTGGCAGGTGTACTTTGAGAAATGGGAGTAGATTGTAAATTTGAATTTTCACCGGAAAAGCCTGTAGATGGAACGGATGTGGCTAAATCTCCGTCATCATCTTCAAGATCACTTTCGTCGGGCTGTTGAGCATGCAATTGGTTAATAATTGAATTTACATCTGTCTTAATGGAGTTTGATAAATTCAACAATTTCTTGGGGTTGTTACGTGATGATGGGGTGGTATCAAAAGAATTCTTAAACTTCAATTTTTTTCTTTTGGGTTGAATGGGGCATGGAGTAGAGTCGCTGTTTGAGAAACTGATTTTATTCATACTAGCAGCGGAATTGGTATGGCATATTGACATATGCTCATCTGTGTCGTTAATTTTGTCATAATCATTGGTATCATCGTGGGATAAAGCGGAAGGGTTATTATGCTGATGTGGTCGTATGTATTTGCGTCTGTAGTCTACCACAGAGGAGTTCTTGGGAGTGATGATACTGATTCCGGGCGACTCGATATGTTGTCTCTTTCTGTGATTTAGAAACACCGGAAGCGAACCACCTGAAAACTCGGGATCTTCCTTGAATTCAATGTCACTATCTGTATCATTGGTGATGGTTTTGTCCCCCAAACTGAATTTGTCATCATCCTCATCCTCATCATCGTCCTCTTCCCCATGGTGACCTTGGCCAAGGCCATGACCATGGCCATGATCTCGGTCCAGACCCAGGTCCTGGTCGTTTAGGTCGATTTCTGACTCTAGATGCAAGTTGTCCAATTTACTGATGGGAGACATGAACGATATGGAGCTGTTGGAACTCTCAGAACAAGGGCCATTCTCCATCATTTTGGTTCGGTTGATTAAAGGAGTAGACGCTCCGGCCACATCGATGTACAATGGTGGCCTGGAACTCTTGGGATCGTCATCGTCCTCGTCATCTCGGTATGTATGGCGGTACCAAGGAGTACTGGTGGTTGAAGATGAGGAAGCTGGTGGAGGGAGCGGCAGACACCCCGGTGCCGATTCCGATTGCGGGCAGCTGGTCATACAAGGCGGTTGGAGATTTGGAATGGTTGACGCCGTAAGTTTATTATTCCCTATTGACCCTGAAGAGGCCTCCTGTGACATGGGCAGAACCATGGTGGTAAGGGATGGTTGTTTGTTTACAGTTTACAGCTCAAAAGCTATCACGTGAAAGGGAAAGGTCGTGCACAGAGGCTAAGTAATCTCAGGAGGCACCTTAAAGGGAGTGGTTGTAAAAATGTGTGAGAAAGGACTACTGGTAGAGTGGGAGGAAATAAGAGGATCCGGGAGGGCCGGGAGGGACCGGGACAAACCGGGTGATTATTGGAGGATACTATTGACAGAAGAAATGATGTGGGTTCATGCTTGAGATTTCAGGAACCTTTATCATCATACAAAAGGCCGAGTAATGGCCTTGGAGAGGTAAGCCAAGGTCACGTGACACACTTTAGAACTGGTCTGGTATAGAAAAGGTGGGGCAATAGTGAGGAGAATAATTATACTTATGAGGTGGCAGTATTTGATCCTAATGGACCTATAAAGGTTTCTTTGGTATGCACACGTAAAGGATAAATGAAAATTCCTGAAAATATTCATCCCAACAAGTTCACTTTCAGTCAAACCTAACTCAGAGCCAAATAGGGTTGGTTAGGTCAATTAAGGTTAGTTGGAGCCAATTAAATTCACTTTGGGTCAATTAAATTAACTTTGGGTCAATTGGAATTATTAGAGCCAAGTAGAGTAATTAGAATCCCATTGGACTTATTACAGCCAATTGAAGTATATATTTTCACGGACTGAAAAATCACGTAGAATGAATGAAATTTTAATTGAATTGACTTTGAAGAGTAAACCATAGGAGTAATTGACTCATTTCTAGAATATAGATTAAACTGACCCGAAACTGATACCAGTTAACATGAAAAACGAAGAATGAAGAATGAAGAATGAAGAATGAAAAATGAAAAATGAAAAATGAAAAATGAAAGAAGTATTTGGATAAACATTAATAAATTGGTTTCAGAAATTGAATTCAGTTTTAGTTGAATTTATCAGTTTAAAATCAACAATATTCAGCAAGAGGACCTAACATCATTTCATGGTTATTAATGAAGGGTCAAATTGAAGTTCCGACTTCATAATATCAGGAAGACTCTTGTTCAAAGACCATTCACTTAGTCTAGTTTAGTTGATGGCTTAAAGAGTTCAAAAACACCAAAGAAGCCAAACCCCAAATTTAATCTTAAATCGTCTCTAATTTCAAGAAAACTATACGTATGGGGTAATCTCATAACTAAATGGAAAGCAAAATTATCTTGAATCATCTCAAATTATGAATCATCTCAAATCATAAATCATCTCTATTTCCAAATTGTATGTTGATAGGCGAAAAGTAACAATTATCACTGGATTTCCTGGAGCAAGCCATTTTATCCAAACTGCATTTTCAAAGCATTCCAATTCTTTACTCCTTTAGTTCAATTGCATTTCATTATGGGGTAATTCCCAAAAGAATAGCAACTATAAGACGTTATGAGACTGGTCAAAGAAGAAAATCCAGATTCCCCTTACTAAAATAATAAATTGAGAAGATAACGGTAATGGCACTGACAATAAGACTTTACTACTCTGACCGTAGGGAGATAAAGTTAGTAACGGCCAATACAAGATACAACATGGCTATAGCAGACTCCGAAAGTGAGACAGAATGAGAGCTGAGGGAAAATTGGGGTTAAATGAAGTAAATTGGGGTGGAATAAAGGTGAATTGAGGTGATATGAAGTAAATTGAAGGTGAACGAGGGAATTGAAGGTTAACGAGGGAATTGAAGGTGAACGAGGGAATTGGGATAGAGTAGAAGAAGCTGAGGCGAATACAAGAAGAATGAGGGAAAATTGATGATATTCCATAATGTGATTTTGACTGTGGTTATGACTGTGATTGTGATTGGATTCATTAAAATGGATGATCAAAAATTGATTTCCCCATAGTTCAACTACCGTTTTTCCTTCTTCTTCTTCTTCCTCTTGTTCTCGAAGCATCGAATCACCACAAATTCCGTAAATTTCATTTGCTTTCAACGTTAGCCAGTTAAGCCCCTCCGATCTGATTCAACTTACCGATTAGTAATTGATCTCACAACTCAATAAGATTGATAAACCGCCTTTTTCACTCGTTAAGATCGTTTTAAGGACAACACAAGCCTCAATCCAGTGCCATAAGATGAAAACAAACTAAATAGCTTTGTAACCTCACTTAAACTCAACAAACCAGTAAGATTGGTAGTTTAAAAGCTCATTTTGTGCAAGTTCTCTAATAATTGAATGGTTACGACCACCAGACGGAGTGCTGAAACGAATAGAGCAAATAAGAGAAGAATCATCCCAGAATTCCTAACTCTCCCCTCAATCCCTCCACCCCCCGACCCCAAATTCTCTAAACTCCTCCAAACCCCCAACCCCCCAAATTCTCCAAACTTCTATTAAACTCTCTAACTTGCCCAAACTCCAAGCTCTATACGATGTTATTCCTCCTAGTAAGAATATAGTTGACAGAAGACGTGGCCCACCACTTCCCATGAACTGACCGGGAAGTCATATAGCCATATACCCAAGCAGCATTAAAATGGAAGCCCGAGCTCAATTGGGTAATTAGGCTTATTGAAATGGAGCCTTTTGCCGATTAATTAGGGGATTTTTCATCTCCCTCACAATATGTTGTGACCATGGCCACCCATGATAATCCCCATCAGGCTCCACCCATCATCCACCTCGCTATCTCATATCCAATGTAGATGGGTGAAAAGGGTTAAAGTTTAGGGACTTTACTAAGATAAAACCACCAAACCAATCGTCACTGAATATGACGCACTTAAACCAGTAAAGTCACTAAACCAGTAAAAGCCACCAACTATGAAGCCACTAAACCAATAAAGCCACTAAGCAGTAAAGCCACTAAACAGGCCACCAGTACCAGCAGCACGCCACCAATAAGTCATCAATAAGCCACCAACACGTTAACAACATTCCCCAACATTCTCCATACTCCCATACTCCCTAAACTAACCAGCCAATTATATTTCCCCGTATTCCCCCGTATTTCTCCTTGTTCTGTTACTTTCCATCCTCTTCTTTTGCAGGTTTGCTTTTTGCCCTTTGCCCTTTGCCCTTTGCCCTTTACCCTCTTCCACTTGCTCTCTCCCCTTCCATTTCTCTCCCCTCTCCATCTGTTCCCTGGCCATCTCGCTTATCAGTCCCGTAATCGGACTCGCGCGTCCTTATCTCATCTCCGACTCGCGCATCCATTCTGCTCTTTTGTACACTACTTTTACTTCTCCCTAACTGTGCCACACTCCCACCGTTCCCCCAAATCCCACCACCAGTTCCTCCCTATTGCTAACCAGCTTTACTTGCCATCTCGTCACCTGACCAGCTCTGGCCACCTCATTTCTTGCCAATCGCTCTAAATCGCACTCCTCCCCATTAGCCGCTATAGGTATTCGCGCCTGGGCTAGTGCTTGTGCCTGGCTGTCATTATCGTGACCCTCACCACCGCCCCTGTCATCCTTCTCATTAGCACCCACGTGCAGCCACAACACCGATTGCGCCACTGCCGCTTATCTACACTATTTAACCCCCGGGGTACCTCGATAAACATCATGTCTTTTCTACCATGGATTCTATCTACTTCCACTGTGCCGACGGCCTCGCTGGCGGTGTCACCTACCACTGAACTCTCGTTCCAGCAAATCTCGTTTCTCACGTTTGAAGCGGTTCTCGAAGTGGTCATCATCTGTTTTGCTGGGTTCATTGCCGCCAAGACGGGGCTATTGAACAGTAAAGGCCAGAAAGTGCTTTCCAAATTGAATGTGGACTTGTTCACGCCGTGCTTGGTGTTCATCAAGTTGGCGCCTTCGCTTTCGCTCCTGAAAATGACGGAAATCTTGATCATTCCCATCTTCTACGCTTTATCCACTTTAATTGCATATGGAGCATCCAGAATGGTGTCATGGGTGCTTCACCTTAATGATCCCGAATCGGACTTTGTCACCGCCATGGCGGTGTTTGGAAACTCCAACTCATTGCCGGTATCGTTAACTTTACTGTTGGCGTATACCTTACCCGATTTACTTTGGGAAGACATTGACAATGATTCACCAGATAAAGTAGCATCGAGGGGTATTTTGTACCTCTTGATATTCCAACAATTGGGACAAATCCTTAGGTGGTCTTGGGGGTTTAACACATTGCTTCGGAAGCGTTCTCACGTTGAGCTTAATACGTATTTCTGTGATACCTCAAAAGGATTCTTGGCCCATTCACATAACCAAGAGGAACAACCACTTCTCGGATCCGATCCCGAACTGGCACCAAATGAGGAGACTCTCGATGAGGAAGCAACGGCTTATAATAATGGATCTACCGCCTCTAGTGTCACATTCGGTCCGGATAATGCTTCGTCGTCGTCCTCATCGTCGTCTATCGTCATGGAAGTGCCTGATCACTATAAACGCCTTCAACAGTATATGCATACTCCCACCTTGGGGAACCGCATCAAACTTGGATGTGTTAGCTTGGCAAATGCTCGTCCGGTACGGGCGGTGTTGGGATTCATGAATCCTCCATTGTATGCCATGCTTATCTCGATTGTTGTGGCCAGTGTGCCAGCCCTTCAGGACATGTTTTTCAAGGATGGAAGCTCATTTATTGGGAATACCGTTACTAAATCTGTTTCACAATTGGGTTCGGTTTCAATTCCGCTTATTCTTATTGTGTTGGGTTCCAACTTGTATCCGTCCAAGGAAGCTGTCAGACCTTCACGTCACTATAATCGCATTGTGTTTGGGTCATTGGTTTCGCGAATGATTCTTCCTCCACTTATTCTCTTGCCTATTATTGCTGCATGTGTCAAGTTTGTGAATGTTTCTATTCTGGATGATCCGATCTTCTTAATTGTGGCCTTTGTGCTTACAATTTCACCACCTGCTATTCAATTATCTCAGATCATCACCATCAACAACATTTATCAAAAGGAAATGGCGGGAGTTCTTTTCTGGGGTTACGTCATCTTAACTCTTCCTACCACCATTTTTATTGTGGTGACTTCGTTAGAGGTTCTCAAATGGTCTCAGTAATCACAACCATCGTACATAGTTGAGATTAAACATCGTTATTGTGGCACCGTTCCTAATCTGGTACTGTAGTATTACCACCGTTCCGGTATATGTAGTACCGCCCGCTCAACTAATGAGAAGATGTGTCATAACACCCCGCTTATGTGAAGATAATCATAATAAATATATCGTGGTACACGTGACAAACACGGCCCGATGGTTAGGGCCAGGTACTCATGTGTCTTAGGCTTATGCACTATGCCACCACTGGTCATAAGCGGAAACTGCATGGATAACCTGTAAAAAAAACTTCTAAGTTGGACGCACCTCGATCTTCCGGAATTTTGTAGGTTGTCTATTTCTTGCTGCATAGTGCATAATGTGCATAGTTAGAAGGTTTCTGTACCACATAAATTGGTTTAATACCCACTCCCACATTTGCGTTACTGACCACGGCGTTGCACCTGGTTCCTGGGCATGGATCGTCAGCTACTTGAACGAAAACAACCCTATAGCTTGATTAGTCAAGAGATATTTCCCCAGATTGGATCTTCATTATTGGCAACTTGAAACATAGCAATCTGTACTATAATGCGAAATACTTAAAATTAATATGATTTAAAGTTTGATGTAGTATGCACATAAATGTATCAAAAGTAGCAGAAGCCGGCAAGGCAAATGAACCCTTCTACTAACGTCAGGTCTACATAATAGGCCCTGTGATTAATAAGTACCGGCCGGCGCATTAACACAAGAGAAGGCTCACAACACCTGCAGTAATGTGCATGGGGTTTGTCCGAATTTCTCTAAACCCCGGCACTACGTCAACCCTTTGTTCCTTTGTTACGTAATCAGCAAACGGCTGCACTTGGTGTATATATATTATGGACCTGGCTAAGGTACCTCTGAAACTATTAATGTCAGATCAGCAGTGGGACTGGTTTCAGGAATTAGGGCCAACACTGCCAAAATTACCATTGAAACTGATCCCAAATCAACTCAATAATCCCAACCAAACCCCAAACTTCAATGAATTTGATAGTTTTTCCGAGCAGTACATCGGTTTTTCTCATCAACACCCCCAACAATCAATTCCAAAAGTTATTAACAATGAATCGAATAATCAATTGGATCAGTTTCCTCAAATACCCAAACAAATCATCAAATCCTCTCAGAATTCACCCCTTGAAGGAGCAATGAATTTACCACTAGCATTTCGGCTTTTGAACTACCAACATATTAGCACCCTTACTTCCGATCATTCTTCCGGCCCTTTCACCACCCCCGATAACACCCCATCCTCCACATGTTCTTTTGCCTCAGCGTCGCCATCCAGTGTTCCACCTTCCAGTGTTCCACCCTCCAATGTTCCACCGTCCTTGTTTCCTGGCCTCAAAAGGTCCCGAACTTCACTGTGGACCAAACAGCGAACGGCCCATTCTCTGATGGATTATTATGAGCTAGAGCAACTAAACAAACTGATGCTACAAATATTTAACACCGATTCCACCTTATTGGTGTATACAATGTTTTCATTAGTAGCGTATTACCTCAGATCCAATTGTATCAAGACGTTTTCATGGTTTGACTCATCCGATAGCTCCATAGAAAGGGCCGAAGAGTTACGGAAAAACTTGGGAAGATTATCATCCAAATATTACGGCATTGCTATTCATGGACTCCGCATAATGATCAGCTCCCAAGACTATAATGTTCTGGCAGCCGTAACCATCAGCTCACTTCTTAACAAGATCTCCATCTATGAGTATTCCGATCTTCGCCATTCCATTACTTTCTCCAAAGGAATGGTGAGTGTATTTAATGAAGTGCTTGCTTCCGTCAATAATCGTCAAGATATTCGAGATAAGCCCATGAAAATGCGTTCATTACAAGACATGGCTTGGCTCACCCATTATATTGTTCAAGCATCTCGTACCAAACATTATCCTCCATATGATGCAATAATATTACAAGAGTACTTGGAGATGCTTGAACAATTCAAACAACTTTTGCATGAGTTACAGGACTATACCGACCTGCAACTCCTTTTCCATTTTAATCATCTTTATCAGTATACTACAAATTTAGTGGAAACTATTGGTAATGAACAAGATTCCCAATTCAAAGATGATCCCTATTGGCTTTACCGTCAATTAAGGCATTGGCTAATTATTCTACCATCTAAAGTTCATATTCTTGGACATCTAAAGTCAAATCCTCTTGAAATATGTCTAATGTCGTTATACAAGGCATTTTCTAAAATATTAGATAATTTATTTCCTTTGGTATTTTTCCATTTTCTTCAAGGGTTCTTTGGTGGAGTTTCACTCTGGCACGATTCCAGATCCAATTATTCATTCGTGGTAAGATTATTTGATAATTTAGAAACATCTTTTTCAGAATTTAAATCCTGCAAGTCCTCCAAATCGTCTAGTTCCCCCAAATCAAGCAATATAACTAAAGAGAGAAAGAACAGATCAAAAAGTTTCAACGGAAATCATATTAGAACTTTAAAATCAATCATTTGGTATTCAATTAGAGTTAATGCATTCCTTCAAAAACGAAGCAGTATTCTATCAATTTTCTTTGGAGATCAAAGAATTCTACCAGAAATCACGCCAGATGTTATAAGTTCCCATCTTAATGAAGTAATCATTGAAAGGTTCAATTCTACTAATATTCAATTTTATCATTTCTTACATTTACCCACAACCATCAAAATAATCAAGAGTCCGGTGGTGATAAAGAATTTACCTAAATATTATCAATTATACCGTTATCATGCTCACCATTTCCAACACTTTTTATCTAATGGAGCCAGCCAATTACCTTGTGATATCGTCAGTACCACCCAGAGTGATCCCATGCTTCGATTGCATATGTTCAACACTTCAGATTATGCCATTACGGATTATAAAAGTTCTGAAACAATTCATGCTCCAGTAGATTATAATGTGATTTATAATACACAATTTTCTAAGATGGTTAATTGTGCCATTCTGGAATCATATCAGCAACTCTTTGAGGGAAAACATGATGGACTTCCCATGATAAAACGGATCCATAAAATCAGCGGATTGTTTGAATCGGATATGGATCCACTTCTGCTTACATCAGATCAAGACTTGGCAATGTTGTACAGTCGAAGGACGCGAGACTTGGTATCAAATGAGGACATTTCTCGCATTATTCTTAACTTCTATCATGCTCGGAATGAAGTTGCCCTTGATAGTATTAAATCAGCTAATACTGGCGGTGGAAGAAGCAGAAAACGCCATTGGCATAAGCGAGGTGATTCTGTGGAAAATGACCCCCGGTCAGTTACCGAAGATAGTGAGGAGGGTGAAGGTGAAGGTGAAACAGAGAACTTTTACGATGATTTGGATTCTAGGTTATTTAGGTTACATTGATAGGTTTCTTATTATTAGAATATTATTATCAAATTCCTAGATAATATTATTTGCGTTCAGGTTGTCGCAAAACAGTATGAATTCCGTCTTGGTATGATGCGCGTATTTACCACAATGCTTACATATTATGCATTATTAACGTCTTTTGATTATCTATTTTTTAGTCGTACCTCCAACTGGCACATTTCCCATGGCAAACATCACATCAAGGGGTGCCACATTTGTATGTTGAATCTGATTAGAATTGAGTTAACTTTTGCGTCGGTGATTCAATCTTAACTTCATGTTGACGTGCATATATCCTACCGTCCAGGGCATAAAACCAAAGCAGAATCAAGGCGACTTGTAATTTCACCTACACACCTCAACTTAAAATGGTTGCTGCTGCCAAATGGTTTAATTTGACAATCCAAGACAACTTTGGTGAAGGTCCAAACTTCTCATACGGTCGTTTCGACTGAGATCGCTCTGTTCTCGTCAACCTCTTGACAAGATTAGGTGTTTCCGCGTGATCCACTCCTCAAATTATTATTTACGCATATTCCTATAGCGATAACTAAAGTGGTAGTAGAATCGCCGAAACGGTTTAGGCAGTTTTCAATATGCATCAACTTGTAACTATAAGATGCATACAGAAGTTGAACATGCACGTAATGCAAAGAGCATTTTCATGCCGTTTTGGGCCAATTGCTTAGGTAAGTGGATCATGATCATGAAGTATCAACCTTTACAACTTTGCAACTAGTTAACGATTATCTTTTAAACTAAATAAACCTCCAAACCTCCAAACCTCACAATCTCGCAACCTCACAACCTCAAACCTTCAAATCTTCAAACCTTCAAACCTTCCAATTCCACTATCGGCTTGCCTAGCTGATCTCACCATGAATAAACCTTCCCCCAACTAATGCATGTCTATCAAGAACCCAAGTATCATGCACCGGTTAACGTCGCTACTATGTATCATGTACATGCATAGGAGAATTGAATAATAATCCTTACAACACTGTAAATAATAGTTACTACACTATAAATTGATAAGTATTCTCATCTGACTCGGATTCAACTGACTAATCAATTGAAAAATTCTGCTAAAAATATCATCATTAGTGATGCTGCCTTGTATACTCGAGCTGGGGGAGTCACACTAAATAACATTTAATTAGATAAGTAAAGTTGACTCTATTAACACCACCTATTTGTGCATATTGCAGGTACATAATCCATACTATCCATATTATCAAGATTATCCAAAGGATACATATTATCAATATCATCAATATTAACGATATGATATATAATATACATTATACTAATTATAACTACAGTTTACTTACAACATACAACTCGGTAAATTGTAAAGCGAAAAGGTTAATGGTAAATTAAGTGGTAATGCACTAAATGTAAATGGTGATTGGTAATGGTGATTGGTAATGGTGAACGTTGGACCTCGGAACTCGCATTTCTCGCATTTCTCGCCAATATAAACCATTACTCCTAAGTACGAGGGCGGCTTAGTTCTCATTACCCCCAATTCATTTAATTACCCCCAAATCTCATGATTGTTGACCTTGGCACCAACTTAAAATTGTACCCTCGAGTAACTCCGAACATCATTTCATTTCAATTGATTTCACTTCATTTCACTTATTGATTTGATGGCGAATGGCCCCACTAATTTCTCCAATCTATGCTTGACATCCTGTATATTGACACTAGACACTTGTAACCACTGCCGATCGTGCTAATCTCGGAGTTTAGTGCCAAGTCACCAACGTTACTAAGCGCCCACCCTTTCCATCTTTTCCAAGATTCCGACTAGGGCCGCTTTTCTATATTCTGCATATGAGGATGTGTCATATCAATTTATTAGCCCAGCGAGTATTGCCGCTCCCCCACTATATATCCCCCACAACCCTAGCGATCTCGGTATGTGACACTCAACCCTCAACACTCCGAGCCCGAGCTCGAGCCCGAGTCGGTTGTTGGTAGTCGGTTTTGCTGAATATCAACACTTCTACCTTTTTGCTCTTGTCTGATGTACCCAACATTGGAAATCCACTTCATCCAATCATGTTATCCACGGCCCCTCTCCGCCTCATTTGTGCCCCTACCGTTGGTCCCCCACTACTGCTTCCGCCGTTCTGCGCGGAATCCTATACTCTTCCCCATTGGGCTCATACTTGCACCCGGCTTACGTAATGGCAAGTCCTCCATAGCCAAGCAGTTTCCATAGCTAATCCTACCCATCTACCGTTCTTCTTTCGTTATACCTTCCACTGCCCACTGGGCCTTGACCGTTGGAACATTCACCATTACTTCCTTTCGTGCACAGGGCTCTTTATCAATTAATCTCCCCCAGATTCACCCGCTAAAACCTTAAACTGTTGACTCCAACCGACTTTAACTAAAGAGTCATAGCCATAATCATCCCTTCTTCAATAAACCCAAATCTCCTGACTTCATCCAGTGTTTTCCAATTGATCTCCATCACCATAGCGTCTATTCACCTTTATTGTACTACCAACACTCCCTGATTTGAACCAGCAGTTTTCATTACCATTTACCATTTACCATTTACCATTTACCATTTGTCATTCACTAATATCCTTCAATTTTGATCACTCTTCAATTCCCCAGTAATGTCATCATCAAATTCACCCACGTCAGAATCTCCTGAAGCCAGCGTGCCCAGACCTGGACTATCCAAAACGCTTTCATTCTCCAAAAGCGTAGACAAACAGTTTCGCCATCGTCGAAAACACCGAAACTCCAAGCTTGGGTGTCCCAACTGCAAGAAGCGTAGAGTGAAATGCTCAGAAGACTTGCCCTCGTGCACGAACTGCATCAAGCATTCGGTCAAGTGTGGTTACCTCGACTATACCGAAGAGCAATTGGAAGAACTTCGTCAGGCCAAACTAGATGGCCAATTTGATCAACTAAGCACGGAATCCACTACCAGAGTCACCAGTACTCGATCTAGCATCGACTCCAGCTCCACTCGTGGCTCGATATCTGGTCGTCCCTCTATCTCCAGTCAATTAGGAACCTCCCGATCCTCCATATCTACCCTTCCAAGCCTTCCCTCCACTTCAAATTCATCTTTAGGAGTTCCTCGTGTATCGAGCACTTCGAGAGTCAACAGTGGTTCCAGTATCCGTGATAACTATGGCTCTTCATCCAATCTTCCTGAGCTTTCAAGTTCTGGATCCCAATTGTCTCATCCAAAACCCGAACCCTCAGGCTCGTTGAAGCTCGAACATCCCAATATAACTCATGATTCAACATTTCAGTCCCAAGAAGTCACCCAAGTGTTTGATAATTTGCTTTCACATCCGGATCAGTCCATCATATATCCGTTATACTCTGTGCTGAATGAGCAGAGACCAACATCAACCAATCCATACTTCTTCCCCGATCGTGACGTTTTCAAGAGTGGTGCTTATGATACTCTTTCCTCATCTGCTAATACGTCAGATACTTTACTCAACGATTCACTTCAATCCACTAAGAACACCAACGAACTTGGTGGTGATCCCTTCCGGAAACCAGCACTTTCCGGAGCTAAGCATGTTACAAAGTCGTTCCGTATACTTCAGAAAGTCCACATAGACTATCACACCGAATTAGAGACTCGCTTGAAAACTGATTCTAAGGCCATTGCCACCGGAACTGCTCCTCTCCAGAACATCCGCAACATTTACCATCTGTGGCTTAACTCATTTGTTTTCCGTTCATATAATAGTCCAATTATGTTCAGTTGTCTTGTGAATTTAGCCACAAATTTTCTTATCACAAATCTCTTTTCTGATAACTCAAATTATGACGATAATGACAAAAAAGGATCTCAATTCTTCTTACAACATCAAAAGGTTAGAGAATATTCCAATCGTGCCGAACTTAATAGATTGAAAAACATTTGTGTTGTGAAAAGTATTAAGCATTATGCCAAAGTAATCAAGGACTTGCGTCATTTATTAAACGCAAATTGTGATCCAGAACTTTGTGCTTCAGTGTCATATATTTTAAGCTTAATGGCAATTTATGATCCAGAAGCGAATCAGAATAGTGTGATCTGTTTCCGTGATGGATTGTTCAGTATCCTCACCTATAATTTGAACATATCTTCTAAGAACAAACTGAAACTTCCCCTACTCATTCCAATCCACTTAAAATTAATGAAGAATTTAGTACGTTCAATTTATATGCCAGGTTATGATTGTTCATGCTTGGGGGAGTTCTTTGATGTTTTGTTTCACTTCAACTCCAAGGTCAATTCTGCAATTGAAACTGTCCACACTTATAACTCGGCGAATGACTTACCCCCTAATGCGTTATTAAAATACATTCAAACTAAACTTATGCATTTAATCAAATATGCCGAGGAAACCATCAAATATTATGCCCCAGAATTATGCAAAAGTTTATCTGATGTCGGTAGACAGCAAGAATTGCTATTTGAAATGACCATTAAATGGGTCAGACTTTGTCCTTCTAGACTTCAAATTCTGCCCACTCATTCAGATCCACTAGAAAAATTGTTATACTTATTTTACAAAGCATGGAAGAAGATATTATACACCATATATCCCCAAGTGAAGTTCTTTTTCCTTAGAGACTTTGATAGTCCCATATTAACTGATGTGTTTAGCTTCAAAAATGACTTGGATATCTATTTCATGGAATTAGAAGCATCAAAGAGGCACAACTTACACGAAAGTCAGTATCAAGAATTAATGCCATTGTTGAAATCAACCAGCTCATATTTACTCCGGATAATAACCTTTTTCCAGCTTCGGTTACAAATCTTGTACCGTCGCATAGTCTATGAAGAGTATACTCAAACAAAGTTCCCCATAGATGATATTAGACAATGGAGAGAATCCATCACTGATATTTCTGAAACAAGAAATCAATTCAACAATGTTATTGGCTTAAGTGAGATTCCCATCAAAAGTTTCCGGAAAACAGTCATCCAAAGATGTCATTATCCAACCGACGTCGACTCGGCAATGTATCCCACCCAACAACCACACCCCGAGATCAAAAAGGATCCAGATGGTGACACACATCTTGATCTAGATCCTCCGTCAGAGAACCCATATTTTGGCAAATTTTTGAAGACAGGTCTCTTTGAAACTGACTATGATATTAGACAAATATGACACAAGGAGAATCTAGATGAAATGACTAGGAAAATATAGATGATATGACACAAGAAGAATATAGATGATTATGATTATGACTTCCTACCTATATGATGAAGATTAACATTGAATGATTTTTTTTGGATTATAATGTGATTGTAATATGAAATATGAACATAGCATGAATATATATGACAATTATATCATAGTAATATGACAGTTAACTGATATTAAATAATTAACTAACAAATATTTGACCATAGTGGAATCCGATTACGTAATCAAGATGAGTCCATAAGACAGAACAAGATTAAGATCAAAGACTAAAGACGAAAGACTAAAGAATAAATTCATAGCATTAAATTGAAATTGCTATCAACAGCGTTATAACGTCATCCCAGTACGTCCTCACAATCCATGTGATGTTTAAAATAGCCAAAATTCACCAGAATTTCATGTAATGCAACTTATAACTAAGCCTGAACACCAGAAAATCTCCTTAACCAATCAAAAGTGAAGCGAAATTTAAAATGGGATAATTATGATGTTTTTAACCATAAAAAAACTTATAAATCCACTCCTTCTTAATAATACCCACGAAATTGAGTGCCCTTTTAATCTATGGTACTGGCGTGTTTAGCACGGGCACGTAACCATTGAGACATGTCACTATGGATCAGGTGTCTCTAGAGGTGGACTTGATTCTAGCCTTGGTTCCCAGGAAGTTAAAGTGATTTCACTAGGAATTTCAGGTCTAGTGACATTCTGAGAATCTACTGGTCATTTTGCCTCACTTTCCCTGTCTTGCTTCTTCCATAGACAATCACTTGTAGCATTCGTCTCATAAACCTCCCGCAAGGTCGTGCGAGGCACAACGATAGGGGCCATGCCAAAAAAACACCAGGCGACGACACCAGTACCAGATCATCACCAACATTAGCAACCAAGTCCATTAATTGTGGATAAACCGCATCAAGGTATGTACCATATTGTTGCACTTATCGTCTTTCAGTGATTCACTTTGTCTTATCCCGTTTTGTTCCAGTCTCCACGGTTATTCCTCATAATTATCATAAGATATGAATCAATAAGTTGATGATTTGACACCCTAACATTGGATTTTCGGCCAATATTCAATGCCTATCGGTTTTCAAGGGTCATATATCCCAGAAACTTGATCATAGCTGACGAAAATCCCTTGTGATTTACTAAATATTTACTAACATTAACACAGCAGGAGAAAAGCATAGATCACACATAACCATGGCTGAAAACACCGATGACTATTCATACGATTATGAGTACCTTTATAAAATCGTGTTAATCGGAGACTCAGGAGTAGGTAAGTCCAACTTGTTGTCCAGATTTACTCGTGACGAATTCAATTTGGAATCACGTTCCACCATTGGAGTGGAGTTCGCCACCAGAACACTTGAAATTGATGGAAAGAGGGTTAAGGCTCAAATTTGGGACACTGCAGGTCAAGAACGTTACAGAGCCATCACCAGTGCATATTACAGAGGAGCTGTGGGAGCCCTTATTGTGTATGACATTGCAAAGACCGAAACTTACGAATCCGTATCCAGATGGTTAAAAGAGTTGAAGGACCATGCTGATGCCAACATTGTCATAGAATTGGTAGGTAATAAGTCTGATTTGGATCATTTGAGGGCGGTTCCAACCGAAGAAGCTAAGAACTTTGCCAATGAAAACAACTTGTTATTTACTGAAGCATCTGCTTTGTCTTCTGATAACGTTGACTTATCTTTCCACCAATTATTGAAGAATATCTACGAAATGATCAGTAAGCACCAATTGGATACCAACGAATCTGGTTCTACTAAACCATCTACTGGAGGCCCAACCATTTCATTGACTCCAGCTCCACAGGAAAAGAAGAGCAAGAGCAATTCCAACTGTTGTTAGATTATGCTAGTGTTCCATAATGTACTTCATTTCTGTAATAATATCTATAGTACATGTATTGTTAAATAACTAATTAAACCTTTAACCAATTTAACCAATTTAGCTAATTAGCTAGTTAACTGGTCAGCTAGTGTATTCACTATTAGCTAGTTCTAGAACTTTTGATGGTTGGTCCTTGAAGACTTCTACCCTTAACACTAACGGGGGTTTTCAACGGTTTACTTATACCCTTTCCTTTGACAAGACCGAGTCTCTTCTGATTATCCACCGGTGGAGGACTTTCAATACTCAAACTTACGATCTGTTCTCCTCTCAATATGATCAATCCTAACATCCGTTTATCATACACGGGTTTCTCGGCCGAGCCGTGGTCTTTCATGGCCTGGAACGACTTTTTCGTTATTCTGGCTTCTTCTGTATCTGCCAATACCAAATTCATGTGATTATCAAATGCTAAGAGGGTTCCCACGAAGTTTCTGTTATCTATGGTGAGGATTTTCAACCGGTAGTTGACCAAGTCGGACATCTTTGTTTTCTTTGTAACTGCAGACTGTAAGTTAGTATGTGAAAGGGGAGATCTAGAACGTTCTAGAACGTTCTAGCAGGTTCTATGGAGAATTCTACTTACCATGATGTGGTGATGTATAGTGGTAATGCTACTAAATCTGTTGATAATTTCCTAGTCAGAGTTGGTCACGTGACTTGCGAAGAGGTATAACTACTACGCCACGAGTGTGGGGGCCCCAACACTTCTACGAGAATTTAAACAGAAGAAACCAACAATTGGTTGTGGTAATATTCAAGATATAAATTTTCCTGCCGGTTCAGGCCCACGAATGCATGTTTTTATGGTAAGTAGTCGAATGAGAGTAGATATAGTGCGACATTCATAAACGCGACATTCTCCATTCTACCAGGCTAATACTAATAGCAAAAAACGGTGGGTAAATCTAATTGGTGTAAATCCTTTTGAGTGAATTTTGACATGTTTCGACATATGGTTTGTCTCTTGATCATTTACTATCGATTTCATCAATAGAAATTAGTAGCTCTTAAACTTTGATGGCTCACTAATATTTCATAGCAAGTAGGGCTATACGACATTCACATATACCCTACGAGAGAACGACCAAGACAGAACGACCAAGAGAGAAATACCACGAGAGAAATACCACGAGAGAAAGTACCAATCATATCATCTAGGGGACTCTATATGATCGTAGGGAAATTTTGGTACCACCTCATTAATTTTCAAGCAATCTTACAGGTGTTCCTTCACCTTAACTCCTACATCAATTGTTAAGATGTCGCACCCACTAGTCGCGACAAGTTAAAAGTTAAACTCAATTTCGTACTATTCCCACCACCATGTCTAAGCCTGAAGAAATCAGTACCACCCCAGAAATTGAGGACAAGAAGCAATCCGTTTCAATCTCCGAATCCAACGAGGAGCCAGTGACTGAAAAGCCCGTTGAAGAATCTTCCGAGTCTACTGAAACCACCGACACCACCAAGAGAAGTGCTGAAGCCGACGCGTCCAAAGACAAGAAGAACAAGAGAAGAAGACGTCAATACGATGATGACGTTCCTAAAGAAAAGGAGGAAGCCGAAGACAAGGAGGACGACGAAGGTGACGACGACAATGACAATGACAACGAGGAGGCAGATGATGATGAAGAAGAAGACGATTTGTTAGAAATTGACGAATCTAACATCATCACCACTGGTAGAAGAACCAGGGGAAAGGTCATTGACTACACCAAGGCTGCTGAAAAATTGAGAGAGGAAGAAGGTGCCATCAAGGAAGAAGACGAAGAAGATGGAGAATTTAACGAGTAAACTAGTACTACCAATGGGAAAGAATAAGTATCACCAATCCAATAAAATGATCGGGTGTTTGACCATGGAGTTTATAACATTGATGGCATTTATGAAGATTAAATAATTCTACTAATAAATTTGTCAATCGAGTAATTCTGTGTTTTCCAATTGTATAATCTAAACATGAATACATGAAATAAGTGAATAAATGTAGCAATAAGAATACATGGAATATGTAAAATATTCATACTTGTGAGTTTGCCACGGTACATTCCCTCCAATCAGTAATATAAAGGCAAATATACTCTTACCACAAGAATCAGCGTTTCGAGTTGTCAGTCTGAAACACTAGATGTATAAGCAAGCTACCCACTTTCACTATTTTTAGTGAAATATTCAGCTTCATGAAGTACAACCTGGTTAAACAGTTAGTAGCCACAAGGCTTGGGCTTGAATTCATCTACATTAAATCATTTTCGTCTACATTACTAATATTAACCTTATGAACGAAATAAATAACGACGTGAATACCTAATTTTTTTGGAGTTTTAAAATCTGTTTTCTATATTAGCAAGATGCCATATTGTAATTATAATAAGGATTAGCATAGCCAACGAAGGTGTTTGGTTGATGTGGATGCATCATCATTGGGTGTGGTTGAATGGGTGGGGCTCTTTGCATGTGATGCATGGAGGTGCCAACGTATTGAACTGCTGGATCACTATTAAAATTAGAAGGGTGATAAGCTGGGCTAGGGGCCCATACATTGGGATGTTGTTGTGGTGGTGGTTGGTTCAGACTACCAGGCCAAAAGGCGTAGTTATCTTGAGGATATTTGACGGGAGATGATACGATGGGTGAGGATGTTGGATAGTAGTAACCATCGTTACTAGCGTATACCGGTGAAGAAGGAATACTTGAGTATTGAGGCCTTGTGTAGTAGCTTTGTTGGATAGGAGAAGAATTAGGATAGGAGAAGGTGGTGGGTGAAGTTGGAGACTTTGAGTGAGCATGACTATGGCTATGGCTGTGGCCATATACATGAGCATGTGCTTGGTCTGGAGACGATGCATACTTGTTCAACCAAGTCTTCCAGCATTCTTCAAGGGTCAAAATATTGGCTTCAAAATTCACAACATTAAGATTCCACCTGCATTCTTCAAGCCATACTTTTTCGTGATCATTCAACAACAATAAGTCCAAGCCGGTAGCACCGCACCAAGACTTATTGGTAAAGGTATTGTCATCGTTGAACTTGTTGGCTAACACGAGGGCCACCACTAAAAATACAAAGATTTCATGTTCAGCTAGCACCCGGTCAGTGACATCCTTTTTGTTGGAGAAGCGTTGGTTCATATACTCCAAAGCAATCACAATAGTGGACTTTGGAAGACGGGTTGCAAATAGCACGGAAACAACCAAATTTTCAAACTCTTTGGTGGGAGTTTTCAGTTGCTTCAACATGCCAAAAGTACACCAACTTAAGAAGGTAGCCATATGGTTCAAGTCATACTCCAACACTGGGTTGATTCCACCATTCACTGATTGCTCTGGAGCGACCACATGGGCCGGTATTGGGGCTGGTACTGGAGCATGAGCTTGGGCTTGCAAAGGTAAGGGAATACCAGCATGCATGGGTACCGGGGCTGGGGCGGGTACACCATATCCAGGACCGTATGATGAATAGTAAGATTGCAGATGGCGATGGGATGGAGCATATGTGTTTGAATATTGAGTCATATAACTGTAGGAAGAAGAAGACGCTCTGTGTCCAGCGGTTCCCAAGTTTTGGTGATAGCAACTTTGGAACATTTTGTTGCTTTGTTGTTTTGATTGTTTTGGGGATTTAGGGAGTTTGGGGAGTTTTATTCAACGGATGTAAAGTTTGATAATGTTTTTGGAAGTTATTTGATTGTGTTCAAGGAAGGAATCGGGTAGTAGGAAACAATGTTCTTAATGGACACCACGATTTAGGGAGTAATTGGATGAAGGAGTTGGGACTTTGGAGTTTGGAACGTTAAGGTCAAATATCTGGAAATACAACAAACTTTTGTGTTTGATGTTAATTTTCAAATGGACTCAGACCAAAGAAACTGTTCACAACTTTTAGAACTTTTAGAACTTTTGAACTTTTAAACTTTTAAAACTTTTTCTCTTAACTTTGTTGAAACCGTTGCTTAGGCGGCTATCGAGTCTTAATTAAAAGCTCGTGATGCCAACTTGGAGGACGGTGTTGGTGCTGGCCAGGTATAATTTAATATAACTGGCTCGTTGAAATGGGACTCAACCGTTTGACACTGGGCGTGCGGGGCAAGACTCAGGTCGTAAATACGGGCACTAACTTCAAGACTTCCGGATGTTACCAATCCAGATTATTCGAAGATGCTTCAAAAGAAGATGAAGTTGGTTAAACTGCGAACTGCGTCTATTTAGCTGGAGTTATACTCATCAATTCGAGTCGGCTACGACGGTTTTGTGGCACGTGGCTTTGTGGTGCAAGAAATGATTTTTCTTTTACAAAAGAAATGGGGAGGCGGTGCCGTGGAATGAGCAACCAGCTGGCTGAGGAGTTACAACCAACATCGTTAGCTTACTGAAACTTCTCCCTGACTAGATATCTGGTATTTAGTGATTAGCACCACCTCATGGCCGAAATCCCACTGTTCCCACGTTTCTGGGGGCCCTAACAACATAGTTATTGTCGTATTAGTGGCAGGCTCACCATGGGCAATAGTGTGAGGGTTTAATGTTGGTTCGCCTTCCTGCATATACGGTTATGTCCCGCAACTCGACGGCACCACAAAACCTTCGGCCCTAACGGGTGTAGTTCACGGCTCCGCAACCACACTAGCCTGGGCCTGGAACTTGCTTACTGTAGCCTTTGAGGTCATTATCCACAGGGTGGCACTAGGGAGGCACCAGTGTGGCACCAAAGGTGGCGAAAGTTACTTTGCTATCTCACAAACCTTCCCAACTGACTCGTCTAATGGAGTGAATCTGCAGACACCACCAGATTGTCTGGAAAATGTCTGCCCAGTGTGGTGCCAGTGGGACTGTCTGACTTCAGTGTCTGCAGTGTCTGCAGTATCTGTAGTGTCTGCAGGCGTTTATGCAGCTGATCTTGCTTGGCCGCCCTGCATTGTGACTATGATCCCATTCCCTCATTAGGCAAATGTTACTCCTACAGACACAGACGAGGAGCTGGCTTAGGCGCACGTGAGTGTAGGATCACGTGATCTTAAGATGACCATATGACATTCTTCCGCTTAAGTAACAGGGGCTATAATAATATGAAAATCTGGAGAAGGGGTTGGATTAGGATGAGTTGATAAAAAAGGAAGAAGAAAAAAGGGAAAAGAAAGCTAAAATTTCCAGGTGATGAAGGTCATATCCGCACTGGTCTCAGTACTGATCCCCCATTTCCGTGGAGACAGAATTCCCAGGAGAATTTCTAGCTGGAACCTTTTGATGTTTCAAAAGCCTACATAATTTCGCTAGTTGCCAATTTTGCATTGCTAATTTTTCAGTATGTTTGGGGTATTTTAGGATGCTATTGTGATGCAATTAATTATGCCGTTAGGATCTTTCAGAGGGATGCACAATTACCGAGGGGTGACAAGACAAATCGGTTCGCACACGACTGTTTACGCTAACAAGGGATATCTGAATTAGCCTGGATGACTGGAGTCATTCCATAACGAGAGGGATTTGAATTGGTTACGGATTATGAATTATGGTTACGGAATACGGATTACGGATTACGGATTACCGTGTGTTCGGTTCGAGGAAAAAACATATTATCCTGTATGTAGTTGATACTCCCAAAGCCATTAGAGCCACCCACCCATAAGAACTATAGAACTTCTAGGGCTGCTAGAAAACTACTGGGACTACTGGGACTACTGGGACCGCTGGAGCTGATTGGATGGTTGAACCACACCAACAAATTCTTACACTCCCTGTAGATCTCATGGATGTTGGATCTCATGGATGTGGGATCTGAATGTGGGGTGGAGAATAGTGTCAAATGTTGGTTCAAGGAGTTTCACTAATTGGCATTTACGAAAATCCCCCTGCGGTACTCATCCACCCATCAGGACTGATCTCCTACTGATCCCCTACTGATCCCCCCATCCGTATCGGACCAATGACCTCACATGCACAAAACTAACATGTACCAAATTAACACCCTCAAACTGACACCCTCTGAGTAACATGCAACCAACAAGGGTAAATAATCAGCACCACTTGAAGTTGGCCGTAGTAACCTCCCTGGCTCCTACAGTTTGCTACCAGGTGCTGCCTATTGTGGGAAATAACACACCCAATTGATACAGACAATACCACAGCCTATTAAGACGGTAACGTTACATAGTAGTGATGTCAGATCACATCCACCTTATGCTTCATTACCATAATTTGTAGACTGGTCAACTGGTCAACTGGTCAACTGAACTGGTCTGCTCATGGGATTCCCTTAGCAATGCGCAGACCCAAAGTATCCACCAGCTGAAAGAGGGTTCGTAACCAAACACAACAGACGAGTATCACCTTCACTGAACCACCTGTTTTCAGGTGTAGTGATTAGTTTTAACAAGCCAGTTGTCACGCTGTTTCACCACTATCACCTTATCCAGGAATATAATTTAAGCATCCATAATGCTACAGAATAGCATCGTAAGGTGTAACTATTCATACAGGTTCAACTATTCATACAGGTTCAACTATTACATACAGGTTTACATACAAGCTTAACTACTACATACAAGTTTACATACAAGCTTAAATACTACATACAGGTTTAACTATTACGTACAAGTTTTACTATTACGTACAAGTTTTACTATTTCACACAGGTTTAACTATTTTATCAGGTTTAACTATTTTATCAGGTTTAACTATACAGTGCTTCAAGTATAGTGCTTGCTTCAGGTTTAGTGCTACAGGTTTAATTCTGCCTAGGGCATCAGGTTTAATGCTTCTAGGGCTTCGGATATGGTGTTGTTTAGTACTGTTTAGGGCTTCGGGTTTGTTGTTTGGTTCGGTTTAGTGCTACAGGTATAAGCTGTTTAATGCTATTAATCTTTTTATGCTGTATGCTGTTTAGTGCTGCAGGTTTCCATCGGTCTTCTTATGTTTGACCTTGGGCATCAGAATGACTTTACCTTTATGGTGAGATTTGACTAGAGGGATTGACTTGAGGGGTTGACTTGAGGGGTTGACTAGGTGGTTTGATGAGAGGGATCCTACTGTCTAGGCGGTTTAATAGTCCCAGTCCTTGGAGCTAGGCTTGTGCTAACCTGCACTTTAGACTCCAGCCAAACCGTTATTGGTGGTGCACATTAACGTCACACGTGCGTTAATTGAATGCATATCTCCATCACCAACCATGGCTATATGCAGGATGTATACTTTCTGTCATAACTAGACGACATAGTCATTGAAGTATAGTGGTCTGGCTCATATAGATACCATTGGCAGTAGTTAATTCTTTATGTAAGTCCATGTAATTAGTTCTTTCAGTCCACAAGCACAACAAACGAGCACGTTGGAGCACTGTAATACCCAATATCACAAACGATCCAAATTAGCACCGGTTTCTAGTTGTTTTCAATCGCCAGTTCCCAATTGATGTATTTTCCTTTTCAAACTTCCCTAATTGGCCTTCCCTAGGATATTAATTCCTATTGTGAGACTTTCCACAACCCCATAGTGACGATCTCCCCAACCCTCAATGAAGTTCTATACAGTTCCTACAGCCCTTCAGTTCTACACGTTCTACACGTTCTATACGTTCTACAGGTTCTACAAAGCTCCCACCCAATCGGGCAAATACAAACATCGAATCAGATACATTCTCTTTTTCCCCTGAACAATACCAACAACACCTTTCTCAAGCCCTAATGGGCCACATAAAGTCCATCCCCCATCGGACATATTAAGTGCTGCATCACCATTCCGTCCCCATTAGGCAAGTGCACAACAAACCTCATTAAACCAAAACAGTAAGGTAATGGGCTTCGTCTAATGGGTCCGTTTATATGAAGATCGATTCTCTCAGGGGTTCAGCCCTGGAAACCAATGGCCATTCCTCTATACTTGAAGCTTAAAGGGCATCAATCACCGCCGCTGGAATCCTCCAAATTGTTCCAGGTGGTTTCAGATTCCGCCATCATTTGTAACGACAAATCCTACACTTTTTCCAAGATCTTTGACCCCAATTCACCAGATTCTCAGTATTCCATTCTTGATAGTGGCAATGGCTCCGAAACTGCCACTTGTGTGATTTTTATGGGCCCCACCGGTAGTGGAAAAACTACCACCCTTCACAAGGTGATTTCAATGAAATTGGCTCAATTGCAACAACTTAACTCGAAAACGATGGTTTCTGCCTTTGAAGTCAATGGCTCCAAGCAATTGAACGATCTCTTGGGTGATTCAAAGAAGGAATCGTCTCCAATTCACTTTGAATCCAATTTGAAAAAAATGCCTGCAACGCCTGAAACCATCCAACAAGTATTCAGAAAGAGATCTACTCAACCCACTGCCTCCAACCAGCGCTCGTCTAGATCTTGTTTGGTGGTTTCTTTGTACGGAAACAACAGAAAGTATACCTATATTGATCTTATGGGTAATGAAAAGTTTGATAAAGTTGGTGGAATCACCAGTCCTGAAAGTCCAGGTAGAACTTCAAATTCGTTTGCTAATTTAAGTATGTCGTCAATCACTCAATTGTTGACCAAAAAGGTATCTAGTGGACGGTCTTCAAGCTTCATCACTAATTTGATCTTCAAAGACGAATCCGTCAAACATACAAAAATTGTCTTGACTTTGGACCAATTTGGTGATGAATCCCTTGTCAAGTCTTCTTTAAACAATATCGCTAGTTTAATCAAGAATTTTAGGTTGGGTTCACCTCTTGCAAGCCCAATTAAGAAACTGATCAGACCCATTTCGTTGCCAAGCTATGCTAGACCAACCGCAAGTTCTGAAAGTGCTGGAGGTTTAGGAAGTCCCAGAAAACCAATTTCTCCTGCTTTGTCTACTTCAACTCCTCTTGTAAAGAGAAAATTGAACACTCCAGCCAAACTCAAAATGGTACCAACTTTGAACAAATCTTCAACTGCTCCTAAATTCTTACACTCTTCCAGTTCCAGACCAAGTCTTTTAGTGGATACTCCAACAAGAATTGCTCAACATCAAATGAATTCCTCTCCAGTGAATCAAAGAAGATATTATCTGAGTCTCTCTCCAATTTCTCCAGGAAATGAGCTTTTGAAATTAGATCAATCTACTCCAAAAGTTCACCCTATTGGTGTTACCAAGTCTGCCACTTCTGCCTCTGTCTCTCCTATTAACAAGTCTACCAATTCTGCCTCTATTTCTCCTATTGCCAAGTCATTGAATAAACCTCAGAAGCTGAATATTATCAGGCCCAAAATTCCTTCTACGTCCAGAATTACTATTACTGATATCAAAAAGAATTTAAAGGTTTTAGAAGAAGAAAATATCAAATTGAAATTGGAGTTGAAATCATTAACTTCCTCTTCTAGATCTGAAATTGAAGATTTAAAACTCATCAATGCCAGTAACCAAACCTCACTTGCAGAACAAAAGTATTTTATTAATACTAAAGTAAATGAAATGAGTGAGGATTTCAAACTCTTCAATCAACAATATGTTGCGCTCAAAGGAACCATGGAGAATCTCAAGATTACTTTGAATTTAATGGAAGAAGAAAACTTGAATTTGAAGGATATGAATTCGATTCAATCTACAGAATTGATTGCTATTAACGATCAATTGGAACTTTTCGATATTAACCATGCTAGTTTAAAGGATGAATGCCGAAAGACTCAAAATGAAAATGAAGTTTTAAAGTTTAAAATTACAGAGTTGGAGAAGGAAACTATGCAATTAATTGATAGAGAATCTGAAACCGAAGTAATTATTTTAGAAAATACTAAAGAACTTTCTGAGCTTCATGAGCAATCCATTGAAAAGGATGAACAGCTCAGGGTAAAGGATGCTTTGATACTTGAGAAAAACCAACAGTTACAAACAAAAGATGACATAATTGCAGATTTAATGAGACAGTTGGCTCACAAGGATACCCAAATTGAATCAAAGGACTTAGAAATCTCGAACATTCAACAAGAATTTAAACTTAGCTCTCAACAAAATAATGAACAGATTGAAAACTTTATCAATGAGTCGGAAAAACTTCAATGTGTCATTCAAACGAATAAGAATAAAATATCTGCTCTCGAACTAGAGGTTAAACGTTTAAACTCCAGAATGTTAAAGAAAGAAGAAATCTTGAATAATTTGGAACAAGAAGTACTTATGAAATCCAAAGAAATTCACTCTTTGGTAGAAGAGAATCAAAACTTGAATGAAGAATTAAAACATCACGAAAAGAACATTTTGGAATTACAATCTAATGACGAGTCAGATAAGCTCAAACAAGAATTGACCTCTAAATCCGAGCTTTTAGCAGATAATGAAATGCTTTTAGCAGAAAATCAACGAGAATTAATGGATATGAATTTCCACAACCAACAACTTGTTGAGGAAAATGATTCCAAATCCCAAGAAATTGAATTGTTCAAAGTTAATAATCAGAAACTTATTGATGATTCTCAACTGTTAAGTGTCACCAGTGCCACTGAAGTGGCAGTTAGAGAAAATCAAATCAAAAGTTTGAATGATGAACTTCTTGACAAAGAAAAAGAGATTGGAGAACTTCACGAAATAATTGAACAAAGAACAGAAGAAATTGTTCAGTTAGGAAATCAATTAAGAAAATCTCAATACAAACAAGAGTCAGAAATGGAAGATCTTCATGATGAACTTGTTAATACTTCCACTGAACTTATTAGTAAGGATGACGAAATCACTCAATTAGAAGAAGATAGGGAAATGTTGAAGGTGAAGGTCAATGATTTAAAGGATCAATTGACCACTTCAATGAACTTGTTTTCTCAAAAGTATGAGAGTATGGTTAAATCCAAAGATGAAATTATCAGTAAGTTAAAGCTCGATTTAGCAGAAGAAATCAAATCCCCACTTCTCACCAATATTGATATGAACTCAAGCTTGATGAGTTTGAATAAACCCTTTGATGCTTCTACTGATATATTCCAAGATGATCCCAATAATATTATCCAAGATAATTCCAATAATATGAATATCTTGAGTCTGAGCAGTAGGGACAGTTCTTTGATGGAGAATGAATCTTGCTCTTCTATTTCCTCTATTGACTCAGGAGATTATTCTCCTGTTAATTTGAAAGCTTTGGCACCTTCCAAATTGGAGAATCGTGGTAATTCCATCAAAGAAAATTACAAAAGTGTAATTAATGCAATGTCTAAGGAGAAGAAGAAGAAGAAGCTTAAAGTTAAGCATAAAATTGGTAAAGTTTCAACCAATACCGCCAGCAATATTGCAGCTATGGCAAAATACAAGGCAGCATCCGTTCAATAATGGAACTGTCAAACTTTGTGATACCTTTTTCGATTTCTAACCTTCGGATTAGCTGGTTAATTAAAATAATAAATGTCTTATTGAGACATTTCAGTATAATCCAATAATATCGTCTTTATACTTTCGGTATATGTCAATTAATTAATTTGTCAATTACTCAATTAATTGGTCTTACCTTTCGGTTTGATTTTTAACATATTCTTTTTGTCTTCCATACCGTTTTGATTATTCTATCCTTTTCTTTTCGTCTTTCTTTTCTCTCTTTCTTTCTTTTAGTCTTCAACTTCTCTCCGTTTCTTATGGCCATTGAAGATATTAAAAGCTTTCTGTTTGTTTACCTTGTGGCCTTATTGTTTCCCTATCCACTAATTGTTCCGTGACTAGTTATACCCATTTAATACCCTGTTTATTGATATACTGTAAATAATATATAATGAGCCTTAATAATTCAGGCCAGCTAGCTTGCTAGCGGCAATTTTTCATTTCATCTTTCATCCGATTGAGGTTTTGGTTTCAGGGCACTCAGTCTATGTTTCAGATGGAAATCATTCATACAGTCCGTCTGTCAGACATGAATCTAACGACTGGACCCAATCCGGTGATTTCGACGGTTTTCTCGAACCAGCTCAATAACAAACCGCCTTGCTTGGCTCCGGTAGGGGTGCCCATGTTCTTGTACAAATATTTGATCAAATTGTCTTGTTGAGAAGGAGTCAACTGTTTGATGATACCACTCAAATCACTTCTGTTGTTCTTGATGGAACATAACGTTTCAAACACCGTGTCGGAATGCAAGTTTTTCGTTGTTTCACTAGCATTGTAAGGAGGATTCTCCAAGGCAAGCGCCAAAGCCTCCAAGAACTGACCCGAACTCAACGCACTTCTGATTTGTTGAGACAAGGCTGTCACCTCGGCTTGCGAGGTTTCGGGCAATTCAGGAATCAATTCTTCCTTGGTCAAGTGATCTCCATCAAATTGATCAATATCAATTCTCCTCCAGTCTTCCATGGTTCAATCTGTAGTGGTTCCGATTTCAAAGCTGGTGATAATTACCAGTGGCCATGGAGTGCGGGTCGTGTCCCGTCCAGTTGTACTAAGTTGGGACTATCTGAGTGAATAGTTACCCATGAATAGATCCATTAATTGTTTCGGATGTTGAACATGAATATGAAGAGAAACTAACGTCATGGTGAGGAGTAATTTTTGGGAATTAAATAGGGATGTATTTTTATCTTAGAATTCATTCACTTAAAGTCATCTGAGCTACACTTGAGGTACTTGAGGTACTGTGAAGATTGTCAGCTATTATAGTACCATTGAGTCTTGTGGCATTATATTCATCTATGGACTTTTGTATAGCCTTAACTAGAAGATTTAACTAGAAGATTTATGGTGGAAACTTTGCCAATTTCGAATCTTCTACCCTGTTTACAGTAAAGTTTGTAGTAGAGGCAGAATATCAAGGTAAATTCATCTTATACCAGTAAATTATAGGAGATTTATTTATCAAGACATTTCGTCGATTTATTTATCTGACATTTCGTCAACTTAATTATCAAGACATTTCGTAAATATCACATCTCGTCAACTTCAAAGTGGCTATTTGAATTGAATCAAAATTACTTACAACTTAATGTAATCGTGTTTTACACTTAATATCATTTATTCATTTTTGATTATGGCATACAAAGATTGTGATCCTTTAAGGGAATTCGGACAAACACCCGGCCATTGGCCATTTCCTAGACCGATCCCTATGTCCTTGAACCCCTTGCACCAATTTATATGTATTGGTCTAGAACCACTCCCTAACCTAGTCATCACATTTAGTAGTCTGCGATTGTAGAGCAATCTGACGAAGATATTGATGATGGTATTGATGATATTGATGATTGATATTTATGATGGGATGATGTGATTATGTGATGATATTAATGATGTGATGATCTATGATCTATGATTTCATGAGGAATCTGCCATAACTTGACTCTATTGTACATCTATAAGTTCCATTTCGTATTCATTTCTTTGAGCGTTTGGACTGGGGCTCATCCTGAGAATCTTCCGACTCTTTATCCTCTTTGTCCTCTTTGTCCGATGATTTGAACTCTTCACCCACGTAATCATCCATGAAATCCAATGCTTTCTTTTGCAAATCGTGGTTGTCCACCACAATCACAACCAAACCGTCACTTCCCACTTCATACTTGATATGACCTTCATTAGGAATGGCAATCTTCTCATCGAAATTATCAAAGAATGCGTTCATATCATCAAAACTCTGAATGGTATCAAGTAACCGTTCCTCCATTTCTCCCTCAGGATGTTCTGGAGAGTTCACCACAATGATCACTCTCAAAGGGTTATCGAGTTCTTCCATTACAACTTCTTCGTCGGACATTTCGGGTTAGTGACAGTAGTGCCAGTAGAGATGGAAGTGACCAGTAGTGATAATTTTTTGAGCATCTCAATCCTGCAGATATTTATGAGAATTAGAACCACCCAAGTTGAATATAGGCAAGGCATCACCAATACTGTCATTGAAGAAAAGGAACTTCCCACCAAAGAGGTTAATTCGGGGAAAGTGCCCTTGAATTTTTTGAAATGTTGATGTATTTGACCTTTTTCTACTAGTAGAGTCTTAATTTCATCGCACTTGTAGTACTGAAGTTCATCACATTTGTAGTATTGGAGTATGAGCTATAGAATAAATCGAAGAAGAGAAGTCACCTTTGCAAAGGTTAATTCAAATAGTATTGAAGTATGACTTCCTGTATTTCCTTGTCTCTTCAAGCTGTTACATCCATCTCAATCAAGAGACAATGTGGATTCATGGAAATTTCACATTGTAGAATCATAGAAAATTTCACTTTGGTCTTTGGTCTTTGGTCTTTGGTCTTTGGCCTTTGGTCTTTGGTCTTTATTATTTATTCTTTGGTTTTACTATGAGTGCTATAATTTGAATAATCGGAAAATACGTGATATTTCTTGAGTTTATTAACTTACATAAATGCACACTTTGGTGGCAGATTAGTTCAATCAAGTTTGATAACAAAAGACATCCTTTTCATTTATCATAACTTGTGACGTTGTTGTTAAAGAGACCATTGCTTGAATTGGTTGATCAAACCATTGGTGGATGGGTCGTGGTTAGCAACAGCGTCCTTGTCCTCCAATTGCTTACCAATGGCCTTGGCCAAAACCTTACCCAATTCGACACCCCATTGGTCGAAAGAGTTGATGTTCCAGATGGCACCTTCAACAAAGGTAACGTGCTCGTAATAAGCAATAAGAGAACCCAAAGCAGCAGGAGTGATTTTTTGAGCCAAGATAGAAGTGGTTGGTCTGTTACCAGAGAAAACCTTGTGAGGAACAAGGTCACCAGTGGCACCTTCGGCCTTGACTTCGGATTCGTCCTTACCAACCATCAAAGCTTCAGATTGGGCAAAGAAATTGGAAGCCAACATCTTTTGATGTAAGTTGTTTTCAATTGGGTTATGGGATTGAGCAGCAAGAATGAAGTCAGCTGGAATCAACTTGGTACCTTGGTGAACCAATTGGAAGAAAGAATGTTGGGAGTTAGTAGCTGGCTCACCAAACAAAATAGTACCGGTTTGGTAGTTGGTGAAAGCATTACCTCTAGTAACGGATTTACCATTGGATTCCATGGATAATTGTTGCAAGTAAGCTGGGAATCTGTGCAAGTATTGGTCGAATGGAGCAACCAAGTGGGTTTGAGCTCCAAAGAAGTTGTTGTACCAAACGGATAACAAACCACCTAATACTGGAATATTGTTTTCCAATGGAGTTTCTTGGAAATGTTGATCAACGGCTTCAGCACCCTTCAAGAAGTTGTTGAAGTTGTCAAAACCGATGTAGATGGCAACAGACAAACCAATTGCCGACCATACGGAGTAACGGCCACCTACCCAGTTTTCGAAACCGAACATATTCTTGGTGTCAATACCGAATTTGGACACTTCTTCAGCGTTGGTAGACAAAGCAGCGAAATGCTTAGCGATGTGTTTGGAATCCTTAGCGGATTCCAAGAACCATCTCTTGGCGGAATTGGCATTGGTGGTGGTTTCAGCAGTAGTGAAAGTCTTGGAGGCGATCAAGAACAAAGTGGTCTCTGGGTTGACGTTCTTGAGGGTTTCAAAGATATGAGTACCATCAATGTTGGAAACGAAGTGGACATTCAAGCCTGGCTTGGAGTAGGCCTTCAAGGCTTCAGTCACCATAACTGGACCCAAATCAGAACCACCAATACCGATGTTAACCACATCAGTGATGGCCTTACCAGTGTAACCAGTCCAAGAACCCGATCTGATTTCTTCGGAAAATTCCTTCATGTGTTGCAAAACATCATCCACCTCTTGGGCAGTGTCCTTTCCATCGACTTCCATCTTCTTCATGGATCTGTTTCTTAAGGCCACATGATACACTGCTCTACCTTCAGTAGAGTTGATTTTAGAACCGTTGAACATTTCATCTCTCAAGTTCTCAACCTTGGCTTCTTTAGCCAATTGAATCAATTGACTCAAGATTTCATCATCAACCAAATTCTTAGAGAAATCGAAAAGAATCTCTGAACCGTCGTGGTTCTTGAAGGTTTTGGTCAACTTTTCGAATCTTTGAGGATCCTTCTCAAACGCTTCCTTGACCTTGAAGTTTTCACCTACGGATTTGTAGGTGGCTTCTAAGGTTTTCCAGGCTGGCAATTCGCTACTTAAGGAGAAATCGGAGTAAGACATTCTGATGGATTTGTAAGGGTCAATAGTTGCGAATTGGAGAACTTAAAAGAAGTTTAAGGAAGCAATTTTTCGGCCCAACGTTGTCCTAATTTAATCACCTGACCATCACTCAGTCACTAAACTCTCACTATTACTAAACCCTCACTACCACCACTAAATCACTTGTCTTAAATTTCAGTATAATCTGGAATCCATTTGGTTACGTAATGATGGAGGTGATTCTGGTAAGGAGTGATTAATTGCATATTACTGGTGATATTACCAATGATGGGGAACCTTTGATATTGTTTGGTTCAATTAGTAAGGTACCGGATTGTACGGCTGAGTGCGGGCTCATACAAATTGCGGACCGGAGGTGTCTGAACAGGAGATAAATCACCAGGTCCCAATTGGGAGGAAATTGAAAGGTCCAAGTTGAGAGGTAATTGAGAAGTAATTGAGGCAATTGACAGGTAATTGACAGGTAATTGACAGGTATTTGACAGGTATTTGACAGGTCCAAATTGAGGATGGACAGATCCCAATTGAGGTAACCCCAACTATTCATGTAGTTGGGTTTATAATCGGGTTTATAGCTGGGTTCCGTCTTGGTTCCGTCTTGAGTTGGTCCTTATCGATATTGTGGCGTTCTTATAAATGCCAATACCTTGGGATATTTAGATCATTTAGATCAATTAGCCTTACCTTATCAATTGGAGTGGATCATGCTATGTTTATTGACCAGTCTACCCCAAAAGGAAAAGGTGTGAGTTCTATGTCACCAATGTTTAATGTACTCACTATATTTCAATGTATCTACTTCATTTTCATATTTTTCACATTTTTCACAAA
The DNA here is from genome assembly GCA_030568495.1 of Suhomyces chickasaworum. Taxonomy (NCBI): domain Eukaryota; kingdom Fungi; phylum Ascomycota; class Pichiomycetes; order Serinales; family Debaryomycetaceae; genus Suhomyces; species Suhomyces chickasaworum. Next base: position 117,380 of record JAJMGF010000023.1, on the reverse strand, counting down.
TTTCAAACTTTTCATATTTGCAAACTTCTCACAACCTCCCAAATCAAATGAATTTTAGTTATTCACATAAAATCGAAGTGATTAGTTTCACAAAACCGCAATAGACTCCAAATCGAAAAGAATTATAACTACTATTCAATTACTTGATTACGTATGGTTACTTGATTATGTATGGATTGGAACATAAACCATATATATTTTCCACCTTTCAGACCAACCAAAAGACAAGATATAACTGGAACGTTAATTTACAACTGCTGACTAGGTTTTCTCATTCCAATCCAGCTGAGATTCCAGCACAAACAGCCACATTTTCTCTCTTGCCTTTTCTCTCGTGTCTATAGTGTCCATATACCTTGCTTCTTTCTCCCTATACGTGCTTTACTTCTACAACTAGAAAGCGTTCTTCTTTGTAAGGCCACCACAAAAGTGGATCTCAACTGTTCCGATGGCTTCCAATAGTTCCTAAATAGTCAATTGGTCCAATCAATCGTTAACTAAATCAATTCACTGGAACAGTCTCAAGTGGTAGACTTCAAAGTGATACTTGCACTTTTTATTATTTTCAGTAATAAAAGAGCCACTACACCTTTGCTGATTAGCCACCAGAGGAAAGTGACCACCATGTCAAATTGTCCCATAATCCTCCAGACTTCCTGTCTCCTACCCGTAACCATATAACATGTAGTAACCATGTAACATGTAGTAACCATATAACATGTAGTAACCATATAACATGTACTAACCACATAACATGTACTAACCACATAACCTGTAACATTGCTCAACTATAACATCTCTCAACTGTAACCTCCCTCAACAACATCACCTAACATGTAAATATTTACCATCCCACAAACCATTACTGTTTAAACTCCACTAAGCAGATCAATAAACAAGTGAATGTTCCCATAAAAGCACATCCCAACCAGAAATGAATAAAATTGCCACCACTTTCCTTTTTCTTTTCTTCTTTTCTTCCATCTTTTAGCTCACTATTTCACTGGGGTAATTTACTGGTTCTGTCCACCTCTTTGGCCTCAGTCGCATTGACTCACCCCAAATAAAGTCCTGCACAAATTTCTCCATCCACGATCACTATCTTCCATGGCTGGCTTGGTTTCTAAGTGGGCTACCGACGACACTTTGGTCCAGGAAGCAGCTCAGCAAGATGGAAAGTCTTCATCCACCCCACCTTCGCCGATAAGGGCAAAAAATCCCGAAAAATCCACCACCTCTACCAAGTTGCAGCCGCTCCCAAGCAAATGGGCTTCAGCACCAGATGAGGTTGAAATATCATCAAACAATAAAGTAAAGAGTCACCAATCACATCATTCAAGTTCTTCACCTTCTTCCGTGCTGGGTAGCGGAGCCGGGCGCCATGTTAACCGTCAAGACAGCCACCATAAAGTCCAGGAACAAGGGAAGCATAAATCAAGAAAACAAAAGGATTCCAATGATTCAGAGCAATTACCTCCAATGACAGACGCAGCCAAAGTGCTTGCTGCACGTCTTGGAACCCCTAGCAGACAACCGGAACCTCTGACACCACCAACTTCGCGAGAAATAGAGGATTCCTTCTCTCACTCACCAGAACATGATAAACCATCTCAAGCATTGAAGAACAACCCACTTGCTGCAAGATTGGGACTATTCCAGGGCCAAGATGCCGATTTACCTAAACAGAAACCCCACTCTAGACCCCGGAAACTGAGTTTTAAAGAATCCAGAGACCATAAACATCCAAACCAAAACAATAACCAAAACAATAATCATAGTCACAACCACAACCACAACCATAATGACCACCGCAGAGAACCTCGTGAGTCCCGAGATCACCACAAGGGCCACAAGGGTCGCAACCATCATGAGCAACGCGAGAACACCGGTGGTTTCTCAGATATTAAGAAACAACCACCACAATCCAAGGCATCGCGAGAAGAAGAGCTCAAAGCAGAAGAAGAGCTTCGCCTGATGCTTGAGAAGCTCGATGCCAAAGAATTGGACTGGGCTGATTTCTGATTTCTGATTTCTGATCGTCATCCCTAATTGTCCATCCAATAGAACAGATGAAAGGTCAACATTAACCATATGAGATGTATTTTTCAGTATGTACTATAGTCCATTTCCAATGTATTATTACCATTGCACAATGTAGCCAAGGAGGAAGGACAAAGTCTAATGGACAAGGAGGAAGACCAAAGACCAAAGACCAAAACAAGTAAACCTATCAATTTACTGGTGAAATCCGTCATATAGAGCTTACTATTTGCTAGCCATGTCAAATATATTGTGATATATTGTGGGGTGCTATTTAACCCACCCCCGTTGCGCATAGTTCAAGATCAAGTGACGCGACATCTCCTTAGTAAAGTCACCAGAATGTTCCCATTAGGCACCAGGAGGTTGGCTGTACGGTCAATTCGACCCCATCTGCTTATCAGCAGGGTGAAATGGCGGTGGTTTTATCAATCATCACATCATCATCAATTGAATCAGTATTCTTTCGATCCACGTCCTGATTCTAGGCGGTTACCCTTCCGAACCATCTTGACATTGGCGGTGGTTTCTGGTACGGTGGCCATGTCTATTTACGTTGGAATGGAATGGGTACTGTTTCAACGGAGTACGGAGCCTCAACGAGTCATTTTCCTCCCACTTTGGTTAAACTCCAATTTGATCTATCCCAAACAATTGGGATTTCCCTCTGGCCTTAGCTACTTGGACAAAGAGTTCCAAACGTTTATAGAAACAGAGGCACTTCTGACAGTGCCGGCAGCTCTGTCACCTACAACAACTTTGGTAGGGGGTCTTCCTCCCGATTGTCAACAGATATACTTCCAGAAGTTACAACAAGAGAACATCACCTACTCAGTGTTGGAGCAACTTTCCAGCAACATGTCCATCAGAAAGATCTTTGGTATGCCCATGGTGGTGGACCAGCCTTCCCACTTCTCTATGTGGATTGAAATGGTCAACCCCAGTGTTTCGGGGGTTGAAATCGTGTTTAATCGAGACGATTTCTCGGTAGTTTCATGGAAAATCAAACCTTTCAACATTATCAGAATCATCAATGATGCTTTGATACAAGCAGGTCTTAAGCTTAATCGAATCGAACCTCCCCAACTTATGGAAAATGATATTCATATGGCCAAACCCAAATTTCAGAATAAAGACTATGAAGTCCGGTTTTCAGGACAATTGATGGTCAGAGACAAAAATAAAAATACCACTGGTACCATTAAGTATGTGGGTAAGCTTGACTTTGATCATATTACATTGAACAGAGGAATTAAAATTACAGAGGTCTCCCTAATCGAAAACAAAGTCAGTTACACTGTTGTTTAGCAGGTATAAATTGGATTTTTTTTTGCCAACAGTACAACAGTCCAAATTTCATAAATTTCATGGATTTCAACCCGATGGAAAGTCTGCTTGATTTATCACTTTTTGCAATAGCAAGATTAAGATCTTGATATGAACTTTGATAAGCCTATCTCGTCTACGTCACCGCTATCACGTGGGTTGCCCAAGGGATTGGGAAACTTAATCAATGTAACAGTAGTCTTCATCACAAATGAGCCAGACAGATCAACCACCTGCCAAGAAGAAGAAAGTCAATGAAAGGAAACATTCCATGGCTGCTCCGACTTCAATCAGTGAAAACCGGAAACAGGCCCAAGCTTCAAGGACTTTAAAAGCATGTGAACTCTGCCGAAAACAGAAAACAAGATGTTTTAGATCAACCGAGAATCCGAATTCTTGCTTAAGATGCACTTTCTTAAGCAAAGTATGTTCTTTCGAAGAGATTGAACCACTGGTTTCATCGACGGATGCAATTGGTGCAGATATGACTCAGCGAAAACTAGACTTGATCTACTCAGGTATAAATGAAGTACTAACTTTATTAAGGACTAACAAAGGTGATTCACATAATCATAGTCGTAACGAAGATGCAAGACTATTGCTCGAAGCTACAACTGCACTTCAAAACGAAGCTCAAGGACGATTTAATGGGTCAATTGCGGAAGAATCTTCAGAATTCGACGAACATCCAACGTTTCAATCTCCATCTAATTCACTCAAAGCTAGTCCTTTCTTAATCATTACCAATCAACTTCAAAAGTCAGAAATTCCAAGCCCAATTTATAATTTACTCAATCTTTCAACCATTCGGTCTTATTCAATTCATGAAGATTTAATCACTTTGAAGATATTATCAGAGGAAGAAACACTTGAACTATTGAGTGATTTTCGGCAAAATTATGGCCGTTGGGTCCTGTTTCCCAAAAATTTAGGAGACAAAGAATTATTGGAAAAGATCCGTATCAAGTCACCTTTACTTCTTAGTACTTGTTGTTGTCTATCATTAAGATTTTCCTTCCCCAACACAAAAGAAGATCCGGAAACTTATGCCAATAGAAAACGGCTTATTTTCATGAAATTGGGAATGCATCTCGTTAAAGAGATTAATAAAGGATTACTCAGATATTCATCATTTAAAGGTGATATAGATGGAGATATCGAATTTCTTCAATCTATGGTAATCTTATCAATCTATTCATTCTCATTGAGCTCCATGATGAATAGTGCAGCTTCAGGTTCAAAATATGATTCAGAACTTCTCAACTCGGTCCATGGTGAAGAGTTCGAGGGTACGGGTTTAATGCTAGAGGATTTGAACTTGGATCCGTGGTTCCTTTCAAGTATTGGATTAAGTATTTTTCTTTCAAAATCGACTTTTGGAAGACTTTTCCAAAATACTGTCCCTAAACCAAAAACCACAGATCAGGTGAATCTAGAATTCTCCCCTTCATTTCTTAATAGTCCAACATTCTTACCCAACACACCAAGCTTGTCTTCACATTCGATATTATTCGATGAACCATCATCAAACGAACATCAGACATTGACCATTCTTCGGATTTATAATCATTTGTGTTTAGTTCATTTGATACATTGCGTATTCTCAGGAAGAATGTGCCTGATAGATGAGATCAGATTGAATTATTGTACTTCCACTTTGAGTCTTTCTTCATCAACCAATTTCGATGGTAGAATGATCAGTGAAATAGGAATTTTATTGATCACTTATAACTTTATTCAATTGAGTCTTAATAATAGTGGAGAGGATGGAAATTACACCACATTAACCGAATGTGAAAATAGTTTCGCTTCAGTTCAAGAAGAACTTCGTATTTGGTACGACCAATGGGAATATTTAATTAACCAATCACCTTTACAATTCGTGGAACTCAATTATAATTTTTGCACCTTTATGATTTATTATTCCTATAATTATCAAAAGGCACTCTTAGTGAAAACAAACCAGAATATGGCCCAACTTGAAGAAAAATCGGCTTTATACGATGACAACAACATGGAGTTTATTTTTGGAATTTCGAGTAAATCTTCCCTCATTAAAATGATCAGCCACTTAATCAGTGTGGTGAGGTTTGTTAACGTTGTGGAGAGTGACTCTTACTTCGCCTACTTGTCCGATCAAATTCATTTTTGTTTTTACTTTAGTGGACTTTGTCTAATTAAGCTATTGAAATTCATTGTGCAGTCGCAACAGACGGAATTATTATCCCAAATTGAAAACAATAAGATTCATGCCGGTAATCCGCTCGAGAGCCCAATTGCTGATGTTGAGATTCTCATTAACAAGTTTCGTACTATCAGTAAAGGTCAGGGTTACGAGAACGATGTCATCACCAGATATGAGCGAGGCCTAGATAGAAGCCTTGAAGATCTAATTCGAGAAAAGGTGACGGCTGAACAAGTGAGTACTGAAGGCTAAAATAGCCCGGAGAACGCCGAATTTTCAATATAATTTACAAGGGACCAAACCCTTGCATATCAGCGCATAGCGTAACTCCCCCTTCTTCCATCGATGAATATTTTCTGAAACAGCAACGCTGAGTATTGGTGGTATCATGACGTTGTCCACCAGCTATATACAGGAAAGCGACTATACACAGGAATCTCAGACTATACACAGGAATCTCTGCACCTTATAAACCCGTCTAGGTTGGTTATGGTACTTCGCTTCAGTAGTAGAATGAAATCTCACCACTACATTTACCGAAGATGTTACCCTGTCAGGAGTCTATTGTTCCCCGAGGATTATTACTTATTCTAAATTAGCCAAGAATAACCCTGACCTTCGTTACGATATTCCGGTTTGGGAATAGTGAGTGTTAACTTCAAGCATCTGACCATTGTATGCGCGGGGTTGCATGATTCATAAAGTCATTAACCTCAATCAGGGGGAATTGAACTGGTTCCAGCTTATGGTTATTTAAGCTGGTGATAATCCTTTGAATTGAAAATCACTTTACCAGTTCTCATCAATATATCAGCATCATCATGAAGTACACCACCTTAATTACCTTAGCTGCTTTGACTGCCACAGTTCTTGCTCAAGATAATCAAAATCAAAACCAAGACCAGAACAACCATCAAAACCAAGACCAAAATAACCATCAAAACCAAGACCAAAACAATCATCAAAATCAAGACCAAAACAACCATCAACACCAAAACCAAAACCCTGATGACCCAGACAATCAACAAGGGCAAGATGTTGATCTCAACCAATTGACTGATATTCTTAACAACTTTTCTGGTTTGGGTACTGCTTTCAACGGTATCACTGTTGACAGAAATTCCATGAACTCTGTTTTCAGATCTATTGCTATGGCTGGTGGTGATATTGGTGCTAACAAGGTGAGCTACTTGTCTTCACTCCGTGCTAGTCTTACAAGTGAAATTGCTAAGGCTACTGCTAATGCTGGTTCTCTTCCTGCTACTGAAAGAGCCAAACTCAGCGCAGCCATTCAATCTGTTCAAAATTTGGGAACTGAAAGTGATCTTGATGAGACTCCAACTGCAAAGGCAACTGCAAAGCCAACATCATGGGTTGTATCCACCAATGCCAATGGTGCTGCTCAATCTCCTGTGTCCCCTTCTTCTTCCGCCTCGAAAGATGTAAGTGAAGATGAAGACTCAGCTAGTGCTACTACCTCTACCAGATCGACTGACTCTGCCAGAGCTTCTCGTTCTGACGATGACAATGACGATGATTCTAGTTCCAACAGATCCAGAACCACACGTTCCAATTCTCGTTCCAGTTCTGCCTCCAGTTCTGCCTCCAGTTCTGCCTCCAGTTCTGCCAATAGATCCGATGGTGCTAATTCTTCCAGCAACCACGGTAATTTCATTGCTCCAGCTGGTGCATTGATGGGACTTTTTGCCGTTGCCTTATTATAGGTCAACTTAAAACTATGAAACATTGAAATTAGTGAAATTTGAAACTAAAACTAAAAATAAAAATTCAAAATTGCAATTATTCACAAACGATGCTATAAATGGTGAAGATATTATTTATGGTTGATTATTATTCTGTCATCAATATGAGAATACGAAATATGGTACAAAAAAATTTATCATATCATTTTAATTACCTGTAATTTTAGATTATGTGGCGTTATAATATTTCTTTGAAAAAGGATATAATATTTTGCTCTTACTCAGTGTTGTACGGTGAATTGTTCAACGATTAAGTGGCGTAATACTTTCCATCTGTTGTTCTTCTCATCTGTTCTTTTGTTCTTTTCAATTGAGGTGGCCTTTGAAATTTCCTTCCATATAATCAATATGAACAAATGCCCTCTCTACCATGGGCAAACTTTCTATTGAATATTGTAGAGCTTCAGCAATATCATGACAATCCTTAAGGCTCATATTAAATTCATCCACTGCAAATACCAAGTCGATTTCCACATTCAAATTATCTCCCACATGATAAACCTTTAATGCTGTGATTTGTTTGATGGATTCAGCAAATCGATAAGCCAAATATAAAATGATTTTGTAATCTACTTGATCAGCAGCTGCTCCAGTTAAATTATCAATATGTTCAAATGCTGTTTTACACCAAATGACAATGATATAAATCAGTAACATAAATGCTCCTAATGGGTCCAACCACCAAACATCGAGTAGGTATCCCACGGTCGGCATCAAGAGTGATACAGAATTGAACACGATATCGGTTAAAGCATCTTGAGCCAAAGCTTGGACTGAACTAGAACTGCTATTGGCACACCAAACAAAACAAGCGAGTTTGCTCAAGATGGTCAACAGCATGATACAAATGGCTGCGAAGCCAATGTTGACGGTATGTCTGTCTTCGGGGTTACTGAGGAAAAGAGCCTTGAATGATTCCTGGCCCACTTGGAAGAAGGAAATAATGATAATTACCAGAAATACCAATACTCCTAAAGGCTCTAATCTTGATCTACCCACGGGGTATGAATGTTGGATCTTCCAGTCTTTGGCTGTGGAGAGTTTGTTAGCAATATAAATGATGAAGGTGGACAAAAAGTCAAGCACCGAGTCCACCAATGATGCTACCACCGATAAGGAATTAGTCAAGAGGGACACCACGATTTTCCCTACCAATAACACGAAATTAACAAAGAAGTTAACCAAAATGGCCACATAAACCGCTTGACCAGTTTCTTCAGCGTTATACCCCAAAAACTGCGCTCCTTCATTGTCCACATTTCCTGGAACAGCATATAATCTCGAGTAGTTGGAGTTATTGGACTGGACACTTTGGTCCTTTTGTAGATCCACCGAGTTCAAAATAGCTGGTGAAGAATCTTCCTCTTCTTCCTCCATATGAGTGCTCAAGGCTCGAGGTCTGACTTCATCATAATTGCTCAACATATTATAATGAATTCTACCGGCATCTAAGAAATTATCTATTTCCAGAAACCGGGTGATCAAAGTGTTTTGAACCTGGTAATATTCCTTGACATTCTTATCCTTAATACCTTCTGTTTCAACGTAAAAGTCTAACCATTGGCATAGTCTAGTATAATGTCCTATCAAACGGGTCGGTCTCATCAAGTTCAAGATATTGAGTCTTCTCAGTGGTTCTTCCATATCCAAGGAATAAAGACTAGATGAATCGTGAGGTAATTTGGAGCCTGATAATGTTAATGAACTGGTATTACCCATCAAGAAAGTACTATCGAAGGCAGGATTAGCATTGGTGACGGGATAATGACTTCCAAGAAGTTGGTGAAGGAGAGGAGGCCGAGGTGGAGGAGGTGGTGTAGAATACCTCAAGAGTTCATTGATTGAAATCGAAGACCTTCGAGGTAAATGTGGAGATTCCGAACTCATTGAAGGTTCAATGGTATTGGATACTGGAGAAGTATTGGGATGTCTTAATTCTCCTGTGGTAGTATAACCTCCATTAGCCATCCTCTTCAAGTTCCCTGATGAAAGAGATTTCTTACTATAGCCTGGCAATGGGGTTTCGGACTTATTGATATCATTCTGGAGAAGAGGAGATGTCTCTGAGGTGAAATTGTCTACCATTTGAGCTGATGAACTGATGAACTGATTTCACCAAAACTAGCTTGTTTGAAGAGATTATGGAGAATTGATTTCTCAAAAATATCAACAAAACCTTCACGAATTCAACTGGATAGTAACGATTGACAATACCGCTGGATGGTTCGGATAAATGTACTAATGTGGTAATGAATGATGATTGATAGTCTCAATTGCGGAAGCTCGGAGAACACCAATTTGATCACGAAGGTTAGCCAAAATCCAATGTTGATAACTTCCGACTAATAGAAACGTGCACGTCTTCAAATTCCCCTAGAATAACTTTGCAATTGACAAGAAGAAGACACTTGCGGCGGTGGCTTATCAATAGTGTTAGCAATGTATATTCGGTCACGTGTATTAGTCTTGGATTTGACGGGTAGCGTATTTGGATCGGTTTGGAAGTTTTGGAAAATTAAAGAAAATATTTTGATTACTAAAGTAGTGACCAATGGGATGGAACTTAGTAGAATCTGTAAATATCATTATTGGCCTACTTGGTGATATGTCTAGAATATGGTGGAAAGGTCACGTGATGCCAAGTTACCAATAATGTGGGGCTAAACATCAAAAGTCACCAACATTGTTGTTTCTTCAACAAAGAATCCAAGCATTGATGAGAATTCATGAGAATTCATGAGAAGTAATTGGGCTTTATTGGGATATGATTTCAACTTTTCTCATGTTCTTGTTGAAACTCAACAAGAATTGTCACGTTTGCCATTTAGCATGAATTTTATTGTAGAAGAAATGGTTTCGTTCAATCACTCATGATGATGACATCATCACAATGTTATTGATGAGTACACCTTTGGGTGGGCAGGTTCGACTGCATGGTGAAAGACATGAAAAGGTTATGCCCTGAATAATTAGTGCGAGGTGAAACATTTACCCGGATTTCGCGAAATTAGTATATAAGCAAGTGATGCCCTCAAATTTTTATCATCGAATGGTATGTCACCTCTGGGGACACCTACATTTATGATTAAGACTAATGATATAATTTTTGGCTGAGGATGTACATGCAGGACAAAAATTAAAGGAATTCTTCGTTTATGATTAGATGTAATAGTGTTCTTCATTGCGGACTTTGAACTATGCTAACATTTAGAGTATGTGCCTTTAAATGCTACTAAATGATGATTGTTACAACACATTCAATCCCGGTGAACCCTGAGCCATGGATAAAACATGCATCACCATCTGACCTTAGCAATATTTATTGATCAAGTGGTACTAACTATTAGCTCATGGATTTCTTGACAATAATTCTCTAATAGGTATTTTAGGAGATGACTTCTATTAAACCTAAGGAGATATTTGACTATGTTATTCTTCGAATGTCGTATGATTTATGATGATAAAACTTACTTTTCAGTTCTGCTTCTGAACCAAAAATTCCTGAAGATAACCCTTACCAAGCTCAATATCTGACGATCATACAATTTCTTAGAATAACATCCAGTAGTTTGTAAACTCTTGGTACCAGTAATGTTACTAAGTAAGTAAATCGATGGCACATTAAGATGTTTGAATTCAATTCACTGAGTTAATTTCATCATTAGTCTTGCCGACTATCGTTAACTTCACTACAAGTTGACGTTGATCTTGATGTTGATCTTGTAACTTTATTGAATCATTCTAAACATTAAAAACCACAACCTTACCATCAATACCGGAAGTGGAGACTTGGCTTGGTGAATACAAATTGATACTTGAAATAGTATTTTGATGGATAGTGCTCAATGCCTTGTTAGAACCAGCCAGAGGCTTGTTGACTCTTCCCTTCAAGTCTAATTGCTTGAACATGTTCAATGCTTGATGAGACGAGATCTCTTCGTCATCATCTTGACTAACAGGAACATCTTTGGTCAAGTCTTTTTGAGTTTCGATCTTTTTAGTTTCTTTCCATTCTTGTTCGTTACCTTCGAAAACAATCAAGTTACAATTATGGCCACCAACTACCAACTTGGAGTCGGTAAGGAACACCAAACTCTTGAATGCCAAGTAGTTGGTTCTGATGTTGAGGATTGACCTTGGTGGTAACCCCTCGCCTTCAGGATACACAATGCCGATTGAAGCATCATGAGAAGTGTATGCCAAAGCATGACCACTTGGACTGAAAGCCACATCATGAATCCAAGCACCGGTTTCATTAATGAAGTCACCACATAAGGTCTGGAATGGCAACTTAGAACCCCATGCGGTCGGCTCTGGCTTAGCGTCCAAGCCCTTGATGTAGGCAGAGAACACACGGGCGTGGCCATCGGTAGAACCAGCAGCCAACAAAATGCTGTTTGGATGCCAGCTCAAACTGGTGATGGTGGACTTCAATGGTTTCTTCAAGTGCTTTGAAACCCACCAATCGTTTTCCGCTTCGTAGTAACACACGGCAATGATTCTGTCAGAAGAGCCCACAGCAAACTTGCTTCCATCGGGCGACCACTTACAAACAGTGGCGGCACGATTGATTCTTAACAAAACCAAGGTTGGCTTGTATTCACCTTCGGCTTGGCTGTACTCCCAAACCAAAGCATTTCTGTCCTGGGAACATGTCAAGATTCTGCCACCATCTGGAGAAATATCCACTGAGGTCACGGTCTTGTCGTGGCCCTTCAAAGTGGTGAACAACTTAGGTCTTTGGTTCAAATTGGTGACTTGGTAAATCTCCACCGTGTTGCCCTTGGTGATGGCTAAAATGTTTCTGTCAGGGGAGAAAACGTGGTCTTTGATTGGCGCATGGCCCAATTGGAATACATGAGGAGATGACATAATGGATCACTGGCAGGAGTCGACTCTACTGATAGTGGCAATGTTAGAGATTAGTGGAATAGTGGAATAGTGGAAGTAAGCGCGGTTGAACCAAAGGGGACCATTCGGCAAGTTATATGCAGGACGTTGAACCACCCAGACATTTAGCTATAATTAGGATAGACATCACTATACGAGTAGTGAATAATTCTATGATGTGAAGGATCAGTTAAAGTATTGATTGAAGTGCTGAAACATTCATCAAGTTACATATTAGAAACTATAAGCTACAATAGGCAATAAGTTAGTGGATGATTATCCGTCAAATAGACTTGCTCCACATAATTAAACTTATGTAGACTCAATTAAGGAGATTGGACTCAATTAAGGAAGTTGGACTCAATTGAAGGAGATTGGGCTCAATTAAAGAAATTAGACTCAATTGAAGGAGATTGGGCTCAATTAAAGAAATTAGACTCAATTAAGGAGATTGGACTCAATTGAAGGAAATTGGCTTGGTTGAAGGGGTATGAATTAATTGAGTCTAAATCACATCAAATACTACAATAGTAAGGTACCTATCAGCGTACAACTCGAATCTTTTCATCACATTGATGAATTATTTAATACAGTGATTTCGGCTTGAAAGTTATAAGTATAAGTTTACCTCAAAATTGTTTATTCTGTACTTACAAAAGTTTAAGAAGAATTAGTTTCTCACAATAAACTCGACATTTCTTGGGATTTATATTTTTCGTACTAATGATCAAATGAGCAAGCTTCTTTGAAATTTGAAACGTTGTAACTTGAAACTTGAAACTTGAACTTGAACTTGAACTTGAACTTGAACTTGAACTTGAACTTGAACTTGAACTTGAACTTGAACTTGAACTTGAACTTGAGCTTAACTTGAACTTAAGCTTGGTGATCATTTTCTAGCTTTAGAGAAAGATTTTTCTTTGTCTTCTTCTTCCTCCTTGGTAAGAACATTGGAATGTTGCTTTTGGTCCAAGAATTCCTTAATTCTAGACCATACATGTTGGACCTTTGGATTCTTAATGCTGGTCATCTTTCCGTCCAATCTATCAACGAGAGTTCTAAACAAATTGGCGGTTTCTTTATTGTAAAGGATTCTCAACCAATAGAAGAACAAGAACAATGACAATTGATAGCCGGAAGTATTTCTGAAGAAAAGGGTTCTTAAAAGAAGATAAACAATAAGAAACAATTCATCATAGGCGATGAACGATGCTAAGAACAGCGATTGTTTGATGATAAATCCTACTTCCTTATATGAGCCCAATTGCAAAAGTGAAATAAGGAAGTAAGGCAAGAGCTTCGTCATGGATCTAAAAGTGAAAAACCATAACACCGCCAAAACAAGATACTGGAAGTTTTGTTGAGCAATCAAAGTAGTGGCAGGAGGCATGAAATGTAAGCCAAACTTATGAGAAAATGTAGCAGTGAGTGCCACCATTGAGCCTACCAAGGCCAATCTATAACAAATCAGACCAATGTAAAAACGATTATATCTGAAGATTTGAAGCGAAATGAAGATGGTACCAAACACTAAAGTGAGAATATGACCAACCATCCATGCTTTAAACTTGAGTGGATTAGAACCAAATGATCCCTTTATAAGACGTCTTTTACGGTGGTGAGGACGGACTGTTTCATTTGTCACGTTTGTAGCAGCCTGGGCCGAGTCGTCCTTGGCCTTTTCCATGGCAGCAGGTCCGGAATAACCATTACTGAGAGTTTCCGACATGATTGGAGAAGTAATGGGGTTGTTTCGAGGATTGGCAAGTTAGCAATCACTATGAAATTCGTCTCATTACGTAATCAATGTAGGATATGTGCCCTGATCGTAGGTTTTACGTTCCTGACTAGCGAACAAATGGGTGAACTCACAGGGGAAGGGCCTACCTAAATGGAGAGAACATCTGGAAATTATTCTAGAGTCCAACTATGAGGTTCTTCAGTATCACAAGCACAATTCCCCAACTTTTCAGAATTTTCACCCCCATGTGACCAATTCCATTTGGTACTTTGCTCCTTTTTACTTCTATAAATCAATATTAGTTGTACTAGAGCTTCAAAATTTGTAGTAGTACACTAGTATTGGTGCACAAGTCACTAGTCACTAGAAGAAACTGTATCGCGACTCTCTTTGTTGTTTAATTGCCAACTATGGTGTTACTTTAGGCTGTAGCTGAAATCTCATCGACCTGCATATAGCCCCAAGCCATTAAGCAAAACAACAACAACTGGTTCCACGTAATAGTAACAACACTCCTATTACGCGTATAATCACCGATGTCTGACTCTGCCGCTGAAGATTACGACCGTAATGGTCTTGTGACTCCCTTAGAAAGACTGGTGCTTGGTCAATACCAACTTCTAGCCAAACAATTGTCAGATCTCTCGCTGGAAATCCAACAGTTGACCAAGAAGACTCAACAACAAAGCCATACTGGAGGCTCAGCCCATCATTTATCGGAGAATATGAGAAATTTAGAGATGAAAATTGGTCTTATTCATACTTTGTTCAAGAGTGCAGTTTATACTCTATTTGTGGAGCAAGATGGATCCGATGAAACCAGCTCATGAAGATTGAATCTGGTAGAACCAATTACGAGAGTCACTAAGAAGTTCCCCTAAATCCAATGATTAACGACACAATATTGTATGCCCCATTATGATGGAATGGGACTTATATTTTCCATTCGATCTGGCCTAATTCGATCTGGCCCCATTCTTACATTCGATATCGAATCACGATATTAAATCAACTCGATGTCAAATCAAATCGATGTCAAATCGAATCGATATCCAATCAATTTGATGTTATCAACATCGCTTCACTGTATCAACATCGTCACATTGAATCAACATGGCGTCACTGAGTCACCGCTTCCCTCAACATTTCCCTCTGCTTTTTTTTTGCTTGGTTTGCTTGGTTTCTGTACAGAGAAGTGCTTAACGGTAGCAATTAGAATAAGCTTGCTTATGGTTATAAAGTCACTAGCCCATGGATATGGGGCTTGTTTAGAATCGACACCAGCAATAGTATGATCCAGATGATCTACATCATTCTAATCACAAGTCGGTTAACGGTACTTTATACTTCTGTTAATTATACCAATTAATAGAGAAACTTGATGGAAAATGATGAAAATGCATCAAATGTTCTGCAACAAATTCAGGGTTACTCAGAGGGGTGAGGATTTGCTTAGTGGCTGCTGTTGATGGTCATACCGACAACTATTGGTTAAGATTATTGAAACTGGTATTAATCACTAAGATTATCGATCAAAAGTCGGACAAAAGCCGGACAAAATCGCTCAAAATCGGACAAAATCGCTCAAATCATCCAATGTTACCATCTCCATTTCTAGACCATGCCTTTCTTTCCATACACAATTCCTGGCCATCCTTCCATCAATTTGGTACCATCTGGACCATTCCTACTCACTCCGGGGAAGCAATATTTCACCACGTGATGAAGTCTCAGCTTATACACGTTGTAACCACAGGAGAACACCCACGATAAATCCCCACTTTTCCTGTCGAAAACACTCTTTGAGGCCTCAATCCAATTGGTACACGTTTTTACTCCACTTCCACTGTTCTTGGAACCAAAAACTTTGGTGTTTCAGTCCGCTAACTACCTACAATATGGATCACGTGACTGGCCCCCATGGTTGGTGGGGTATTAGTTAATTAAGTGTCCGAGTCAATTTTCCTCATATATAAGACTTCGCCCTCATCACCCCATTCTGCATTCTGCCTCCATTCTGCATCCGTTCTACCATTCCATTCTGCATTGGCTGTCTAAATCACCCAACTAAACTTCACATTATTGCTTCCTTTCGTCCAGATTAGTAACTTTTGTGTCATAGTTCCCCCTACAAATATCTTCGATCAGTTCCCTCCGTCCAGTTAGCTTTAACTTCATCTTCTTCTTCTTCCCCAAATCATCATGAGTGAATTCGATAAATATTCCACCCCATTATCTTCCAGATATGCATCGGCTGAGATGTCCCAAATCTTCTCTGTTAGAAACAGATTTTCTACCTGGAGAAAGTTATGGTTAAACTTGGCCATTGCTGAAAAGGAAGTTGGTCTTGATATGATCACCGATGAAGCCATTGAGCAAATGAAGAAACATCTCCAAATCACCGATGAGGAAATCGAGGCTGCTAGTAAGGAAGAAGCCATTGTTAGACATGATGTCATGGCTCACGTCCATGTGTTTGGTAACACTTGTCCAGAGGCAGCTCCTATAATCCATTTGGGTGCTACTTCTTGTTATGTCACTGATAATGCTGATTTGATCTTCTTGAGAGATGCTTATGATGTCATCATTCCAAAGTTGGTTAATGTTATCGACAGATTGAGTCAATTTGCCTTGGAATACAAGGATTTGCCAGTTTTGGGCTGGACCCACTTCCAACCAGCTCAATTGACCACTGTGGGAAAGAGAGCCACTTTATGGATCCAAGAATTGTTATGGGACTTGAGAAACTTTGTTAGAGCAAGAAACGATATTGGTTTAAGAGGTGTTAAGGGTACCACTGGTACTCAAGCCTCTTTCTTGTCTTTGTTCCATGGTGATCACGACAAGGTTGAAGCCTTGGACAAAAGAGTGGTTGAATTGCTCGGTTTCGAACATGTCTACCCTGTCACTGGTCAAACTTACTCCAGAAAGATTGATATTGATGTGTTGTCTCCATTGGCTTCTTTAGGTGCTACCGCTCATAAGTTTGCTACTGATATCAGATTGTTAGCCAACTTGAAGGAAGTTGAAGAACCATTTGAGAAGTCTCAAATCGGTTCCTCTGCTATGGCCTATAAGAGAAACCCAATGAGATGTGAAAGAGTTTGTTCTTTGTCAAGACACTTGGGTGGTTTATTGAGTGATGCTATTCAAACTGCTTCAGTTCAATGGTTTGAAAGAACCTTGGATGACTCTGCCATCAGAAGAATTTCCATTCCATCAGCTTTCTTGACTGCTGATATTTTATTGAGTACCTTGTTGAATATCACCAGTGGTTTGGTTGTTTACCCTAAGGTTATCGAAAGAAGAATTGCTTCTGAATTACCATTCATGGCTACAGAAAACATTATTATGGCCATGGTTGAAAAGGGTGGTTCTAGACAAGATTGTCATGAAGAAATCAGAGTGTTATCTCATCAAGCCAGTGCTGTTGTAAAGCAAGAAGGTGGTGATAATGACTTGATTGAAAGAGTTAAGAATACCGAATACTTCAAGCCAATTTGGAATGACTTGGACAAATTGTTGGATCCTTCCACCTTCGTTGGTAGAGCTCCTCAACAAACCGAAAAGTTTGTTAAAAATGATGTTGCTGAAGCTTTGAAGCCATTTAAGCAATTCATTAACACTGAGAATGTTTCTTTAAGTGTTTAAATATTCAAATAGTCAAATATCATGGAAAATAATTCGTAACTTCTAATTGTAGAATCATTACATTGAACGAATTGAGAATATCACGCACACTGTTCTATTACTTTGGTGGTAATTTAGTGATGGTTTGACATTCTTAATTACTACTTAAACTCAATTGAAGTATTACATTAACCTAACTAATCATCATCAATATGTATCGACCTTAACCCGAATCCATAATAAGTAAAAAAATCATAACACCCACAATTGTGGAATAAAAAAGTAAATTCTATCAATCAATTCGTAATATCGTTATTAGCATGAAATTTGAGTTTAACTTAAATTTCATAAGGGAACTGGATCTAATTTATATGGTTCCCTGTGACTCTCTTTGGTTTGATGAACCCATTTTCTTCAGTCTTGATACTATTGGTGGCTCTATCTTTTGTGGTAGTATTTGACGGTGGTTGGTTAAATCTCATTCCCATATTGGAAAGATGAGAAATCGAAGGAATTGATGGAGTTGATGTAAGTTTTGGGCCATTTGTATATGGTTCTTCCTTGATGGGAGCAATTGGTGAATTCCCACTATATGAACGAGATATATGAGGCGTTAAGCTCATCGGAGGTGGCATAAATCTTTCAGGAAGTTTAGGAGAATTATCATAAGATGTGGGAGGAGCAGGAGGAGTAGTTTGGGAAATCAGGCCTTGTATATTAGAATTCATCTGACTTTGAGAAGCTTCCTCATTATTGGGTAAGGGCAAAGATTGCAAATAGTAAAAGTTGGGAGTCACAGCCGAGACTTGAGGATTTGAGGTAAAATATTGGCTGGAGATCTCAGGCAAGCAAGTCATAGGTTGATTGCGGGCTGGAGGTTTGTTAATGTTTTCCTGATTATATTCAGCGGTTGAAATTGAGTTACCATCATTTAATTTGGATTTCTTAAGTGCTGGGGTAGTAAAATGGTTAGAACTTGGACGTGGAGGAATGATTTGAGGCGATGAAGATGAAGAGTCGGTTTCAATCTTTAAGTTTGGAGAATCTGTTACAGTGGCTGACGCATTCTTCTCATATTGTTGAGATAATCGAAGTAATCTCTTGAACTCAGTAATAATATGCACATAAGGAAAAGTGACATAAACATCTCGACCAAACCCATCCGAATCTGGATTAGTCAAGTTATGTTCGTCTTCATCCTCATTAATTTCAATAACTCCATTACACAAATCTCTTTCAAACATTCGTTCATCGGTATACAAGGAACAATTCAACCCTTGAGGAATCAAGTAGATTTTCATATCACTCTTGTATCTTGGACGAGCAACGATTTTTTTGATGAATAGATTGGAAGGAACGCTGTTACGTGATCCAAGACTATACACCATTTCATCCATGAAATCAACATCATCGATTAATTTAGGATCTCCAGTATGAGCTGTTTCCAATTTTAGCACCACTGATCCATCATAGTCATCAGTAGTAGATCTAGTGACTCTAATGATAGAATAATCTTTGATTCCGAATAATGTATGGATAGCAGTATCCAAGGAATTAAACGTGGTAGAAAACGATGGCGATTTTTGGTTTTCTTGTCCATTGCTAGCATTAGCTCCTGGTTCAGACGTGGAACTAATGAGATTGAATGATTGAAGGATCTTATTGGAAAATCCAGCAAGATCTACCAAGTTGTTATCGATGAGCTTGACAGATTTCGTAAGAAGCGATTTTTTGGTCAATGCGAGAGTTCCATTCATACACTTATTGGTTTCATCCAAGTTGTTGTTGTATATGGAAAAGATCTCCTTCTTGGTGGTGAAAGGAATAAGTGAATGATAAAGACTCAAAAGATTGGAAGCAAGAGACAACTTGACCTTGAGGCCAGCCTCAAGTGATTTCACGTGAAGTTTAGCATTGCCAATTGGGCTGGGAAGTGTTTCTAAAGTTTTCTCATTTACCAGCAGTTGGTGATGTTGAAGTTTCTTTGAAGCCGATTTCCTGCGAATAGCCAACTTGACAAAGTTCTTGCTTGCCAAAAGACGTTTATTGATTTTAGATCGTGGCACTTTGACAGCCACGGCAGGTTCTAGTTGAGTGGATGAAGTTGGAGTGGAGGTTAAGTTCGAGTTCGATGAAAAACTGGACGATAAATATATGGAAGAAGCCGAAGAAGAGCAACTAGAAAACACTGAAGGGGTAGAGCTAGTGGTTGATGAGTTCAGACTGGATACCTCAGACATTCCGCGAGAAAACGCTGGAGACACCCCGTGGAAAGATGGGGGTTGGTACTTCCCATGAGGATATGAAGAATCGATGCGACCATCACCACCAGCCTGGGAGAAGGAAGAACCACTTGAAACGCTAGAAGGAGCAGTGGAATCAGCTCTAGAATCCATACTGGTACTAGTCTGTGTAGTGGAAGTCGATGAAGGGATGTTCAGAGAATCATCACCTGTATGGGATGATTCATTGGGAGGTACTTGGGCTCCCAGTGGAGCATTGGCAACAGAGTTTTGAGGCAACGGTAACAGGAATTGGGGAGAGTACAAATTGGAACCGTTGCTGTTGCTGTTGCTGTTGGACAGAGACCCTTGACCTCCGTCGGAAGGTTCTGGTCTTTGAGGGTCTCCATCGTGGTTCAACATATCGGCAATGCCTATCATGATGAAATTAGGGTGTGCAGCTCAAGCTCAAAGCGAGCAGAACGCTAGAAGGACAAGTTATGAATGAACTGACAGTATTCAAGGAGGATACGGTGACAGAATTGAAGCAGGGGGGTTGATGAAGACTTTGAACGAATATGAGATATTGGTGGTTTCAACGGTTAAGGAGAAAATGGGATAATAAAATTAATTTGGTTGTAAATCGGTAAGAAAAGTGCTGTATATTAAATGAGGATCCCCGTGAGTGTCTCACTTTTTGACCCCAATGTCTCGCATTTTGTGTTTGTTGTTGTTTAGGAATGACAGTGAGAAGCACTGAGATAAAGGGATCAAACCCTAATGAGGGAGTGTATGGGCTAAATACTTCTAAATAGGACTGATTATCTTTGAATAGGAGTTCCAAGGGTTCGGTCCCTAAGCTGAACAGGGGCGCTAGTCTTATAACCAGTGCTTGCCCCATAGCTTCCCAGCCACACATGTGTCTAAGGATATATAGGCTGCATATGCACCATGAGTATCGAGGGATCGGGGCTCAAACCCCTAAACCATAAAAATTTGTAGTATTGATGCGCTGAAAAATATTAATGTCTCAGAGTTGCTGACCATTTACGACCGAGTGTTTTGGTTAGGGGTGCGCACCGCAACACCGAAGCGAGAACTCCAGGTCAAACTCTCGGTCTGTGGCAATTCCGTGATCTATATCCATAAGAAACAATTACGGGTATTATGGCTGGAAAACTGCCATTTGGGCTCACTTTTCATTTCTCTACCCCTACATATCAAGCTTGGTTACCGTTTAACCCGCGGCTGGTAATGGCCATCCACTACCATGTATCCGTCTGTGTGCAGGTCGTTCGATGCCCCGGCCCTGTCGTGTTATCCTCAGAGCAACCAAAAAATGCCCAAGGAATTGTGGAATTCCACAAGATAACTGTTGCCATCGCTCTATGAATCACTCTCTGAATCACACCATACTATATTGCTGTCAAATATTGGTGAGGTGAGGGGGCAAATGAGTTTTTTTTTGGACCAGTACTTGCCTGCATTCCCTTTCATGGTCCGCAGGAGACGGACCATTACTAAGTGGTCTAGTCTCGCTACTGCATCTAAGTATGTATGCACCTTGCCCAACCTCGCCATGCGGCCTTGGCCATTTTGATCGATGCATGAATTCAGAGAGCATCGATCCGTCAATCATGTGCGCCACGACCCAGTAGCTATTGTGATGTGGCGGATGGTATGAGGCATTGGTGCCATTAGTCCATTGGACCATTGGTCCATTGGTCCATTGGTATCTACACCACTAATTCTCACCATTTTCGCCTCCCAATTCGGTCTACAACGACAAGGCACCGTCATGGGATTTGGATTGGGATTGACATGCCCATCGCCATCCTGTCTATTTAGCCAACTAGCATACTAATGCGTGGCAGGGGACCGCCACCGCATCTGCAGTCCAGCTCGAAGGGGGGATCATCGGGCTAGGTGATCTACTCATACAATTGCTCTAGAGCGACGAATAATAGCAGATATCCGAAATTGACTGTATATTCTAGTTGATGAAGAAGAGCCCATACAGATCCATCTCATTAAATTAAGTGAATAGATAGAATTAACGAGAAGGAGTAAACAGAGGTAAAGTGAATAGATAGAATTAAGTGAACAATTTATATTCTACTTGACGGAGGAAGAGCAATGAATCTTGGTCAATTCAAATCATAAGGTAGCCCTATAGTTATACCTTAATTTGGATGTTGTCCGACATGCGTAGGTCTGGTCGCTTATGTGGTGTTAGTTGGAGCCTCTGTCATCACGAGCAACATAATTGAAAACTTGATTACATGCCAACAAGGGAATTAAGGTTTTGTGTCATATGTACCTCACGGGCATGATCTATCATCCAACTATTTCTAGACACCACCTTTCTAGGCACCACCTTTCTAGACAGCCGATAACATGAGACAGCCAGAGCACCTATTTCTAAATCATGTATTCAATAGAAGTTCAGGTTCTATCTTTTGGGAATTGTCAAAGATATCGAAGACATTTCGCTCGTGGACATAATACCCCGCCCGCCCCCACATTAGCTATAAAACTAACTCAGAATCAACTTAGGGAACTTTCGGAATATGGAAACCTGTCTCATACCCGTCTTTGATACAAAATCAGTATATTCATATCTTCAATATCATGTAAACCTATAACTTGAATAGCTGAAATGGTCGATCATGAGATCCCATATAATATATGCAGTTGTCAATTTTTCGGCTTATGATTGGTGGTGAAATGAACAGACTTCTGGTATGGAAATTGAATATTCTAGTTAACTTTAACCAGATTTCCTCAACTATCAGTCAAGTTAGTTTAATAGGATCTTATCATTATTGAGGACCTTCAATGTTTGGGTTAAATTATAGGCAACTATGTAGCAAATAGTCTGGCCTTACCAATAAACCAAGTTATCCTTATGTTAAATAATATATTTCTCAAAGGAGATATATAGCCCAGTAATCCCGTTATATTCATAGCCTCCATTTCCAACCCCTGTGTAACCCCAGTGTAGACATCAGATTCCCACTCTTACTCTTTAATGGTACAGTTTTGGGACAATTTGCTTGGTTCTAATTACAAGAATTGTTTAAACGATTTGACCCGTTTTCATCTATCCCTTATCTCTAAAACTCTGAAATTCGCTAATGCAATTCATTATGCAATTAATTACTCCAATCGATTTTCTGTGACTTTACAATTGCTTGACACAGCTTATTAATTTAGCCATATAGAGTAAATGATACAAGCTCTACAATTATTCAGCAAAATCGTAATCTTCTCTTTCAATTCAATTATATCTTCTCTTTGAATTCAATCATATCTTCTCTTTGAATTCAAGTATATCTTCTCTTTGAATTCAATTCTATCTTAATGGGATTAATATTCTGATAACGGGTGAAAATGGCCATTGGTGGTTACGAGTTTTTCTCTGCTTCTACATATGTCACATTTGAGTATATACTAACCGTTCCAGACCAGAACGTTGGACTGACATGCCGGAAGCGCGTTTAACTTATGTGTTTGTGCCCTGGTATATTCAGAGGTCATAACCTACTATTTCTTGTTTCCCACAATCAGAACCAATTGATCCTTTTTTGTATTCAAGTCACCAATTAATTTATACGCTTTAGGAAATGTACTCTAGTGACTTGACTTTTAGAAATAATTTGAAGGTTTAACTTCAGAAAGATGCGCTCATCTGAAGTCAATAGGAATTGGAATATTCACAAGAATTTCTCTTCAAAATTGGGATTTTAATATACTGTTTCATTGGTTTCGATTGTAGCTTGTTTCTGAAAATTGTTGATTCCAGTATACTCTGAATTGAATACTTTTAAGAAACACAACTCACTCTTATATGAATAGAATATGGAGACTCAAATAGTCTTAATTCATTAGATTTAACTCGTAAGCTTGATTTAGGGGAAATCACTTAATCAATACTTGCATGAACCAAAATCAAGGCATCAATCAACTGAGTGTTGAACAAAAGTCTATATAAATTTAGTGAACTCTTTAAGATGAAGTTATTTAATTCTCTTCAATTAAGTGGAATGAGATTCAATTGAGTGATGGATTTTACAAATGTATTCAATTATTGAGCACAATTCCTTTTACCTTCGTTAAGAATAACAATATCTATTTATTAAGTATTTAAACCTATTTGAAGAGAATACTATACCTGGAAATCAGTATATATTTTAAGAATATTTGACTTCATTTCTATAGATGTTCCAATCAATATAACGAATAATAACCACCAACAGATGTTCCGACAGTAATTATTATCTGTCATTCTAACAAATACATCAAAATTAAATATAAAATTTTAAGGTTAATTGTTCAATTCAATTGACTATCTTCCATTTTTCTACTTTAGCCTTCATTACTTATACCTTCATTATTTACTTCATTATCCTTATATTCATTCTCCTTATATTCATTCTCTTTATATTATTCTCGATATATTATTCTCCTACTTGGTGGCATCCTTTTTGAACTTCTAATTTCTTATTATTCATCGTTATATTATCAAAACATACTTAGATCCCATTAAAGGGTTCCTCTCTATATACCACTGGTACTAATCAAAATGAAGTTAGAGATCAGCTTAGAAGTTAGAACCTTGGTTGAAATTTCTATCTCTAACACCCAACTCTCCACTCAAAAAGTCATCACTACTGACCTTTTCATTCTTTCTCCAGAAAGTCCATCCACCATTTTCGTATTGCTTGTTAGATCTCTTCTTTAAGTAGAAGAGAACCGCCACAATACCAATAAGAATAGAGCCACCAACACCAACTACAACTCCGACAACGATCTTGTTGGTGTTGGATAAACCTCCACCACTGTTTGCATTTCTATTGTTGGCGTCAGATGCAGCAGATGGGCTGTTGGATATGATAGATGTACTAGTGACAATGATTGTTCTTCCATTATCAACAGATGAATATGTGGTGACCAGACGAGAAGATGCAGAAGAGCTAGAACTGGAACTAGAGGTGGCGGAAGATCTTGAAGAACTGGAAGATGGAGATGAAGACGAGGAGGTGGCTTCACTGGATGAGTCTTCAGTTGACTGAGCAAAGGACTCGCTACTAGATGATGGAACCCCGCTGCTAGAGAAGCTGAAAGAGCTCGAGGTGGTGGATGCTGGAACTGAGCTCAGGGTAGTAGTGGAAGATGATCTTTCAGAACTAGAGGAGGATGAACTTGGGCTACTGCTTGAAGAACTGGAACTGGTGGAACGAGTAGAAGTACCACTTGTTTGGGATGGGGATTGATTTTGGTTTTGATTTTGATTCTGGGATTGGGATTGGGATTGGGATTGAGTTTGAGTTTGAGTCTGGGATTGCGATCCAAAGGCAAACTGAGAGCCTTCATTGAGGGAGATAAATCCGTTGCCGTTACCATTACCATTATTGTTGTTGTTGTTGGATTGAGAGGAATTGTTACTATCACCATCTGCTCTCTTGAAGATGGTTAAACCGGTAGAATTAAATTTGAAACCTCCTAAGAACAAAAAGTCAAAGAAAGATGACTTAGGGCCCATTTCAGCCGGTTTTAAGCTATCCTGTTGGGAATTAGACCCCATCATTTCAGGGATGTTGGCGTCAACATTAACATCATTCCCCTGTTCTGCTTGAGAAACATGGTGAGGACATGGCAGATCAAAGTCCAAATTTTTGATGACAACCATTCCAACCAAAGTAAGAGCCAAAGCAAACAGAAGACTAACGATGGCCATGGTTCTCATGGGATTGGAAGGTTCGACATCTTCGACTTGACCTTGTTGAACATCCGACGGAGTGGAATCGCCGGCTTTCTTTTCATCCAAAAGAGCCTGGTGTTCGTATTCCTTCTCGTTGAGGTCCTGCTTCGAATCCTGTGAAGGTTCCATGTTAAACGAGTGTATGGTATTGAAGAATATGGTGTAGTTAAAAAAACCTCCAAACTATAGGAAGGGAAAAGGCGCAGGCTGAAGGTGCGGGTGCAGGACGAGGCAAAAATAGAACAGCTGAGGCAGCGGAGGGGACCGTTCAGGTGTCCTGCAGATAACCGTGATGTAGGAGCCGCAGCAAGTGCCTGACTACTGGTAATTTAGAAGATTCCGAGTGACGCCTGTAAGGCGCTTGTAAGGCGCTTATAAGGCGACATGGTCATTATTCAGAAATGAGTTAAGAATGAGCGTGGAAGGTTCACTTTCATGTCGTGTCCTTATTGGGCCTAGCCGAAGATCGGTCATGGATGCACTGAGACCGGCACACCGGCAGACCGACACCACCAACCATGCAGTCCAGGGGTTGAAAACGCGATCACGTGACCGTGCCTTGAACCACCATTCCTGGTTCCTTAGTTACAACCGAGGGGGTATTGGAATGTGGTAGAGAAAAAGAAATGGAGTAGTTCTATTCATTTGAGGGTGAAAGGCCATTTAA
This sequence comes from Suhomyces chickasaworum, assembly GCA_030568495.1. Classification (NCBI taxonomy): domain Eukaryota; kingdom Fungi; phylum Ascomycota; class Pichiomycetes; order Serinales; family Debaryomycetaceae; genus Suhomyces; species Suhomyces chickasaworum. The sequence goes on along the minus strand of JAJMGF010000023.1, from coordinate 91,152 downwards.
TTTCAGCTCTTGGAACAAAGACGTTACTACTATTACACTTAGTTACGATGAGACCGGGACTTCCTAACAATCCGACCACCTGCATGTAATTCGATGCCCTCGGTTGCCATGTACAGGACGACCCCTGCCCGGTTACTTCCAATTATAATTGAGCACCTTCAACAAGGTGCATAATAAGAGGCTGTAGTTAGGTGCTGGCATTGACCCCACCAGACAATAGCGATAATAACCACTAGCGATTATCCACTAATATTCCATCCACCCTAATGAATCAACCTCAATAATTTAAACTTGACTTCCTTGGGAGATGGATTCTTCGTGTGGCGGTGCCTCATTGCAATCTCGGTACAGTAACTTAAATGCCCTAAATTCCGAATACCTCATACCAAACACTAAACAAACACCAACACCAAATAGCCGAAAATCTTGTTTACTCTTGATTCAAAACGGTAACCACAACACGTACACATTTACTCACTCACACACGCGAAAGATTCTACAACTATGATTTGGTATTGCGTAATTATGACTATTGTTTCAGATAAGATACATGGAAATATTACCGTGTAGTCATGATGACATACCAGTAACTTGTGCGACTAGTGGGACTGGATTATTAGGTGGGTGTGTACTATTGGGACAGATAGACTAACTCCAATGGTGGTCTAACTCTAATGGTGGTCTAACTCTAATGGTGGTCTAACTCTAATGGTGGTTTAAGGATATGCCACAGTTGATAGGTGATAGGTGGTAGGTGATAGGTGGTTATCCACACTTATGAACGTTCGTAGTGTCTGGTATTGTGTCGATTCTGAGTTATGATGCATGTAATGAACAATAAACTTTCTTAATATTTTGTGGTGGTAACATATTAGTGCTAAAGAATATCACCAGTAGTGAGTGCAGATTGTATGGTAGAAATATACAATAGAAGTTTCGGTTCAACTGTGCTGATTATCCTATCAATTGATACGTATTTTCTTTTTTTCTACTTCAAGTTGTATCAGTCTATTAGCATCCAACTTCCTTATGCATCCTTATGGCTTGCGTTTGAACCTGGCAATTGTTAATGTATCAATTGGTATTTTAGTTAATGGAGTAGTCTGTAGACACCAATTGAGGCTCAAAGGTGACTATCACAAAAGAATCGATGCATGGTCCATTTTTAGTATCCTAACTGTTTGAAGATGGTACAAAAAATCTAAAAAGTTTGATGGTTCTGTTAGTTCTAGTAAGTTAAACCATCTGATACGAAAATACTTATTTGTCAGAATCTGTTGGAATCTGAAGCTTTTATCATCTTTTAGGTGGTATTGGCGCTAATCCAAACAGATTTCTAACCGAAACTGATCAAGAAACCATACTCATGTAAGGCTCAAGATTGTTTAGTTTCGAGTGAAATTATGATGATCATTTCTTTATAACTTTTATGAATTTTGGAAATTTCATCACATTATGAGGTTCATTAATTCAATTAAAGTATGAAAGTTTATTAATTTATTTAACCTGTTGGAACTGTTCCACAATTGTATCAATTATTTTCTTTATTTGATCATTTCTGGTGAGTACATTGTAACAATTGAAGCCACTTAATTCAACCAAGTTTACACCTCCTTACCTATCAGAAGTCGCACAAAACTCTCAGGCCTAAGTACATCTCACTAACTAAACTAACTAATCAAGTCTACACCACTAACGTTCAGTGAGCTTGAAATATTCTGAAGAGGGATTAGTCATCTTGTATGACAAACGACAAACTTAATGACATATACGAATATGTTATTAATCGTGACTGTTACTGGTCATTTGTCGCTGTCCTCTATCATCTGACTAATCCCCCCTCACCCTCTCCCAGACCCTCACCTCATCCTTTACTAGTACTATTTCTCTTACGTAATCATAATCGTAGAATCTTCTAGAAGTAGAAGGTTGTGGAACCTCGCGGAACATCACGGATCTCCATAAACATCCCACATTCATAACGGCTGCAAATTTCCAGAAGGTTCTGTTTGCCTTCAACCTTCCTATTTAAACCGATTGACATGCCTCCTTCCATTCTTCATCAGTTCAATTATCACATCTACCCATTCAAATACAAATACAATGTTTGCTTATCAATATCAACCATCTTTCGATTCGTTCCTTAATTACTTGGAACAACAGAAGAGAGAGAGTTACTATCAGGCTCAGAGAAAAGCCCAAATCGCTCAAGCTGCCCAAGCCGCTCAAGCCGCTCAAGCTGCTCAGAGCCCTAAGATCATCAAGAAAGTGGAAACAGAAGACTCTTACCAAATCCAAATTTTCAAGAGATCTGGAGACTTTAAATCCTATGAAGTTAGAGCCGTCAAGCCTCAAAATTACGGTTACGACATCGGTTTAGTTAATCTTGTGATTGAATCGGTTCCAGAGAACTTCAAGAAGGTTTTCCAATTTAACACCGAAGATATCAAGTTGGAAGACATCGACTGGGAATGGTTCGAAACTGAAAATGTTTTGGTTTTGAACATTCCAAAGAAGATCAAAGTCTGCCATGATGCTGAGACCCTCGCAGCTTTGTTTGGATTGCAATTACAACCATGCAGATACGCTTCTCAACCAGATGCATCTGCCCAAGCTTCTGCTGAGAGAAAGGAGGCTGAAAAATTAGCTTCTGAGGCCAAAGCTCAATTGGAAGCTGCTAGAAAAGAAGAGGAAAAGAGACAAGCAGCTAGAAAGGAAGAACAAAGGAGACAAGCAGCTAGAAAGGAAGCTGCCAAACAAGAAGCTGCCAGACAGGAAGCCGCCAGAATAGAAGCCGAAAGAATTGCTGCTGAACATGCTAAAAAGTTGGCAGAAGAAAAGGCAAGAAAAGAAAGGCAAGCAGCTGAGAAGGCCAAGGCATTGGCTCAACAACAAGCTAGAAAGGCATACGAAGAGAAGATCAGAAATGAAGAAAAAGCTTATCAACAAAGAAGAACTCAATACGAAGAGAACATGAGAAAGCAACAAGAATTTCTTCAAGATGTTTTCTCACAATTTTTCGGAGTTCCTTACTATCAATCTCAAGCCCAATCCCAATCCTCCCCCCATAACACAGAAGCTGCCAATGAATCATTTGCTCCTGACTCATCGCTTCCAAAATCAGTAAACGAACCAATTGCAAAAGATCAAATTCTGACAAATAAAGATACTACCCATCAACAAAGCCATGACAATTCAGACACCGAGTCCATCAGTTCAGAACCCGAACATAGTGAGGTTACGCCCGCATCTAGTCCCACCTCATCACCAAAACCATCTTCACCAAAGCCCAGTTTGTTACTGAAAATTCCTTCCATAGAAGAAGTTGAAGATGAAGAGTTTGTTATTTTTAGAAAAAAATTCACTGATCAAAAATAAACCCTGAATAATGACTCCGAGATATTGAATGAATGTTCCAATTACCATCCAGATTGAACCATACAGATTGGACCATATGACTCAACTCAAACTGTTAATAATGCGGTGGACTTACATCTCCACAACCAGATCTTATGTACCATAAATTAATAAATCAACGATATTTAATGAAACCACCAGTAGAAGTAGTACTAATCATACAGGGCGATTCCCCCACCTCGTATAATGCCTTCAATCGCACGGCTAATACCGAATGCGAATACTGCAAGAGTCATGGTATATTTTCTCGGAGCTCATAGTAGTTATTTAATGATATTGGCTAACGCATATCATATCGCATATCACATCTCACGTATCATAAAATCTAAGGCGTTTCTCGTCACCATAAATAGACCACTATATCACCAAGTTTCAAGAATTAATTCAATTAATTCAATTACCTTAATATAATTTGATTTGATCTAATGAACAACAAGTAAATAAATTATTTGATGAATTTTATAAGCATATTGATTTTACTTGATTAATATACCCAACTACTCGCTTGATAATGCTTAATAATTCCTAATTTAAAATGGCAATTACTAGAGACGGCATCAGTTCATTTCTTCGTGGATTCCAATTCATTTTCTCGATTGTTTGTATGGGGATTGCTGGTAAAGGGTTCTCTGATATCGTTGGATTCACTGATGTTTCATTTGGAGTTCTGATAGCGGCAGCAGTTATTTCGTTCATTTTTGCTGCCATAATGATGAACCCGGCATTTTTACTCAAAATTAGAGTGTTGACCCATGTGTATTTGGAATTCCTTATTTTTGCTCTTTGGGTTGTTTCCTTTGCTCATACCATCTATGAGTTCGCTAATTTGAAGTGTTCCGGCACTGACGTTGAAAGTTTGTTTGGAACCACCGTAACTATTAAGTATGAACTTCCATACTGCAAGACAGGAAAGATCCTTATCGCATTTACTGCCATCCCCATGTTGTTGCTCTTGATTTCCTTGTTGTTAGTCATGACATATACCGTGATTCCTGTTTCAAGAACTTATGGTTTCAAGGCTTTAATTCATGCTGACAGATGTTCCACATCAAAGGGGGGTATTTTCCCATTAATTGCTACCGAAGAAGATCCTGAAGCTGGTGCTGAACTTCCACAAGGAGAAGATATGAGTTACAATTACGGACATGCCGAGGCTACTGTGGCCGAGACTAGTGTGACCGAAGTTCACGAGAAGAACTCAGATGATGCTTTTGTGAATGTAAACACCGTTCCCGTTCATGGAAGTACCAGCCACGTTTACCAGGACTCTCGCGTGGACTCAAAGATCAATTTGCAATAATTGATGTTGACGTGTTGACGTGAAACCTCTATGGGCTTTGCATATTTCCTGCATTAAGTCAAGGTCGCATGCCAAATTGAGCCTGGTTGGTATCGTATAAAGATTATTTTTTGGCATGATAGACTGTGGTGTTCTGATGGTTCAGCATTATGTGACACACAACGAATGACTATGAGTTTGGTTAGTTAATACCATTACTTAGCCAGTGATATAGCCCGCTCTTATTTATTTACACAACTTAATATATCCTAATTGTATAATAATAATCCGTACCGTATGGGCCAGCCCAATACATTATTCACCCTAGATCTGTGACAGTGTCTGTGTCAGTGTTCAAGGCCAAGCCAAACACATAAGGTACCATTCAAGGCATCAACCTAGTGCTTTTCCTTCCACAATCTTAACCTAATGATATACATTAATCATCATAGAGACTGGTCTACATTCCAGTTTGGACTTTTGTGTCTCTTCTCTTTGTTGTGTCTCTTCTGTTTGCGATGCTTGTTGTTGAAGGCGAGTCCCACACTTACTGTACTAGTAGGCACTGTATCTCCATAAGCATAAAATAGATAATTCCGAGGAATTTAAAGGGTTGACTATTTTTTCAAGGTGGGGTTTTAATGGGAGTGTACCCACATGATTCGGATATTATTCCATCAGTCATTTTCTAATCTATTGATTTCTGTTAAGGTATCGCATGAAGCTACATGCATGATGAATAGATTATTTTTTACTTGACATGACTGATGGGCTTTGCAATACAACCTTTCACACGGAAGTAGAATGACAAATGATTAACTCTTGTGATACTAATGACTGACAATTGATGAGACGATTGACTGAGACGATTGACAATGATGAGACGACTAACTATAACTTGGATATGACTAATAGTTGATACTTGATGCCATTACTTAGCTGGTGATATTGCCTTTTTATTCATGATAAAATAATTTCGTATTTGTTGGTTATGACTCCTACCATGTGGCCAACCTTTATACTATGTAGCCAGCCCAATATGTCTTTATCTGAAATCTGTCAAAGTGTCAAACTGCAGGCCAAGCCAAGACAACCCCACAAGGTACCAAGGTACAAAGGTACAAACTCAGGTGTCACAAATATTAAGAACTATTATCTGATGATAATTAATACATGAAATCTTGCATTTCCTTGACAGCCTAAAGGCTCAAGATTCTCAGCCTTAAGATTCTCATCAAAGATTCTCAGCCTTGAAATTCTCAGCTTAAAGATCAAGGTGTCACATGAAGTCTTGAATTTCCTTTGACAGCCTAAAGATTCACAGTAATCTTCGAGATATTCGTCTACGTTCGACTTGTGGTACTCCTCTCTTTTTTGTGTCTTTTTTGGAGTGGTCATTGTATCATATGGCTTGAAATAGATGAGTCCGAGAATTTAGAGGGTTGACTATATTAAATCAAGAGGGTTTTAATGGGAGTTGACCATTTGATTAACTGGGAAAACCACAATTAACTGGGAAAATAATAGGATTAACAGGGATGTCACACCGTCAGTAATTCTCGTTATTTTCATCTCACCAAGTAAAGTGGAAAGTGGTTTGGCTCATTGACACAATATGATAACAGATCGTAGGTATAAATTCTCTATGTATACAAGATTGCCTTGGTTATCCATCCATACCTTACCCTGGAACACAGTACAGGTTAACCTAACTACAGGTTATCTGACTACATGTCACCTACCTAAAAGTTCCCTTCCTTAAAGAATATAAGTAACCATAGCGAAGTACTTGAAAATTTGAGCTTCCAATAGGAAAATCTCTACATGAATGCACCATTATTCTCAAATATAACATCAATTTGTAATTTGTATAATTAACGTTTGATTATTGACATTTTCACAAAAAGTAACTGAAATAACTCACAAATTTTAGCTTAGAATACATCAAAATAAATAAATCACCCATACTGAATATTCACTCAAACTTGAACAGATAATTCATGACTTATCCAAAGCAATTGAGAATGTTTAGTATGATGGTAATTGATTATAATTGATATTGATTGATATTAATCGACTACAATTGAAATAACTAATAGATATTATATCATTGATTCTACTAGATATTTATCATTTGTAGAGTATTTTCTTCACAATAATAACCTTCAAACTATCGAATGCTTAAAATACACGACGTAGTGATTGCACTAGTAGTGAATGGTCTTAGTAGTCATTACACTAGTAGTTAATGGTCTTAGTTGACGTCAATCTAGTTGGATTTTCAAAAACTTTACTCATCGATACATCTTAGTACCATTTCGAGAAGATATGCTTAGCTGACAACTATGGTCAGCCGATCTTGATGGGTTTTCTAGAGTATTGCGGTGTGGGTTAACCTATTCAAGTGCACAATGCACTGTAGAGTTACAACCCGGATAAATAGTATAATTGCTCATGAATTTGAATATTTAGAAAGAAATTAATACAAATTGATACTGTTAGTATAATGAAAGAGACCTACATAAATTATGATTAATTATCATGATATTTGACTTAACTATCTTTTTCTTGATATTTTATACATATGCTTATATATAATAATAATAATAATAATAATAAGCCAGCTGGTTGTTTTATACTTCTTTGTTTTCACAATACATAAACCTTTGCTATGATTACTTTACTTACTGTTACTCCATTTTTTACTTATTCACTCAAATGCTCACTATACTTGCTATTAATTCGCAACTGTACCCAGTGAAATGGAGAAAATGTATAATATTTTGAATACGTAGAGCTAAAGAATGATTCCAGGTTTATTTGTTTCAATAAATCCATTCATTCTTTGTTGTTCATCCTTAATTAAATTTCTACCATTCTTGAATTACATATTATGCAATGATTTTTAGATTGTTATTATTCTTTAAAGGTGGTGGTTTGATGTCGCGGTTTATGGGACCAATGTCGTATGTCGCCACCATTTGTCGTGATGTCAAGATCACTCCATTGCTACACAACTACTACTATGTCCAAATCAATTGCCGTGTTTGGAGGCAATGGATTCTTAGGAAGAAAGATTTGTGAAGTCGGTGTGGGATTGGGCTATAATGTCACAGCGTTTTCCAGATCTGGAAAACCTCCCGCCAATTTAGCTGCTACTCATGTTCCATGGATGCGTAAAGTGCAATGGGAATCAGCAGATCTCCTCGATCCAACCTCATATTCTTCAAAGTTGAATGAGTTTGATACCGTGGTTCACTCGGTGGGGATGTTGTTTGAGAATCAGTCATACAAAAAAGTGGTCAATTCCAATTTCGGAGCATTAAGTGATGCTCAAAACTTGGCCAATTCATTGAAAGGGTCGAATCCTATGAAAAGAGAAGGGAAACTCACTTTTGAAGCAATTCAAAGGGATTCGGCTGTGATACTCGCCGATGAGTTCATTAAGGTAAAGGAATCACTTCCTAAACCAACCTTCGTATACATTTCTGCCAGTCAAAAACCCCCAATTGTCCCAGAAAGGTATTTGACTACCAAAAGAGAAGCTGAATTTGAGCTTTCATGCAAAAAGGATTTGAGATTCATTTCAATGAGACCTTCGTTTATGTATGAAGCAAACAGTGGCATCAATCCTCGTACGGTTTTGGGTAACTTGGTACTGCTTGGAAACTCCGTCAAGAGCTGTACCATCGGAAACAGTGTATCTTTTGTGAACGATTTGGTCAGGCCTCCAGTCTCTACAGAGCAAGTAGCCATTAAGATTTTCGAAGCGTTGGAAAACGATTTTAGTGGAGTGATTCGGGATGAAGAAATAGCAAAAGCAACCTGGCACGATAGAGCAAAGAAGACTTCAGTTTAAGCAGGAAAGGACAAGATTTACGAATATAATAAAAATTACTTTAAACGCACCGTTCAATAAAATAACTAGTTCAACGGTTTTGTAATAAAGGAAGCATCGAATGATATTATGTTATTAATTAAATATTAGTATTAGGTTAAGTTTAAATTAGATCTGATTAGTATTAGGATTGAGATGGAGACTGACATTGAGACTGACATTGAGACTGACATTAAGATTAAGTACAATAATCAGAAGCGGTTTGGCTTATGGTAGAGGTTATCAATTTAGGGAGTCACACTATGATGAGATTTTTGTTTATGGTGGGAATTCTTTTATGGGGAATATAATAGTCTGTTGCAGTGATTAAACTGATTCTCGAGGTAAAGCTTTTAATTGTTCTTTTAACTTGTGCAACAATTGTAAATCCACCTTACCCTCTAATGCACTGGGAAGAGTGACAGACTCAGACGTGATTTCGATCTTATGGGTGTTACCATAGATCAATTCCACTGACTTTTCAGAAATAGTGTCTTCTTCCTCGATGTTCAACTTATCCTTGGACTCAACTGCTGGTTCTGGTTCCGGTGGTGAATTTTTAGGTTCTTTCACCACAGGAGTCCACCAGTACATTGGATACTTTCTGATGACATTCCCGGTGATACAGGCAACTGCAATGATACAAACAGAAGACACTAATTGAGCTGGAAGGTACCACCAGCCCATTTCAATGATACCGGCCTCTACCAATGGCAAGAGGGCCGAAGCACCAGCGGGGGGATGGACACAGTTGAAGATAGACATCAACACTGAAGAGATGGCCACACTCAAGGCTCCACCGATGTACATGTACTTGGTGGCACCCATGGCAAAAAGCTTCTGAAGACACACTCCTATCAATGAAGATATGAAGTGACCCATCAAGACATTACGAGGCTGGGACAACGGAGCCAGCGAAGCATTGAATAAAAGAATCGCTCCAGCTCCATAACTGGCAATGATTATCGGGGCATGATGATGAGTGAACACAGTATGGCTCCGGAAGATTCCTTCTAGGAGAAGAAGCCCCACGAAGGTTGAGATGAGGGTCTCTAGCCAGATAAGGTAATCAGGCTGTGGTTTAGGATTATGTCTTCCGAGTAGTCTTCGTACCACGTAAGGGCTTGTATCGAGAAAGTTATTGGGGATGAACCGGTTGACCCAGTTGTCGATAGTGAATTTGAACACCATTTTTTAGGAGGGTGAGGGTGAGGGTTTATGAGAAGGACCTGGATATCAAAAGGGGTTCAATTAGGCTTTAGTTGTTTGGGCTTTAGTTGTTTCGGGTTGGGGTTGTGGGTTGTTTGGGGTGACAAAGAGTTGAACGGACGAACAGGAAATGAGTGGAAATTTTGAGTAAAACAACAAGGGATAAAGCCACTACGATTGAGGTTGGAGTACTAGGAAAGGTTATTGGTGGTGGAGTACCGTAAGGGAACTATCACTAGAAGTAGATGAGTTTTATGTTAAGTTACGATGAGAATCCGGGGACCGGGATGACTAATGATTTTCAAACCGGTGATCAATTCCGCGGTAATTGAAGAGACTAGAGTTTGAGTTTTAGAGTTTTCTAGACATGCCAAGTAGAAGAAAAATGGTACGATAATGAGCTGGATTTTTACGTTTGATACCCAGACGGCTCTGGAAGTATAATCCGGTTTGAAATCGAGATTGTATAGAGTATTGGTATTTTTAGATGGGAGTTTTATTGAATGGTGACTATAGTGTACCCGGGATTCGCAATCACCGGAATAGACATCAAGTGTAGAACCCGGAATAGACATTAAATGGATAGTAATGGCTATAGAGCTCGAGCTAAGACTTGAAGTCTATTTCACTTAATCTTCATAATAACTAGTCAAATTGAAATCACCATAGTAAAAACCCCATAGTTTAAAATTTAGCAGTTGTATTCTTGTGATTTTAATAAGTAAATTTTCTGATCTATATAAATGGATATAGTCTATAGACTATATAGACTCTATGGATTTCATGAATCTGATGGAACTCATAGATCTCAAAGAATATTTCATAGAATGTCATAATGTCATAGAATATAAACACTTTGATAGGAAATATTGTAGGGGGAGTTTACTAATTCTTAATCTATTTCAAACCTTTTCCTCACCTTAGAATCCACAATAAGTACCATAGTCATATAAGGTACATCTAGCAAAGATCTCACATCACGATAATGAATACCACTCTAAATGAAGCATTCTAGATAATTAGAATATAAAAAATAGGATGAGTCTATGTCTTAATAGGGAGTCTATGTCATAATAGGAAGAGCCTTGTCTTAATAGAATAGCCTTGTCTTAATAGAATAGCCTTGTCTTCAAATAAAACCTATAGTAGTTGTTTAGTACTAATAATATTCTTGTTATGTATTTATTTATTGTTGAATGAATTTGATTATGGTAAGTAGATTTAACCCATCACTCAATTTTCTATAACTTCTAGTGTTGTGACTATATAGAACATGTCGCTAGATTACACGGACGTAAGTACTTAGGAGTACTCAAACGACCAAAGGTTTAGACACCATAGTGGAATCCATTGACCTGAGCCTTTCTCTTATTGACGAGATATTTTCTAATCTCATCCCCAATAAATACCGTACTGCAAAGAAGGACTAAATGGACCAAATCCAGGAAATATAATGCTTCAGTTTGGAAAATGGATTGAAAGAAAGGAACATAAATTGCACAGAATTGACCAATCAATGATCCAAGAACCGCAAAATTGAACATTTGATTAGTGAACCCAATCTCAAAAATGGATTTAGAATGGTGACGACAAGCAAGAGCGTTGAACATATCAAACATCACAAAACATGTAAAAGTCATGGTAGTATCTCTAGCAGTAATTTCATCAACCTTCAGTTCCTTAATAAAAATGTATAATGTACCAATAATGATCATGACCGCCGATTGTAAAACTCTTTTAATAAGTTCTTGAGTCAAAATCTTATCATTACGCTTTCTAGGAGGTTTGTTCATAACGGCTGGGTCCACTGGTTCAACACCAAGTGATTGAGCTGGTGGTCCATCCATCAAAATATTAATCCATAAGATTTGCATAGCATTCAATGGATTTGGTAATCCAAGAAGAGTTGCCAATGCAATCAATGTTAAAGCAGCAATCGAAGTTGAAAGTTGAAACGTAATGAAATTCTGAATATTGAAAAAGATACCTTTACCTTCTTTAATAGCACTTAAAATAGTAGAAAAATCATCATCAGTCAAAACCATATCAGCTGCTTCTTTAGCAACATCAGTACCGTTTTTACCCATAGCAATACCAATGTCTGCTAATTTCAAGGCTGGTGCATCATTAACACCATCACCAGTCATGGCAACAATATCACCTCTTCTTTGAAAAGCTTTAACAATGGCAACTTTATGTTCAGGAGTAGTTCTAGCAAAAACAGAAACATTACGAATAACATCTGATAAAGCTTCTTCACTTAATTTATCAATTTGATCACCAGTAATAACCGCATTTTCACCAACCATTGGCATACCGATTTGTTTAGCGATATTAACTGCTGTAGTTGGAGAATCTCCAGTAATCATAATCACATGGACACCTCCTTTCATTAATAAAGCAATCGATTTACCAACATTTGGTCTTGGAGGATCTTTCATTCCAATTAATCCAGTAAATACCATTTCTGATGGAGGTGGAGAGTCTTGTTTTCCACTAACAAATTTCTTATTATTTCTGGCAAAACCTAAAACTCTTAAACCATCATTAGCTAAATCATCGGATTTTTGTAAAATATTGGTCTTCATGGCATCGGTTAATGGTTTGATATCACCATTTTCATCATAGTATCTGTTACAAAGGGCAAGAATCATTTCTGTTGCACCTTTAACAAAGGTTTCCGCCTTATCCATATCACCACTATGAACGCTTACCGCCATGTATTTTCTAACAGAAGAAAATGGCAATTCATAAAGTCTCACCTTGGTGTTTCTTGAATCATCCAAACCAAAATGTGGTAAACATTCCATTAAGGCAATGTCACTAGGATTACCAACATACTTTTCATTTTCCAGTGAATATCTAGCATTATTACAAATGTTACCACATTCAAGAACTTTATGCATGTTTTTTGTCAATTGTTCATGAAGAGTTTTGTCATCTAATTTTTCAACCACTAAGAATGGACTATTGAAACTTCCTTTGAAGTCAGTAGACCATATCTTGGTAACAGTCATATGGTTTTGAGTAAGGGTACCAGTCTTGTCTGAACAAATAACATTCACACTACCTAAAGTTTCAACACTAGGTAATCTTCTAACAATTGCTTTGTGACGAGCCATTCTCAACACACCTAAAGCCAAAGTAACAGTGACAATAATTGGTAAACCTTCAGGAATAGCTGCAACGGCAAGAGACACGGAGATTTGGAACATATCCAACCAAGAACGACCTTGGCAAACTCCAATCAAACAAATAATACCAATAACAATAAAACTGAAAACAGACAAATCTTTACCCAACTTGTCCATTGCTTGTTGTAATGGAGTCTTGGGTTTTTCAATTTCACTCATCATTTCAAACACTGCACCAAACTCTGTCTTGGCACCAGTGGAGATAACGATACCGGAACCATGGCCATCACGTACCAAAGTACCCATGAATGCAATACAGGTTCTTTGAGGAACATGAGGGGTTTCGTTGTTGTTTAACACCAACATGTCAGAGGTCTTTCTAACCGGACGGTTTTCACCGGTCAAGTTACTTTCATCAATAGATAAGTGGACAGCCTCTGTCAATCTAATATCTGCAGGGATTCTATCACCTTGAGAGAAATGGACCAAATCACCTGGAACCAAAGATGAAGCCAACACGGTAGAAGTACTTCCATTACGAGTCAATCTAGCTTCTGCTGGTACCAACTTATTCAACGCTTCCAAAGACTTCTCTGATCTATATTCTTGGACAAACCCAACTGTGACAACAATGGTGATGGCTAAAGTGATGGAAATAGCATCATCGGTATTACCCATCCAGAAACTGATGACAGCCGAACCAATCAACAACAAAATCAACGGATCTTCATAGAAATTGGACAAGAACTTTAACATCAAGTTTTCATCTTCTTCATTAGATAATTCATTAATACCATGAAGAGCTCTTCTATTCAACACGTCTTGATTGGAAGATAATCCAAGGGACAAATCTGTTTGGAATTCTGTGATGGTCTCCTCAATGGACTTTTGACAAAACTTAAGAGATGCCGAGTTTGCCCTTTGAGGAGCCAAAGTTTTGGCTTCGAATGGATTTTCACTCATTAATATAACCAGATCAATGGAGAAGCTCTGACAACAGACAAGGCAAATCCAGTGGAAAAGCTCTGGTTCAATTCAATACACTACCGGGGGGGAGATGGCTGCGGTCTTGTAAGAATTAGAAACCGGTAGGGCTAGGGCTAAACAGATGGTGATGGACTGGAGGTGTTGATTATATCAAAATTTTACCCTATATAAGTACGTGTCTTTACAGGTTGAAATTACATTTTACTAAGCAGCGCGCCTGTACCCGCGCTAAACTGTATGTGATGGGACAAATGATTTCTGGCCTAGGGCGGTGCGGCGCATTAGAAGATAAGACTAGCGCACAGGGATGACCATTCCAGATAGACTGTGACTACGACTATTGACTGGAGAGAATCACTAAGACTATAAGAAGGTTGGGGTATCCATAATTTGCTATACATTTGATAACCAGGCTGTGCAGGCTGTCATGTGGTGACGGTTGATGGTCATGAAATGGATAAATTGGATAGAATGGACTGAAGAGATGACATGGTTATGGTGGGATGAGATGGTCATGCTAGGGAAGAGTTCTAGGGAGGGATGCTAGGGACGCTAGGGGGAAATTCTAGGGAAGAATGCTAGCGAGAGTATGTTGGGCGAGGTGCGGTACGAGAATGCGATCGCCCTACAACTCGATTCTACCCAGAAGAATCACTCCAATAAATTCTCCTAGAAGGTTTTTTAAGGTACCAACAGCCAGTAACCACTAAGACAATTTTCCACTAAGACAATAGCCACTATTTACTTATTTAGTTATTTAATCATTCACTTATTTACTTAGCCACCCACTAAGACCTGGAGTCATTGGGCATCCACTGAGCCAATCCTCACGGCCCAGACAATGTAACAGATCTGGTTCAGATACGGGTGGTTCTCACGATCCAATGGTGTACAATCTCGGGTCCATTGGTGTACAATCTCACGGTCAGGTTGTTATACCATTTGAGTTGTATGGTATATTTTACAATGGTGCTGATGGAGCTGATATTTCCCGTCTAGATTCATTAGTTTATTTGTGACTATAGACACATTTGACGATTGTTTTAGCTGTCATTCGCATGCATTATTGAAACAGAGTTTCGGGTATTGTGGGTTCCACCGGAGTGAGCCTGTATGATCTCAACATCTCTAAATTATTTCTCCTTATAATTAAGATCTCTAAAATTATTCCTTGGTATGATCTCAAGATAAAATGATAACTCCTTATAATTCTCAAGATCTCTAAAATACTTTCTTATTAAATGGGATATTAATGAAAACTGGCGGGAGTGATGGTTTCAATGGCGGCTTTGCTGATCCGGTTCATTACTGCCAACCCTGCATTGGCTTCTGGAACTCCTTCCACAAAGATCACTTGTACGTTAAGGTCATCGGCCTCTCGTAAGAGACGGAATAAATTATGAGATGCTTCCTCGCCGGTATTTCCGAGTTCACGAGAATATTTAATGGCTGGGTTGATGTCCTCAGCAGATGCAAATTGGGAACTTCTAAGTAATGAGATGGCGGTGGTTTGAGGGTCAATTCCACTCAGGTTGATGTATTTGTTGATGGCATCAATGCCATCGCCACAATCCTCGAAAAGAACCACTTTTGCTGAAGGTGAATAATGACGATATTTCATGCCTGGAGTTCGAACAGTTTCATTTGCTGCTGCTGTTTTCTTCGCCACGAGGGTTTTTTCCCATTCTGGCCCTCCGTATTGAAGAATATCCTCGAATGATACTCCCCCTGGACGTAATAACATGGGAGGATCACACAATCCATCAATTACGGTGGATTCTACCCCCACAGAACATGCACCACCATCAAGAATATATGGGATTTTCCCGTGTAAATCGTGGAAAACATGACTGGCCATGGTGGGACTTGGTCTGGTGGAGGCATTGGCTGAAGGAGCCGCCAATGGAGTATCACTTATGGCGATAAGTGCCCGAGCAACAGGATGATTAGGAATACGTACCGCCACCGTAGGTTGATTGGCAGTTACCAATTTAGACACTGGAGATGATGCCGATACTGGCAAAAGAATGGTAAGTGGACCAGGCCAAAACTTCTCGATTAATGCTTGATATACCATGGGGATTTCATAATCGGAGGGAAGGATCTTCCGTTTGAGTTGATCTATAGATGAAACATGAACAATCAATGGATTGTCACTGGGTCTGTTCTTGGCTCGGTAAATTGACCTCACAGACTCATCATTAAGGGCAGAACCCCCTAATCCATACACGGTTTCCGTGGGAAACCCGATGACATTGGTTGTGGAGATGAGCTCATCGGCCGCTATTTGGAGGTTTTTGGCGGTTTCTGGATGGGTGATGGTGGGTAAAATGTCGTTCTTTTCAAATACAATACTGTCCACCTTAACCGGTAACACTTTGGTCAGAAAAGTCATGGTACGTATGATTGTTCTTATCAAGGAACCTGCCATGAAGCTGATGTCTAAGGTTAGTCGTCTTGAATTTTTCTACTGGGTCACGTGATGCGTTGTTATATAATCAAGGTAGTTTTTACCAGAAAGTTAGTGGTTAAAATACTAAACTTTCGGTGACGGTTTTCTTTTCTTCATCATCTAAAAGGTCGTAATAAGCTTGGAAATTCCCCAAATTTTTGGAAGTGCACTCCTTAAAAAATTGAACAAGAATCTTCAAAAGTGAGTCATCTCCTGGGTGTTGACCCTCATTGGAATCATCTTCATCATCTGATTCCACATATGATTTCAATTTTTCGTAGTTAGGAACTCCAATATCGTCCATATCTTCCCAACCCTCGCCTTCATCATCCTCGGCATCTTCTGCTTCGGGTAAATAATCATTGGCATCTGGTTGTTGACATTGAAATGAAAGCTCACTGATTAATAACTTTAATATCTTTTGTGATGCTGAAATTTGGGTATATTGATCAGGCATAGATTTGGCCATCGATCTGGTAATGATTTTGCTTCCCTGATATGGTATGATATCACCATTTACTACCAATTCTTGAATTCTCTTATCATCCAAGGTAAATATCTTACCCAAAGCCAAAACATTTTGTTTAATCTTTTCATAACCTCTGGTAACTTCAAAAGATTCGAACCAAATAGGTAATACTGCTGAGAGTCCATTTAATGTAGAATTGGTCTTGGGATCTTGTACTGAAATTTGGTTGGCTAAAAGTTCGATCATTTCACTTGGTGAATTTAATACAAGATTGCAAAATACCATGATCAAATTCTCAATCGTCACGGTTTCTTTTGCAATCACTAAACGTTTAACTGCTGCTTCCAATAATTGTGATAAGAAATTGTGATCAAGATATGTTTGGAACTTTTGTAACAATGAAAGCACTATCAATCCACAGTTCATGGCCGCACTATCAGATAATTCAGGTGATAAGAACTTGGATACAATTTGTAATAATGAATTCATGCCTGTTTCATTTGACTTAGGATCTTGGAAGTCTATGAAATTCTTTGAACTCTTTTTGAGGAAGGCATTGAATACTTCTCCTCCACTTTGTAAAATTTGATTATCCGTAGTCGAGAGAATTAAAGACTTGACAGTTGGGAATATAAAGCCAAAGATTTGAGAGGGAAATTCCACAACTGTATCTGAATTTGATTGTGACTGTGCGTCACTAGGGAAAGATTCAATGATGATTCCTAACAACTCTAATGATAAGTATAGTTCTGGTGAGTATTCCACATCTTGTGTTCTTTTCACTTTCTCTTCAATCAAATTCATAATGAACGGCAACGACTTCTCACAACACACAATATAATCAGAAATATAAATCTTGCTGAGCAAAGTACTCAAACTCTCTGTAGCATCAATGGTTAATTGAACATTAGAAGCGTCTTTGAATGAAATTTTGAAAATTAAATCGATCACATTCACACCTACTGTAATACTCAATTTTGAAGACACCAATGGGTCTAAATCTATGGCAAATGTGATAGCTTCAAGTAATGATGTTAAACCATCTTCTTCACTGTTCTCTATCAAAGTATAAACAAGTTTGAAAATCTTGAGTTGAATATCATGTTTGGTTTCAGGGTCTAATAACTCACCAAAATCAATGAAGTTCTTGTACAATGTAAGACTCATAAGTGCACTGATTCTGATAATGTCGTTAGGCTCACCCTGAGTTGAAAAGTCGATCATTCCAATGAAAGTCTTCAATCCATATTCAGATAAAGAGATTTCACTCTGAAACTTTTCAAAGAATTTGGGGAATACAAGGAAGCATCTCGAGGTAATGAAAGTATGATCGAATGAGATCAAACTAGTGATAATTTCCAAAATTTGTGAAAGAGTATTTGCATCCTCCACAAGGTTGGAGTCCTCATTGGTGAACAAACATTCCAATAAAAAGAGATTTGTCTCTTGCAACTTCCAGTCAGTGTTGTTTGCTGTCAATGATTGTAAAACAACTTTGAAGAAACGAGAAGAATCCACATCATTGAGTTCACTTACCAATTCGTGAACTGGATCGCGAGCAGTTAATGTAGTGGATAATCCACTTACATCACTAACATATAAATTCAAATCTGATTCATAATCTTGAAGTAAATCTTCACTCAAAACGCTGACTTTCTTCACTGATTCGTAGAGTACTTCAGCAGAAATAACTTCAGTTATGTGATAAGATTGTTGAAGAAGCAGTAAAGCTTGAAGAAGCAGGTTTAACAAGTCCGTTAAAAGATTTGCAGGATCCATATCAATCTCATGATCAAAGGTTCCGTCCAATTTTTTATTAGAGTAACAGAACTCGGAAACACAGGAAAAATCTTGTAAGGTTAAGTTGAGAATTCTCCTCTTCACATCCAGACTTAATTTCTTATTGAATCCACCAATGATGCTAGCAATAATACGGTAAATATAAGAACGAAAGTATACTTCGTTCAAGCTTAGATTAGAAGACAGCACAGAACTTTCGAGTAATCCAGCAAACACCAGAATACTTGAATTTATATGATCAATCACTCCTGCCTTTCTTTCTGGAGTGAACGCTTCGGGGCCTTGCAATGTGTTTAATACGTTCTGATACAATTTGACGGCACCGGTTTTGACTCCAGAGCTCAAATCTTTACTCAATAAATTCATGATGTGATTTGTTATTTCTGTTCCAATCCCACCATCCCAGAACTGTTCTTCTGTAACAAGGTCATCAAAAAGATCATTCAAAACTGCCAATGAGCCCATTAATGAGTTTTCCAGTTCAAAATTACTGGCCCCATTGTATAATGCTCCCATTAACTCTGGCCATTCATCGGGATAATCTACCGAAGCAATTTGAACAATCGCGTAAGCAGTACCACTACGCACCTTAGACGAATTGGTAGATAAGGCCAACGATATCAAACTGTGGCGGATGAAAGATTTGGATTCTTGATCCACTGGAGGTCCCACAAATGATTGGAATCCCAACGACCAATACTTTGGAACTAGACGTTTAACATGAAGAAG
This sequence comes from Suhomyces chickasaworum, assembly GCA_030568495.1. Classification (NCBI taxonomy): domain Eukaryota; kingdom Fungi; phylum Ascomycota; class Pichiomycetes; order Serinales; family Debaryomycetaceae; genus Suhomyces; species Suhomyces chickasaworum. Next base: position 71,799 of record JAJMGF010000023.1, on the reverse strand, counting down.
TGAAGCCTGACGAATATCAATGGGGATATCCTCACTGGAGGCTAATTTGGTAAGTTCAAGAACCATTTGTGACGGGTTCAGTTGAGCCGCATGGTTGAAATTGAGCTCGGCATTCACACGAGTCGTGTTGTCCGTACTTGTTTGATCCTTTATGAGCTGAAGAACGGACATTAGAGCTGCTGATAGCGATGAGACGCGTTAACAACATTTGGTAGTACGGAAATATCGATCCGGTTATATGCCGGATGTTGAATCAATGCTTCTACAAGTATACTTGAATCATGAAACATAGATATTTCGGGCCAGTAACTAAGCCACATCTTGATAGTAGAACTGCAGATCAAACACTGTTTATTATGAAACAATTACCTTAAGGGAGTCTTTTAAAGGTATTATAAACATACTTTTAAAATTTTTCAGAAGTTACCTTGATTTCACAGCATTTTTTCCATTTTTCCTCATTTTTACCATTTCCCTGGCCGCTTGCCTTTTTTGCAGCATGTTGTATCACCTTCCATGACTTCCATTTGTAAACAAATCAGACATAAAAGTCTTCATGCAGACATACATGAGAGATACGTCAAGGTACGTCAAGAATTACCCCAACATTACCCCCCTCGTGTAGATAACTCACTCTAAATAATCCTGTCGGGAGGAAGGCCTTCCACACTCTTATTCATTTTGAAAATCTAAAACTTGGAGTTTTGTTCTGAATCTGGTGAAAAGTTGTACACCCCTAGAAATGACTCTCAAGAGTGCATTGCGCTTATCAGCTAGTCCATAAATCCTCTCCCCCCCGGAGTTAGGGCCGATTTAAAAGTGGTGTTTTTGAGGTGGTAAGTTTATGTAATTTATATCACGTGCTTAGATATCCTGTATATACCACAGTATCATTACCCGAAGGCAACTGGATCTGTTTGGCAACCACTTATACCATCATGTTTGGATCTTCTGTTTATCCTGCGCTTGAAGAGCTTAAACAGCCGCTTTCCCCAAAACAATTGGAGATCTTACGTCATCAAGTGGATTCCGAGTCTCCCAACATAACCCCTTCCTCCAATTTCAACTTAGCATGGGGTTTAGTTAAATCAGACATCCGCAAGCACCAATATGAAGGCATTGGAATCTTAACCCGTTTATACAAGGACGTCCCGGATATGAGACGGGAGTGTCTCTATTACTTGAGTTTGGCATCCTACAAGGTGGGGGACTATAGTAATGCTAGACGTTACGTGGAGGTATTATTAGAGGGAGAACCTGATAACTCTCAGGCCAAGGCATTAAAGGATTCCATTGAGAGCAAAGTCACTACTGATGGATTAATTGGACTCACAGTTGCCGGAGGCATATTGGCCATCGGTGCGGGTATTGTGGGTGGTCTTATGAGAAGAAAGCGTTAATAAATGTTGTTTCATATGTTGCTACCAATGTTGACAGCTTCATTGGTGGTGCAATATATTCTAGGGATTTGAGAGTTTAGTGAGTATTTAGTGAGAAATGGTGTTTTTGTGGGGATACCCTGAGGCTACCACCACGGAAGTTATAGTGAGAATTATACAGAAATAAACACTATCATACTAATAAAATAGCTGGGATCTATTCCGATGCATTATTTGTTTAAATGTGAGTAATAAGTCTCTTTCATGTCCCCACAATAAAGGCCACAATGGAGGTCACAATAAAGGTCACAATAAAGGTCACAATAAAGGTTACAATGAAGGTTGTTCTCCATTTCATTCAAATGATATATACTTATACTGGTGAACCCTGGTTACTTCTCCCGGTGGAAAGAAACTATCACTGACTCTGCTACCAGGACTATCATACCGTCCCTACAACATTACATTAACTACATCACGAATATTTCAACAATCATATCTATTACTATGTGGGTCAAGCCATAACTTCAGTTCTATTCATCTCATCATTACTCAAGTCTTAGCTTGGCTAAACTTTAACATGTTAAACCTGTTAATCACCTCTGTCCATTCCAATTCCCTTAGTTAACTTTTAGTTAACTTTTACACGCACAAATAATCAAATGAGATCTCACAACTCATGAAAGATACCGAAGTGGGACAGGAAGTGGCCAATGCAGTGGTTTCGTGCTTCAATGAACTCAAGGTGAAATCTGGAAAACCCAATATACGATCTAATGGAATCAAAGAGTGGACGGTTCTTTCGGGGTTAGTGGCGATCATGCCTGATGATCACATCCAAGTCATCTCAATTGCAACTGGGGTGAAGGCACTACCAGATAAATGTCGTAAGTATTCCCATGGATCCATGGTTCATGACATGCATGCGGAGATTCTAGCATTGCGTCTCTTCAACGTCTACTTGTTGGATCAGTGTCGTTTGGTTCGGGATGGGGAATCCTCAGTGCTAATTGAGAAGCATGGTGAGTACTTCCAGATACTGAAAGATATACAATTAGCTCTATACATTAGTGAGCCACCTTGTGGCGATGCCTCTATGACTACGTTGATGGAGCCAGACTCACAGCCATGGAAAAAGAAGCAGAAAACCTCGATCGAACCCGCTAAAGAAATTACCCGTGGAAGAGGTCATTTCGACCAATTGGGTATAGTGAGAACCAAACCAGGTCGTAATGATAGTTTGATGACATTGAGCAAATCTTGCTCCGATAAGCTTTGTATAAAGCAAGTTTTGGGAATAACCAACTGCTTGACATCTCAGTTGTTTCCACAAGGTATATTCTTGGATTTTTTGGTGCTCCCCAATGAATCCACCAACAAAACTGACTACAAGCGATGCTTTAATCGGTTAAATGACGTGAACAGTCCTGGTCTTCATCCGCTCCAGCTCTCCACGTATGACGCAGATGACTATCAATTTCATAAGCCAAAACCAGGAAGTTCTGGTGTGGTACCTTGTCCATTGTCATTACTATACATAGTGCCAGAAAAGTTTGTGGAGGTGGTCAACAATGGATCGAAAAACGGTACGTTTGTCAAGAACAAGCCACCGCGCAGGGGGGGCCAAAGTATCGTTTGCAATCGATCCATGTGTGACAAATTCGTTAATATCAAATCACTTCCACAAACCACCTATATTGAAGTTAAACTAGCAAATGGTGAAAGACAGCTTGTCAAAAACAAGGTTCGGGATATACTCAAACAGTGGGTACCAACATCGTCTGATGATTTTAAAATTGATCATTCAGATTCGGACGCAGACCCTTCGTCATTTCCGGCTTCAGCCAATTGATCTTCCTCAGAAATTTCCATGGAAATGGCATATTCGGCACTTTCCAACAATTCCCTCAATTTAGAATCGTCAGTGTAGCTGATGGGCTGCAATTGCAGCTTGTCTTTAATCCGAGGATCCGAACCAGCATCCAATAGGTTATCGACAACAAAGTACCCGTGTTCAGGTTCTTCTTTGGTATACTTTACTGCCACATGCAATGGGGTTTGACCCTCGTTGTTTTGTGGATCGATCTCCACGCCTTCTATGTCTAAAATGATGTCTATGAACTCCCAGTTTCCTGCCTGGCAAGCCAAATGTAATGCTGAATTTTGAGTGATCAACTCTTTGGTGGTGTTGATCAATTTGGCGAGCGCCTCGGAATCATTGTTCAATTCCGATTTGATGGTGAGTAAAAGTTCGGTGTTGTTTCTTCTTGATGAATCCAAAAGCTGTTCGGAGTATGAGGCACCTTCAAAGGTATCGGCACTGTTCGATTCAGACATTATGATAACGACGGCTGACCTAATCGAAAGGATATGACGGGAATAGATTCATATGAGAGGTGGTACGCGCACGCCCCATTATGGATGGCTGAGTATTGGAAGGTGAATCCAAATGGGGTCTAAGAGATAATATGTGAGATAAAAAGCTCTAGGTGATGGGTTGAAGAGGTATTAATTGACTTAAGGTAACCATTATGTAACTCTTACGAATTTTTATGAGGCCCTGATTGTATAAAATCGGGTTTCCATTTCCTGTTGAATACCCGTTCCGATTCCCACACCATGGATAAATTACTCCTGTAATAGTTGGAAATTGATATGTTTTCACCATGTGGTTGCTTCAAAAGTTTCACGAGCTCAAGAGTTTCACAGACTTCAGATCACATTGAGGAGATCTACCAGTTAAGGTCCTGAAATTAATAATACGAAATGGAGTATGAATGATGATATTACGATTCGAAAGTTTTGTTGGAGGAACATTTTGAATTCTCATAGAAGCATTTTTTGTTTTATCGATCGATTAAATAAAGAATTGAAACAATTCCTTGGAGGTACATCAAGCAGATGATCAGTCCAAAATTAAGAGATCAACTTCAAAATTAATAAAAGAAGTGAAAAAATAAAAATAAAACGATATGATTATAATATATTAGTTTTTAAATATTAAAATGGAGAATAAGAGATCAGCTTCCAAAATCAGGAGAGATTCTACTTATTTATGAAAAGTATTAAGATCTATGATCTCCTTGGGATCACCGGTGTTCAATATCCTTTGCAATTCATCTCCTTACATCTTCGTTTAGCTTGTATGAGGCTACTTGAATGCTGAAACTTGACACCAAAAGAGATGATTTTGGAGTAATTCAAAAGCAAATCTACATATTAGACCCAGAATTACTTCTATACCAATTCAAGCAAATAGTTGTTAACCATTTTGTTGGTATTCCAGATTTTAGAAATTATCTGCTTACAAATATCTCATTAGTGCATTGATGAAATGACTCCAAAACTTCAATTTGTTTCCTTCTAACTAACATCTATTCATTACACTACAACGACAAACATTCACTGCATATATACCCAGTTCCGCTTCTCCCACCATGTCCTCCAATTATTGATAGCAATCCTCCACCTGCTTAGTCAGCGCGCACTTGACAGGGATCTCCCTCCAGATATGTTAGGTAAATGTTGGGCAAGTAACATTCAACTAGTTTCTATCTTTCAAACAAAATGGTCAAGTCAATTGTTGCTCCATCTATTCTCGCTTCGGATTTCGCCAACTTGGGTGCCAATTGTAAGGAAATCGTCAAAGTTGGTGAGGTTGAATGGTTACACATCGACGTTATGGATGGACATTTCGTTCCCAATATCTCCTTTGGAGCTCCTATCATCAGCAGTTTAAGAAAGGAATTTCCTCAAACTGATTCCAAACCAGTGTTTTTTGACTGTCATATGATGGTTTCCAACCCAGAACAATGGATCGCTGATATTGCTAAGGCTGGAGGTAATCAATATACTTTCCATTATGAAGCTACCGACGATCCTGAAAGAGTGATCAAAGCTATCAGAGAACATGGTATGAAGGTAGGATGTGCTGTCAAGCCAGGTACTCCAGCTGAAGTGTTGTTGCCATTTGCAGACAAGTTGGATTTGGCATTAATCATGACGGTTGAGCCAGGATTTGGTGGCCAAAAGTTCATGCCAGAGATGATGAAAAAGGTGGAGGTATTAAGAAAGAACTTCCCTGAATTAAACATTGAAGTAGATGGTGGATTGGATAAAACCACCATCACTCCAGCTGCTGAAGCCGGGGCTAATGTTATTGTTGCAGGAACCAGTGTATTTAAGGCGGATGATCCTAAAGAGGTGATTGACTACTTGAATGCATCGGTCACTCAAAACTTGCAAAAAATCGCCGTCTAAGCTTTTCAGTTCACACTGTTTGGCTCTACTACGGAAAATCCGTGATGATATCCATTGACTAATAATATACATTAAAATGCTTGTACTCCCAAAGTAGTTCCCTCGCCGGCTGGAGCGGCTGTGAGGTTAGCACTGTTCTCTACCATAGACCACAAAGCAGCCTTGATCTTTTCCAATTGTGACTTCTTGACTTCAACATCCATTTCAACCTCTCTGGTTTTGTTGTTTCTTTGGTCGATATATTTCTGGTTTCTGGCAAGTTTCTTGGCTCTCTTGTTAGACAAGGTGGTGGTGGTGAAAGCGTTGATTTCCTTAGGTCCTCCTCCAGTGTATAAAGCAATGGCCTTGGAGTCAGTAGGTCTGGCAGCAGCGGTGCTAGCATCAGTGTATCTTCCTAAAGCAGAACGGGAAGAAGTGTTCTTTTTGGCTCTGGCGGCTCTCTTTCTACCTAACGCCTTGGCGTGGGCTTGAGCATGAAGCTTGTTCTTTGGCTTATTGATGGAGTTTCTAGAAGCCATTTTAAGGAGTAGTTATAAGGATAGTGAATAAAAAAATTAAGACATCTCATCAGGGCCATGTGCAGGAGTGATTTAAAGAGAGTTGGTAAAGTTGTATGGTGCGACTGAGCAAAAAAGAAAAAAGAAAATCTCCTGGGGGTGAGTCGAACACCCGATCTCAAGATTACTTTGAGTTATCATTACAGTCTCGCGCCTTAGCCAGCTTGGCCACCAAGAGGATTTCTGATTATATTGAAATCTGGAGAGATATGTTCAGATGAAAGACAAGAAGAATATTCATCAACCAGTAACTATTTAAATATTCATAGGTATAGGCTGATGTTGGACAGGACAGGGAAGGGGAGATCAGAAGTTATCAATAATCGCCTTTACTCCTAAACTTTTAACCCTAAACCTCAACTTCAAACCTCAAACCTCAATACTTGAAACCTCTAGTTAACATACAGAAGAGATGTGAGTGTATATCAGAGGGAAATAATTTACAGGGCAACTATAATGATTCATTATTGTGCCAAATATACTACCACTACTTAATTGGATCATGACTTGGTACGCCAGGAACACTTTAAATTGTGGCACAATCAAATCCTTAGAAAGAATTACTACTTTTCTCAACCATACTGACTGTGGTTCCACCCAATACGGTGGCAGGGTTTAAAAGCAGTTGGAACCGTAACCGTAACCGTAACCGGATCCGTATTCGTAACGTAACCACTAAAAGGACCAAAATTGTTACATAAAGTATTCTCCAATGTCTCCTTAAGAGTCTCCCTAAAACTTCTCCCTGTATCCCCCAGAAATCGATGGTACTACCACTGCCAGTGAAGCATATCTGCTGCTTATCTTATCTCCCATCGCCAATCGCCAATCGAGTTCCCAGTAGATGGCGCGACATTGACATAATCACTACTACTGAATCACTGTCAAAGCCCGAACCCTTTTCTTCTTTTTCTCCTTATTCTTCCATTACATCTACTGTAGTTTTGTTCTAATTCTCTTAATTATCCCCTACTTCTCTTGTTATTATGTGCCCATCCTCTCCGCCACATTACCTCATCTCCCCACAGTGAGTTGATTGCACTGGCCAAACTGAGAAGCCCCTTGAATTCCGCACCATGACTGTACGGCTCCAGCTACTAGGCCAATGAGCCAATAGCAAGACTTGAACTCCAGACTCAATTGCGCAACCTTTGCCTTTGTAAACTACTACTAAAGTGTGGCTCTGTCCCACAATTGATTTATTGATTTTAGTCTCACTATTAAACCAGTGGATTTTCTGGATTTTCACTTTGTATCGCAACCAACCATAATGTCAGAGAAGTCCATCACTGATTTTGGTAAGGATCATGGTAATGACCATGGAATTCCCACCAAACCTATTAAGCTGGCCAAACCGTTCGTATGGAGGTTAAAGGCTGTTGTTTTGGCTGTTTCACTTTACTATACCGTTAGCTCGTTCTCCCCAACCTTCACTGAGTACTTAAGTTCACCAGCCCCTTATGACCCAGTGGGAATCATTTTGGAAGCACTCTCCACTAACCTCGCAAGTGAATGGTCTAAGAAGTACACTGCGGAGCCTCATTTGGCTGGTACCAATTTTGGCTTGGTTCAATGGACCGCTGATAAGTTCGAAGAATATGGGCTTAAAGCCTCTATTGATGATTATGACGTATTGTTAAGTTATCCCCATGAACAGGCATTGCATTTACTTGAGAAAGGTAAAGTGGTGTACACAGCTCCTTTGAAGGAAGATGTTCTTGATGAGGACTCCACAACCTCTGGGGACGATTTGGTTCCAACTTTCTTGGGATACGCTGCCAATGGTAATGTTACTGCCGAATACGTTTACGTTAACTACGGATCCAGAGAGGATTTCCTTAAATTGAAAGAAGAAGGAGTGGATGTCAAGGGCAAGATTGTTATTGCTCGTTATGGAGCTATTTTCAGAGGTCTTAAGGTTAAGTTTGCCCAAGATTTCGGAGCAATTGGTATCTTGATCTATTCTGACCCTGCAGATGATCATGGAATCACCCCAGAAAATGGCTACAAACAATACCCACATGGCCCTGCTAGACAGGAAAGCTCTGTTCAAAGAGGAAGTGTGCAATTCTTGGGTGGTGAAGGAAGTGCTCCTGGTGACCCCACAACTCCAGGCTATGCCTCCAAACCTGGAGTAAATCGTGAAGACCCTCACAGCAGTATTGGAAAGATTCCAGCTTTACCCATTTCTTATCGTGAAGTCAAGCCAATCTTGGAGAAGCTCAACGGTCATGGTATCAACCTTGGAAAGAAATGGGAGGGACAATTGAAGGATGTTACCTACTTCACAGGTCCAAATAAGCATGCTAAGTTGAATTTGTACAACAATCAGATTTATAACATCAGTACCATTCATAATGTTTATGGTGAAATTGTTGGCCAAAAAGATAAGGAAGCCATTATCATTGGAAATCATAGAGATGCTTGGATCAAAGGTGGAGCAGGTGATCCCAATTCGGGCTCATCTGTGCTTATTGAAGTAGCTCGTGCTCTTGGTGAATTAAAGAAACAAGGCTATGTTTTCAAGAGATCTATTATTTTACACAGTTATGATGGTGAAGAATATGGACTTCTTGGATCTACTGAACAAGGAGAATACTTTGCAAAGAAATATCAAAAGAAAGTGTTGGCTTATCTCAATTTAGATGTTGCAGTTTCAGGAAGTCACTTCAAATTACTGTCATCTCCCTTGTTGAATAAGATCTTACTTGATATTGCTAAAGTAGTGGAATATCCAGGTGAAGGTGCTGACACCATTTATGACCACTTCTTGAAAGAGTCAGGTGGAAAGATTTCCAACTTAGGTCTCGGATCTGATTACGCTGTTTATTTGGATCACTTGGCAATTCCATCGGTTGACTTAGGATTCACGAATGGTAAGGGGGACCCAATTTACCATTACCATTCCAACTATGATTCATACCACTGGATTTCTGAATTTGGTGATAAAGGATTCAAATTCCATAACGCAGCCGCTAAATATTTAACCCTACTTGCTTTCAAGTTGTCCGACACTCGTGTGGTTGAATTCGGTGTACATGACTATAGTACAACATTGGATGGATATTTTGACAAGGTGGTCAAACAAGTGCCAGCAAAATGGCTTGATCAGAAACTTACAAGAGAACAATGGAGAGATTTCATCAATAATCATAAACATGACTCTCTGTTGGTTAAAGAAGCCAGTCAAGGAGTCTATGTTCAAGATACTCCATTCCCATTCATGGAATTTATTAAGTTACATCAATGTCCACATTCTAAGGTATTGTCAAAGGATCCTTATGATGAAGAAGATCCAGACCATACTATTGGTGATATAATTGAATTCACTACAAGGGAGTTCGAAGGACTCGGTAATTCTACCACATCATTCGATCAATATACCAGAAACCTTAAAGAGAAGGCGCTCCATTGGGATTCTTTGGGATTCATTGAACGTATCAGATTGGGTATCAAGATCAACGTTGCCAATGGATTCCTTCAATATTTCGAACGGAATTTCTTACACCATGACGGTTTAGATAATCGTCCTTGGTACAGACACATTGTGTATGCCGGAGGAAGATACACCGGCTATGCTGGACAAACTTTACCAGGATTGCTTGAGGCATTGGAGGATAATGATTCCGACCGTTTTATTCACTGGCTCGGAATCGTCAATCGTGCCGTTCGGGTGGCCAGATACACTTTGGTCAGAACTTAGTACCCGGAAACATGCAGCAATATACGTAACTATGCGAATAATATGCATTATGTAAGTAAGATTCCAACAATAGTGAGGAATGTAGAACTTTCAGATGATCTGGTTAGCTCTATGGGGAACATCCGCTACAATGCTTAGTAGGATTGGGGACTTTGTAGATGAAACATCGTCACTACCAATCACTACCAATCACTACCAATCACTACCAATCAATACCGAGTCTAATTGATTAAGCCACTGATGAATTTCAGATTTAAAAACATCAAGTCAACTATATAATGACAATGGACTAACTTAAGCCACGGAGCTACAGCTTCTTTATTAGTCTAATTCTCTATTAGTCTAATTCTCTATTAGTCTAATTCTCTATTAGTCTAATTCTCTGCTCTCTAACTCTCTATTAGTCAAACATTGTCCTTTGAAACTGATTTGGGAATGTAGTGGGTAGGTTCTATTGTGCGAGGCCCCGAGAACTGGTGATTGTGTTTCTTGGAATGGTGGGAAGTGGGTAAGGGTAAAAGCTGAAAAGCTGAAAAAGTGTAGGGGTGGGGTGAAAGGAGAGAAAATTGGAAGATTGTAGGAGGTGGAATGCCAATACAAGGAGGAAACTTTCGTGAACTATAGTTGTATAAGGTATGAAGCCCTGACCTCAGCGCTCCTGGTGGGTGGCTACCCTCGCATCAGGTTGCACCTTTTCGGCCAGTTAATTACATGGCATCTAGAGAAAAGCAGGTGTGCATACAGACGCGTGGTATTAATTAACCCAATGGGGAAATTGCCGGTGATCAGGACAACCAAGAATCCAACCAGGAATTATCAACCACCAGAAGACTAAGCCTGCTACCGGTTACCAGACGATAAAGATAACTCCACCTACATGCTGTAACACATGAGATCAACCTTGCCATCCACATGAAATGACCATTGCCAGAAAAAACTACAATTCTCGGGTTCAGCCCAATTGATTACATTCTGTAGTTCCAGACTTACCCATTACCCACCGAATCCAGCAAGGGACAGATTATGGGGGATCTTCGTTTATCTGGCGAAGTTAGCCGATAGGTCCTTTGTGAAATTGATGATTTCATGGGAATCATTACGCGCACTTATCCGAGTCTTGGGTAGACTTAACAACCATACGGCACTTAGTGTAACTCATACCCTGAAAATAAATTATAACATGAAAAATATTACTACTACCAGATGAAAAATTCCAGGGGAGACGCGGCTGTTCATTAGTCTAACCCTGCCACTGAGGTGCCTATGCCCCTTTGCCCCTCTGAAACTGACACTGGTCAAGATCCATTAGTCCCATTTAAGCCCAAATTGCTGTGTATTTCTTCATCATAACCATGTAAACTTTATGTAGCGAACGTTGGTAGCGAAGGATGTAGTAAGTTGCCCATCAGACCAGAACAAATAACCAGAACAAAATAACCAGAACAAAATAACCAGAACAAGAATAACCGTACACCGAGATTTGATCAGAAACCTGACACCACCATCAAATGAAAATTAATGATTTTAGTTGATGGCATAACATTCTAATGTTGAGGACCCCACAAGATGGATCACCCTACTCGGTGTGGCATTTTCCCTTTTCCCCTTTCCCTTTTCCCTTTCACTTTCACCCCAACTTGCAACTTGCTAATGTGCAACTCCTTGGCCGCCTTGTGTCAGCCCCAGTGATATCAGCCTCCACCCGGATATGTTCTTTGGGTTGTTCTTACGCATTGGTGCTGCATTGTGAACAAAGTAGTTATGTATGGTGGTGTATGGTTAAGCACCGTGAGTAGAGGTATGTCACACCACATGGACCTGAATCAAGGAGGTGATGATTGTATCCAGACCACATCCCATGGAGGATTCCACACCACGGAGCTTCAAAGTTCATATCCCATGGGGGCTTCAGATCCACATGTCCATGGACCCCCACCTTCCCAGTTGATGTCAATCATCCTGGCTATATCGAGCCTGTCGGGGCAACCCAACAGTTATCCACTGTTCCATCCATCCATTTGCTGCACCAATATGCAACAATAGCGCCGGAATTGTTTCGGGGTAGTAGCGGTAGTTAACAATCCTTTCTCAATCAGGGTTAATTAGTACAATAGAACAATCAGGATTTTTCGATCCCAGTGCAGGCTCAACTGAATGTACTTATAGTCGGGGTTGCCTCACCTGGTCCAACTGTCATCTGTTAGCGCTTCCTACTTTCGTTCATTTCCTCCCTAGCACTCTATGAAGCCATGAGTCCTGAACTATTCAAGCCCAAACGTACTTCAAGGGCCTCGGTGCTGAAAGACCCCTCCACCACTTGTACCAATTCTCACCGACTGGGGTTGTTCCGTCGGTCTTCCCTTCCTCAGGCGTTGGCAATTAATATCAAAGCATCCACTGCCTCTATTCTGTCGGTATCCACCACCTCGTCCCTTACCAGCCGCCGCCAGTCCCACGAGTCGGCTCTCATTCGTCGGAGAAACATTGGCGATATATGTGCCTTTTGCTCTGATCCTTTGGGTCCTGCCCCAGAATGGATGGAGTTGTCTTGTGGTGATTTGTGCCATAGTGAGTGCCTCGATATCATGTTTGATCGGGATTACTTGGACCAATTGCCAGTATGTAACCTCTGTGGCGAACGGACCCGTTATTCCTATGACAGTTCCACTACTCAATCCAGTATAGTGGTCCACGATGTCTTCTGGATGGAGAAACCTCTTCCTCCACCTCCTATGGAGTCCCAGGTTCCTCCCACCATTCTAGCGAGCCACCCAGTTACTCCACTCAACCAGATGATTCCCGATAATCTCCGCGACCCGTTGTTACCCGAGGAATTGACAGAAGATAGAGAATTCGAGTCGAGAAAACACCCCAAACATCCAGCTGAATCTTGGGATAGTCTCGTCAAGCCTCTGGTGTCAGTAATCAAAAGCGTTGACTCTATTTCTCCTGGATGTGATGGGAAACCATCAGAAACCGGTGGCTGCGAAATCTCCTACCTGTTCAATGTTAAGGCCCCGGCGGTGGCCCAGGTGGCCCAGCCTTCTTCTGAAGACATATTAATGGTGGAGGAGGTTCGCCGACTGATCGCCGCCACGCTTGCTTCTTCCATTGACAACTGGCAGCCTCACTTCTTCGATGGTTCTACCTCGTGTGACCTTGTGATGTTTGATAGGTTGTCTGTTAGTACCAATGGCATGGACTGGGACACCATGTGTTGCTTCCTTTTTGAGAACATCCTCTTGCTCATTAACGGCACCAAGTTGATTGGCCAGATCTCTATCAAACAAGATATCAAGAATGTCCGCACTGGGCCCAGTGGACTCGTGGTGGACTTGAGCAATGATGCGGTGCTTGAGTTGCACATCCAGCACGAGAACACTATTGTATTATCCAAGTGGGAAACGGTGTTAAGCCGAATGGTGTGCAGAAAGGCCCCTGGCCTCACCAACTTGTGTCAGGTCTCGTCCACTGCCTGGGACATTTTCCAGGACTCTGTCAAAGTACCAGCAGAGGTGATACAGTTTTCCTATGCTGTGGACAACAGCTTTGATATTCCTACCTCAAGTGTTTTACAAGTCATTCCTAGCCCTGAAATCTTACCCCTTAACTTGATTGTCTCGGTACCTTTGATAAATGTCACCACTATGACCAATGATGAGTTCAGCTCACATATCACCGATTCTCTCAGAACAATCAAAGCTAACTTGCGCCCCATAGACAAACTCGGGTTGATCTTTGTGGGGACTGATAGCAGACGTATCCCCAACCGGTCAGGAGCATTTATTGGATGCGTGGAAGCCAGTTGGGTGGGATGGGACAAGGTGTTTGATGACATTAAGGTATCATCCAACGTTCGGGGAAAGCATACCATATTCTACAGCCAGCTACATGAATTGAAGATTAGTATTGATAAATGTATGGATATGTTCCCCTTCATTCCAGCAAAAGCCAACAATGTCAACAAGCTTCTTATCTTGGACTGTAACAACTACGAAACATCCATGCCTCAAGATCAAACCTTAGAAAAGGCTCAAAGTTCCATCTCCAAAATGATCAATAGCTTGCTGGACAGGTTATCTATCTCACTTATCAGAATTGGAAATCAATATACTGAAGCTACCAGGTTTATTGAGACCTTGGTGAGCTGTTCTAGCTCAGATTCTTCCAAAATCAGCTGTACGTATGGAACCAATATTTTACGATACGACTCATTCCAGTTGTTCAATCAGGAATTGAACCATCTTGTCACCAAATTCCAAACCGTTTGCATTCCAAGTCTCTCCATTGATATTTCTAAAGATATCGGGACAAAAGGTTTAGTCAAGTTTGATAGCATTGAAGTTAATGGACAGTTCTCTCCCGTTGAAGGAGATAATTTGTCTTTGATAATAAAGGATATCAATCCTAATACAGAAAGAAATATTATTCTCAAACTAAGAGTTCAATTTTCAACCAACATGTTGGAATCATTATTTGGACCTTTGAATTGTATCACTAGTCTTCCTATTTTGGGATTCCAAACCCACTGGTTGGGTGAATCTAGTCCGATGGAATCCATTTCCACAAGAGTATCATTGTTCCCTCCATGGACCAATAGTTTTGGACCAAGTCCAGAAACTAGTTTATTGACTCCGCCCCCCGCCTTTTACAGTTTCACAGCAGCATGTCCAGAAAACAATAATGCCCTCTTCCTGCCACTAAACTCACAAAAGGAACAGCCAATGGCAAGACGCAATTTGGAACTCTCTATAGTTGATGCATTGTTACAAGTGGCCAAACAATCACAGCCAGCCACCTGCCACAAAATAATCATGACTGAGGTACAAAGACTACAAAAAGTTGAGACCGACGTCATACTCAACAACTCACACCGTTTGTCTAACAATAGTGTGGTTTCAACCTTAGAACTTGAATCGTTTACCAAACAGGTTGCGCCCAATATTCATGACTATATTCAGTTCTTAATATCTGAGTTAAGAGATATTGGAGAACTTTTCAGTTCCCATCCATCATTAGCCTCAGTCCACTGTGAGGATCTTTTTTCAAGCTTAAAGTAACCTCATTTTTATAGAGAAAATAAACTTCTAACCATAGTTAATAACCCCATAGATGATCGTTTAGCCCCTACTAATTGCTACTAGCAAACCCCTAAACCCCCAAACCTGTCATAGTGTAAAGAGTCTGAAAATTAGGTTTGTTCTATGTTGGCTGAGTGGGGGGTGATCTAAGTGACCAAATTAGGCCCAGATTAGGTTTTAAGTCCTATAATATGTCATTGATTCCTGATAGCCTTTGTTGTCCCAGGTTAATCAATAGGAACGATTAAACCTAGTGGTATTTACTAATTTCCTAAACAGGTATAGTAATTGATCTGACCTGTATGATGCATGTTATTTATGCGCGGTTGGTGTCACAAATTCCAAACACTATAGACCGCTAATGCAGTGAGCATCATGGCCAAGTAAGTGAAGGCTGGTTGCCAGCGTGATTTGTTTACGTTTTCACTCGAAACCTGCGTTATGATCTCATAATTTTCAGTGGTATATCCTTAAACTTGCGGTTCCATGGTTTTTATTCAAACTATATAAGACCTCCGTTATTCCCCTTGAAGTTAATAATAATTCAGTATAATATTTCAAGTCAAAACCCGAACGAAGCATTTCGAATCCCACAACCACACACACACTAATTTCCCCCTTCCCACTATTTCATTTTAATTATTATGTCAGTTCAACTTTACCAAAACCCAATTGCTTTTGCATCTCTCACCTTGCTCCACCTCGGAGTCACCTTAGCCTCTGGTGGAGGTCTTGATGATCCAAACACCAACAATAGAGGAGGTTCGTCTGATAACGACAAGGGTGATTCCAAGGGTGATTCAGGTGATTCGAAGGGTGATTCGAAGGGTGACTCCAATGGTGACTCTAAGGGAGATACTAAAGGTGACGCAAATGCCCAACAAGCCAATGGTGCTGCTGCTACTGGTGCTGCCACTGGTGCCGCTACTGGTGCTGCCACTGGTACTGCCCCAACCGTGTGGTGGACTCCAGAAACTCCAGCCACTGCCACTGCCACCACCGACGCAAAAGCTGCATCCAAGACTGGCGAGGCCAAATCCGATGGTGCATCCAAGGTGACCTATAACCAATTTGGATTCACAGGCTCTCAATCCGTATGGCAAGCATCCACCCTCGCATCAGTTTCTGGCTCGGTATCTGTATCTGCTTCTCTGTCTGCTCACTCAATCCAAAACAAGACCAATGGAGCCAATTCAGTTCGTGGCTCATTCCTCCAGGATAAGGATTTCTCCTTGCAAAAAGCAGCAATGATGGCCGGATTCTTGGGATTGACTGTATTCATTCACGCTTTGTGATGAAACAGCCCACCGTTTGCATTTACCTTTGTCATTTTAGTTCAGTGTATAGTATTTAATCAATTTAGAGTTTCATATGCATCAAGTAACAGGCTGCAACATGCATCAATCGCGACCGTTTGATGCATGGAACAATTAGGCCTTACCTTAGACGAGAACTATAATTCGAGACCCATAAGAATAATCAGACACATTACATAATTAATCCAACAGGCTTGAGATAGGTCCATGCCCATGTTCATGTTGATGTTATGCTGTGTTTATGTTGGTAATTTTAAAAGCCTGTCTTCTTCATTCTGGAGTCTGAATGTGTGGTTGGGATGGGTTTCAACGTGAAACATGTGGTCCCAATTGGTCACAATGGTATCAGAGTCCTACTGAGAGTACTACTGACGTTCTAATATGATACAAACACGCTTTGTCATTTTTTGTGGGGAGCAGTCTAGATTTACATACCACTTCAACACCGTTAAGTCGTCTCAAAATTATACTCAAGTGCCACACCTTTTAAAGTTAGACTCGTCTATCATTCCATACCTCTACACTCGTGTCTCTTCCTCTTGACTTGTCTTCATTTATTCTCAAATGAATCAACATGAAAGGGAAATTAATCGTACTGTCAATGTTATTGGTTGGTGATGTTAATATTATAAGAAAAACCTGTTAATAAGATATTACGGCCCCGAAACTTCTCCTAAACTTCCCCCGACCCTCAGCCCTTAGGTGCATGTGATTGTGAGTTGAGTTGCAGTTGTGAGTTGCAGTTGTGAGTTGTAATTTGCACAATGTCGTTCAGGGCATATGTTCCAAGTTAGTCTGTCTTTATACCGAGCATGGGAAAAGGATGGGTGACAATTCCATCCAGTCGATCATGTGAGATATCAAAGAATTTCCATAGTAAATACGGCTAGATGATTCATTCTTCGAAATGACTGTTTCCTAGAATATTTCAAAATATTCAATTGAGTCATCTCGGACATTTATCCTGTACTTGTTGGAGTTCCATTTCTGTGTGTGCAGGACGGTACTTTATTACTCTCAGAGGAGGGACTTTTATAGTAGAAAATTTCTAATATGTATATGCCACTCTGTAAGACGATTTAGTACAGTGGTAAGTCGCCAAGATTTACCAGCTAATTCATATTGTTGAATTCTGGATTTTGAGCCAATAATATTCGTAGGTTTCAAGACTAATATTGTTCACCTGGTATCAAAATGCCTGAACCATAATTCTAACCTCAGTGGCTCAATGATTACTTGCTGGAGTTTGTGCGATCTTCGGCGTCATCATCATTGGAAGTAAATTATTGTATTGTTCCAGATGGTTTGCAAACCGGATATTCATTCCTCTTCCTTCTATACTGCAATACTCTATTTGGTCGTGCATGTACCAATCACTCTTATCTGTCACTTCTCTAACTGTACCTCAAAGGCCCGGTGACTCTTTTCAGTGAAGTATAAATTTGGAACTAAATCACTATTTCCTCACCAGTAACTCCCTTAACAGACAGATCATTGTTACAATTTGTTACAATTTGTTCTCATTTGCTAGAGTTTAGACCTCCAGATTAGAGTTAACTCGCTAGTCAAAACTTCATATCAGAGTCCCCGTGGGTTGTTCTATTAGTCCTTGCACATCATCAAAATCATCACGAAGAACAGTTAAAGCTCTTTAATACCGTTAAATACCGTCTGAATTCTCCAAGAAAATGCAACAGCAGAGCAGAATCATCAAAAAATATGTGTCACAAGACTTCGGGCATCATCCCTTCTTGAGTAACAAACAAAACTTACGGTACTTGGAGGATGCCATGGAATTAGTCTATGGACGCAAGGTAGTTCTCATTAGTATCGATGTTGAGGCTTGGGAAAGGAGGAAGAACGTTGTGACTGAGGTTGGAGTGGCCATTTACAACCCTATCGGCCAACGGGACGCCATGATTCCCAACATCAAATCATTTCATATCATCATTGACGAAGTAATAAGATGCACAAATGGCAGGTTTGTTCCTGACCACAAGCTAAACTTCAATGGTGCCAAGTCGTTTGTTCTAGACAAGGCAGAATCAGTACACTATATTGATCGTGTGCTTAATCATGATTATGACATCCCCATCTGTTTCGTGGGCCATAATATCAAAGGTGATCTTCTGTGCTTGCGTACCATGGGGGTCGACGTACCTGAAAATATGCAAGTACTTGACACAGAGAAGTTATTCGCCCTTTCTAATGGTAAACTGGGTTCGAGCGTTATCAACGGACTTGAAAGAGTGGGAATATTGAAGGCGTTCTTGCACAATGCAGGTAATGATGCTTATTATACACTCTTATTAGCATTGAAATTATGTGATCCTCTAACTAGATGGTTTTATGATCTAGACTTCACAATAGATAATACGTTCGAGTATCCTGTGGTCAAAGGCAAAAAGAAGCGATTGGAACAGGGCCATAATGTACCCGAGCTTAAGGACGATTTCAATGAATTGCTAAGAGATACACTTGATTGTTTCAATTGATACATTTGCTCCCACAGTTGATCCGTCACTTGATTTAATCTAAATGAATCCATTCGTTTTATCGATTAATGTTCTTTCAAAACTTTGTGACAATTCACTCAATCTGAGTATTAATCCAGCAGCAAGACTCTTTGTCCTTGCTTCCAATATTCTTTCCCAAGTGACCTCAAGCCAACTTCTAACTAACTCTAGTGTTTGGTGGTGTTCTGAGATAAGGTTCTGTTCGTCAGAAATATCACATACTAAAAGAACACCTGTGATAATACTCTCCATTAAGCTATTCTCATCTAATTTTACTTTCTTGAGAATTGGTTGTAAGAGTATGAGATATTCACGTAACATATCATTCAAGTTATTAGCCGAAGGATAAGCTGTATGCAATATTAATGTCAAGGTGGAAACATAATGAGCAACAAATATCGACGTATAAGAGCCAATATCCACATTACCTGCTTCATACCACATTGACACCAATGGGAAGAAAAATTTCGAACTGACCACTTGATTAAAGTTACTGATTTTAGGCTTATTGACGTTCTTTTGTTTTTGAATCCCCTTTGAAATTCTTATGATCTTTCCACCTCTTATTTTATCTTGGGCGTCAAGGGAAGCATCCAACATTAGATCATTTTGAATCCCGGTGGTAATTTGTTGTACAGGACTAAACTTTTCATGAACTTTATCTGGTAATCTTTTAGATGCGAAATTAGAGACCTGATACGATTGCGCCACAGATGTATCATTATATCCTTTTAATTCACGAATTGCTAATGACGTTGCAGTGAGAACGTGAATTCTTTGTTGTAGTGAATAATCACCCACAAGTAGTAATTTGAATAAATGTAATGTGACATCTGGATTTGATACAATACATGATATGATAAGATTCAACTTCAAGGGTTCAAAGTCTTTATCATCAAATTGATTATTAAGCCCCACAATTGCGCTTAATAAATCTTCTGAATATAATTTCACTTCATTTCCAAAGTTTGCCTTTTGTCGAAGTAAACTTGGTCCATACTTGAGAGCAGAACGTACCATTTCATATGCATTGGGGTTTTTCGTATCTGCATTTAGATAATTCAAGATATCTTTGACGTAAATCGGATTGGGAATCTTCGTTTTAGGACCAATTGTGGGATCATCATCCTCAGCTTCGTCATCTTCATCGTCAGAGTCTTGTTCATAGATGGATTTTGGGGTGATAGATATCGAAGAAATAGCTTTAGTCAACAGATCATTAGGTTCTTCAACTGTGGGTGCTCCAAGTACCGACCAAGGATCATGTTTCGTTTTTTGGTAAGTGAATTCAATCAATGGAATTTGAATACTTGATTGATGATCTTCAAATATTCTCTTCTTGTCACAGAAGTCACACAAATAGTTTGCCAATACTATCCCTAACTCCTTAACAGAGTCCGTGTTTGACAGTAATCTATTTGATACGGCATCGAGGAATGTTTTATCTGCCATTAATTGTTCAATGATAATATTTCCCTTCCTAAACGATAACAAATAAATTAAAAAATGCGTACGAGTGATTTGCAAAGAAATAGGTTCGTTTTTGATAGTTGATTCTTCACCCCATTTGCGAAGTAATGACTTGGCTAATACATTAAATTGAATATTTGGACTTCTAGTCATAATAAGACCAATCAATATGTTCAATGAATCATTCATGCAAAATATCACACTCTCAGCAAGTCTATCATTTATGTATTTGAAGGTGAATTCGAGTATTTCGAAAAGTGAATTATAATATTCATATGAAGGGGATTTCCGTAAAACCCTTCCCAAGAATTTAGTATAAAATGCTCCGATATATTCTTTTTGTTCGAATGGTTTCATCAGGTTGATGGAATGAATGAAATGAACCCAATTTTCTTTGGTAAATATGAGATCAAAGTAGATAGAAATTGAGGCGGTGCTAAAAGATTTGATAGATCCAAGAAACATATTAATCTTTTGGATATCAAAACCTTCACGGTACAATTTCAATAAAGATTTTGTTAAATATGCCACGTATGTTTGAGCTGATTCCAAAGGAGTTCCATTTAATTCAAGGTTGTGATCACTGAAGAGTTCAATACAGGAACCAAATAGTTTGCCTTTGAATATCAACTTATCAATTTCTTTGATTTCTATGGCGGATTGGGTTTGTTCGACCAAGATGGAAGTTAAATCCGGAGTAAGAAGCTTGATTATAATGGTTCTGTATAGTTCAACCAAATTCTGAGCGGATTGGTCCAGTTGTTTGATTGTTCGAAGGTTAGCCACCAAAGCACCAATTCCTTGGAGCGATTGAAGGTATTGGATCAACAATGCCTGAGTTTCATCCGAGAGTTGGTTAAAGGTTTCTGGTACAGTTTTCGACAAGATCAACGTGGTGATCTTGAGATTTCTGGGGTAAGCATTGATCTCTTTAAAGACAAGGTTAAGCTGACTATCTGATGGTGAATTGTTCAACCTCCTTATATGGTCCTCCACATTCATTTCCAGGCTATAGTATAGTATGGTGGATCAAACGGTTCAATCGATGGGTCAATAACTTGTAACCAAATGTGAGTAAACTTTTCTCGTTGTACTAATTCTCCTCTAGTGGTGTCTTGGTTGACATGAACGTAATTCGAGGTGACGTTTAGAATAGGGATATCTCACTGATATGAAGTCTCACAGTTAATCTGTTGTAAAATCTGTTGCATGTCTCAATATTGTAAAATCTCACTAATTACCGCGACTTGAACTGAGAGTAATGCTACCAAGAGTGAACAGAATCGCCATGGTACACATTCGAAGGATTCAGATATCTTCATCCAAGAGTAATAAATCCATCAAGTATGAGCCAGTGGGAAATTTTGGCTCTAGAACGGCTTCCAAGGTCCACAAACCCAGCGATGAGCTAAAGTCATCAGCCGCCAAAGCTTCACATAGGGAAGATGTTGTACAAGTATTGACCGATTCTAAAGTGTTCAAAGTGTCTCAGGTTCCCAGGGTTCCCAGTCCCGATGTTCCAGCACAACCCAGTGGTAGTTTTACTGCTTTCATGAACGATTATCTCAAGAGTTCTCATTTCCGTTGGTGTGTGGATAAAGAAGAGAAATCCATGCATATTCTTCGGAGTTCGATGGAGTTGATTTATCCTCGTACCAGACCATTAGTGGCGATAGATGTGGAAGCCTGGGAAAAGAGTTTGGGAAAGGTTACCGAAATTGGGATCGTGGTGTATGATCCAGAACAACTGAGAAACTCCATTCTTCCAGTAATAAAACCTATTCATATTATCATTAAGGAGAATAAGACCAAGTACAATGGCCGGTTTGTACCCGACAACAAGCATCGGTTTATGGGTGGTACTTCCCATGTATTGGACTTCGGTAAAAGTCGACAACTCGTAGAAGATATCTTGAAGAAATACATAACGCAAAAGGGTGGAGTTTTTGTGGGGCACAACATCGAATCAGATATTAAATGGTTAAGACAAGTGGGAATCGAGCTCCCAGAGGTAGTGACCTCGGTGGATACCCTAAAACTCTATGGGATATCTCGTTCTACTGGAGGCACTTTGAGAGGAGTTTTGCGTTCAGTGAATATTCCTCATGGATACCTTCATAATGCTGCCAATGACGCCTACTACACTCTATTAGCAGCGATGGCGTACTGTGACCCAGAAGTACGTCGTCAATATGACTTGGACGTATTCTCAGAGCTTCCTTCTAAACTGAAGGTTGAAAAGAGACAGGAAAAGTTCAGTGATGCTGCCCGGCTGGTCGACAGCATTCAAGATTTAGATGTTTAACAATATTGTTATAGGGGAAAAATTCCATTGATTTCAAAATAATTTAAGCAGAATTAATTCCATGCAATTAATCAATAATTATGACGGGAAAAGGGAGAGACTTTAGGTACATTTCAGGATCATTTTCAAAATTGCATAAGCATATATATAAGAAGAATTGGTTCCAATTCCATTTTTAATCGTTTAAAGTCCAGAATAATTAGACACATCAATAATACGAATCGGTATATCTAGACCAAATTGAAGAACAAATCTAGGAAAGTAGGACTTTCCATTTCAGTTTCAAAGGAACTTCGCACTTGAGACATTGGACAGAATTAGTGGAAGCTTGTGGATTACCATCAACTATCAACATATGAAAGCTATGGGGATTCACTATTCAGAACTGCCAATATCCTCGGTAACACTCCTCCCCAATCATCTTATTATAAACCCAACATCTCAGTATAATCCCATCAACCCTTACTAAAGTTAAAGCTGTTCATCTCTTACATCTCACCAGCTCGCTTAGCACAACCTCATCTCCCTCGTCTCCCTCGTTCATCGCTTCCCCTTAACCCTTCCAACTCTCAACCGTTCCAGCCTCCCTCGATACTTCCTTTACCTCCAGCCCCACCGCGAATTGACGTCTACGCTATTGTTCTTCGCGTAAACAAACAACGCGCTAGTCGTGTAACATTCAGTAGATCAGCAACTTGCTCGGTGGAACCTCCACCACTTCATCACATTTCATCTTCATCTCTTCTTCTTTTTCTTCTTTCACCTCCCAACCTCATTTGAGCCCAAGTCCTGGTCCCGGTTTCGGTCTCGGTCCAATCCCATTGCCACGTCATTTCCATTCATCTGGCCCAATATCCAATCGGAACTCTTTATCTTTCCCAATCCCTTTCTGGCAAGTCTCCTCGTCTAGTGGTTAATATCCGAACTTGACCATAGTTTCAAAAATCCAGAAATCAATAGAAAAAATCGCTTGCCAGCCGTTGTTGTTTCTAGAACCTTAAACAACATTAGACTACTGCCAAAAGCTGATTCCCTTCTTTCATTACACATACTGCAATACTCTAGAATAAGCATAGGCCTCTACATCCTTGAGTGCCCCAGTAAGTGACATTATTCATTCCCCATCTGTGTATTTTCATCACAATCATTATATTCATTACATTTCCAGCATAATCAGCATCTCATGTCTGACGACGAATACTCACCTCTTGTTAGAAGAGGCTCACGTACTTTCCTTGACCTGCCCATTGGGTCGTTCAAGGGTCCCAACTCATTACACAATTTCGCCAGTTCGTTCACCAGAGCTCAATCATTTGCCGCCTCCAAGATCGATAATGATATCCATAAGAAGCGGTCATTCTTTGTGGAAAACCTCGATGGCTCCGATGGAGATGATGAGCTTTTTGACCCAGAATTGATGGTGCCATCCATTAGAGGTGAAAGATTGAGCACTGTGATCCACGATGTCACCAATAGAAACCTGCTTTTCATGAACGATCCTGGTGCTTCTCATGACAATGATGTTTTCTACCAGGATGACATCATTAGTGCATTGAATGAAGGTAGATCTAGACAAAACTCACTTCACTCTAATGCCATTCCAATCCACCACAAAAATAGAGTGTATCCATCTCCTTCATTTTCCAGTATCCGTTCTGCAATCTCCCAAGTGACTTCTGCTTCCCACTTTAATTTGAAGAAAATTGAAGACAAAGATGGTAATATTGTTACAGTTTTGGCAGGGCAATCTACTGCACCTCAAACCATTTTTAATTCCATTAATGTTTTGATTGGTGTAGGACTTTTGGCTTTACCTGTGGGTATCTATAAAGCTGGTTGGATTGTGGGTATTCCTTTATTACTTATTTGTGGTTTGGCTACATATTGGACAGCATCTTTATTATCTAAAGCTATGGATACTGATAGTACCATAATGACATATGCAGATTTAGGATATGCTGCTTATGGCTCTACCGCAAAACTTTTAATTTCATTAATCTTCTCAATTGATTTGTTGGGAGCTGGGGTGGCATTGATTGTTTTATTTAGTGATTCCTTATATGGATTACTTGGAGATGATGAGGTTTGGACTAAAACAAGATTCAAATTATTGAGTTTCATAGTTTTGACTCCATTCACATTTCTCCCATTACCAATCTTGTCACTTTTCTCGTTATTTGGAATTCTTTCCACGATTTCAATTACTGCATTGGTATTATTTTGTGGATTATTAAAATCAGATGCCCCAGGTTCTTTAATTGAAGTTATGCCTACTAACTTAATGCCTCAATCCATTCCTGATTTACTTTTGGCTATTGGAATCTTAATGGCCCCATTTGGTGGACATGCAATTTTCCCTAATTTGAAAAGTGATATGAGACATCCATACAAGTTCAAGAAAACTTTAGGAATTACTTATTTTATTACATTAATTACAGACCTTTCAATGGGAATTCTTGGCTTCTTGATGTTTGGAAATCGTTGCAGCAATGAGATCACTAACACTCTTTTGGAAACAATTGGATATCCTGTTTGGATTTATCCACTTATTAGTGGATTGATCTGTTTAATTCCACTTGCGAAAACTCCTTTAAATGCAAAACCTATCATTTCCACATTAGATGTTCTTTTTGGAGTGGATGTTCCTAGTAATAAATCTAGCGTGAGATATATTCAATCATGTGGAAAATTCTTCGTCCGGGTTGGAGTCAATGCGATTTTCGTTGGATTGGCAATAGTGTTTCCAGAATTCGACAGAGTTATTGGAATTTTGGGGTCTTCGATTTGCTTTTTGGTTTGTATCATTTTGCCATGTTTATTCTATCTCAAGTTGTGTGGACACAAGAGCAATGCAATTGAAAAGTTGGTGGCTAAATTTGCCATTTTTGTGGCTTCCATTCTTGCAATTGTTGGAACCTGGGCTACGTTGAAATTCTAGGAACCCGATAACTTTGAGTTCTCATAGTAACCAAATTAAATGTCATGAAGTACAAACCTCAACTACAAACATCCGATTGGTAACTAATTTTACTATGAGATCGATTAATTACCCAAATTAATTGCCGGTAATTTCCAATATGACTTGTCAGTGAATATTGCACTTTGTGAATATACTCTTCACTAAGATCTGCTACATTGGGTGACTTTAAGTGTTCTACAAAGAACTTCAACCATAACTACATTGATTCACGTGAACTGTATTCACTATACATAAAACCATGTATAAATTAATTCCTATTGCATATATCCAATCTTTATAGAGATGAAAATGGAGTTGACATTCTTAGAGCAATTCAAGGTGATTCTCCAATTTTCGAATTTTGGCGGCTGGACCAATTAGGAAAGTAGAACCGCCCAATCGCCCCACTACTTAAGTACTTCAGGGCTTCAGCCGCTTCAGTCGCTTTAACCTGTAGAATCACCGATAAAGACTCTGACTCATCATAAAACTTAACCCCAAATTATCTGATAAACATCAACCCACCCAACGAAAGTCTCCAAAACCGAAACCAAAAGGTCAAAAGGTCAAAAGGTCAAAACTGAAACCAAAAGGTCCCCTTAAGAAAATCGGAATCCCTAAACCTGAAAGAAGCCCATAACTTCAATCACACTAAATGTACGTTCCCAAGCAGTACAAAGAAGAAAACTGGAATGAGGTGGAGTACCTCATCCAGAAGTATCCTTTAGCAACCGTGATCACTCATTCGGAAGAGCAGGGCATTGTGGCCAACCACTTCCCGTTCTATGTGAAAACCATTGATGGCAAGCGATACTTACATGCGCACATTGCAAGAGTAAACCATCAAAGACCAGATTTAGACAACAATCAAGTCTTGGTGATCTTCAAATCGCACGATAGTTACATCACACCATCTCATTATCCTGGAAAGGCTGAAACTCACAAGTTTGTTCCCACATGGGACTTTGCAGCTGCTCATATCAAGGGAACAGCCAAAATAGTTGATGATTTCGACTTTGTAAGGACTCAATTGAACAATTTAACCGATCAAGAAGAGAAAGGAAGGGCACAGCCTTGGAGGGTAGACCAAGCACCAGAGAATTACTTGAAAATCAAGCAGAAAGCTATTGTTGGATTGCAGATTGAGATTGAATCGTTTGAGTGTAAGTATAAGTTTGAACAGGAAAAGAATCCTCAAGAAGTAGAAGGAGTAATTCAGGGTTTGACGTCTGAGAGCCCCGAGGTGTCGAAGTTGGTCCAGAGTGCCAATATCCGTAAATTAGAGAAATAATACAATCATGAAGAAGTACAACGAATACTCGTAGAACGAAGAACTCGTAGAACAAAGAACTCGTAGAACAAAGTACTCGTAGAACAAAGTACTCGTAGAACAAAGTACTCGTAGAACAAAGTACTCGACGAGCCTTGATGTAACTAGTTGGAACTCATTGGAAGTGGAATGATATCATTGAAGGAGTGGAAGGAATTGTAGAAATTGTAACAGTGTAACTTTGTGACATTGTAGCATTGTAAAGTTATGGAAATTGTATAATTGTTGTGGTGTGAAGATCTGATGGTAAACCATTTTCTATGGTTGGGTTGGTGAATATATTGAGTGTAGATTGATTGATGTCTGATGAGATTGGTAGATGGGTAAATAAATATTAGGAGGAATTACCGGTAAACAACTGAAGTGATTGATATGATCGGTGTAATCTATTGACCCCATAGTAAGGAAAGTTATTACTAAACCATAGCTTAGTAGTACTTAGTAAGGAGAGAATTTAGGGGCACCACGGAATCCACCACGGCCTCTACCGCGACCACGGAATCCACCGCGTCCTCTGAAACCACCTCTGGAGCCTCCTCTTCCACCTCTGTTGGTGGTACTTAATCCTGGAATATTGGTTCTTTTGGCACTAACCTTTAACTCACGGTCCCTGAAACTGACTCCATCGAGAGTGGCCACGGCTTTGTTCACGCCGTCCACGTCAGCAAACTCCAAGTAGGCAAATCCTTTGGGCTGTCCGGTGAACTTATTCAACAAAATGGTGACTCTTTGAACCACTCCAGCACTGGCAAAGTGTTGCTGTAATTCGGCCGGGGTGGCTCCATAGTCTACGTTTCCGATATAGACCGATCTGGAATCAATATCTCTCTTTTCCTCGTCGGTTTGAGGGGCATGGGGGTTCTCAGAGTTGAGAACTGCCTTCAATCTAGCCACTTCATCGTCCAAGTGTTTTGTTTGTTCTCCGGTGGAAATCTGTATATCTTCTTCTTCTGGTTGATGTTGCATCAGCACATCCGCTTGATGAACAAACGGTTGTTGTTGGAAGTTCTGGGGCACTTGATCGGACATTTGAATCAATTGATGAAAGAAGGTGAAGTTGATAACAAAGTTGAAGTTGAAGATGAAAAGTGAGACCAAAAGTGACAGGTGCGCGATGGAGATTGGGAAATGCACCAGGGAACAAAAGAGAGAAAGAGAGAAAGAGAGAAAGAGAAGAAGAGAAGAAGAGAAGAAGAGAAAGAAAGAGGGGAAATATCTAATTGGCTTCAATGAGAAAGAATTGTTATGTGACAATGGAAATTTGGTGGTAATGGAATGAAATTTAGTATGTCAGAATGGTGTTGAGATTTAGTATGAGATAAGGTGGTGAGATTTGGTACATGAAATTGCACGATTAAAGTAACAGTTTGGATTGATATCTACTGCTTTTTTAGTTTAATCACTTATTGCAATAGT
Organism: Suhomyces chickasaworum; assembly: GCA_030568495.1. NCBI lineage: Eukaryota > Fungi > Ascomycota > Pichiomycetes > Serinales > Debaryomycetaceae > Suhomyces > Suhomyces chickasaworum. The sequence continues at coordinate 43,507 of JAJMGF010000023.1, read as the reverse complement.
AGAAAACTTTTGGAAATAATACTCATATAATTGATGACTTTAATCGAAGGTGTTTATCCCACTAATATTTCCTACTCCAACTGTGATTAATATTCTAATAAAAGAGCTATTAGTGTTGTTAATATCATCTACGAATCTTAGGATTATTAAATTAAATATTTTGGAGAATTGAAAGTAGAAATAAATATAAATCAATATAATCAATAATTAAACACGGGGATATTCCGTTCCCTATTTAATCCCTTAGTTAAATTATTTCCCTTAATTTGTCTTGGTGCACTAACACCTTCATTTGGAGGTGAAACTTCTATATTTGGTGTACCATATAATGGAATAGATCCATAAGTCCTCTTTTTATATTTTTTGGCACCATATAATGGTAATAACAGATCCTGTTCCGAACGAAGTACATCCACATCAGTTTCATAACCTCGATCAAAAACCACTTGTTCATCATCGGTTTGAACCCTCATAAAACTTGGTTCTCGGGGAGGGAAACTGAAATCATTGGTAGCAATAACTTTCTTGTTTAATTTATTCTTTGAATTTCCAAGACAGAATATCGCTCCAATCATCACCACTCCGAACAATGTTAACCCTAAAATAATTCCCACTCCCACACTTACAAATCCAAGATGTATGTGAAGGAAATTGTCTCTCTTTTTATCAAGCCAATCCAAATTTAATGGCTTTTCAATCAAAAAAATACATGCTCCGTTTGATGAGTTTCCTCGAAAATTTAATGACGTACATCCATGGGAAAGAATTTTCACCTCATGGTCTCGGTTATATGAGCTTAATTTTAATTCTTCAGACTCTTCTTCTTCTGAATATAAACGAAGGAATGTATTTCCTGCTTTACCCCGTTTGGAACATGCCAAAAGAGTGTCTGAAAAATTTGTTTTGATTAAATCGGATTCTTGAAATGATGGACCTTTATAGTATGTACTGTCAATGCAATGAAGTATTTTATCAACCTCCGTATTTGGAATCATGTGAAACTCGATAAAATCTAATAATCTGGTGAAGGTAGTGCTGATATTAAAATCCTTCAAGGATTCAGGACTGGGTATCAATAAAGAATATGGCAAATTGTCTAATTTACCGTCAAGACCAATTGCCGAACTTAATTTGGGGTAAACTTGAACAAGATTATCAAATGAGAATTGAGGATGATCTCCATCAAAAGTGGTTCTGATCAAATCTGGAAAGGGAAATTGGAAATTCTGAGGTAAGAACACTTGCTTGATAATATGCACGATACCTTGATTAAACAAGATATCAGAATTCAAAGGAATAGGAAGATCTGTACCATTGAGACTTATCATATGAGCAAAATTTCCTCCGTGGTATCCATTTTTAACGGTGATTTTATCACCTCTCAAAGTTTTTGTTTCGAATACTTCTGTATCATCTGCTATTCCAAAATCTGAATAAATAGTTCCTTCTAAAAACATTCCTTTTAAAATATTTTTGAAAATTTTAGGATTGGACTCCAAATAATTTAAACCAAGTCCAAGTTGCTTCCAAGAACCTTCTTGTGAGGTTGAGGTTTTCTTTAATGATGAAGGTAATGTCTTAGGAGATGAATATCCTTTCGCACAAGGTAAGAAAATTGAGTATCCTTGGTTATTGTCATCTAATGAATACAAATCATATTCATTAAGGTAACTCAATGTTGCTAAACAATTCTCCTGATCTATCTCAATGTGCTCCACGTGTCTTTGAAGTGCACCATTGGAGATTAAATCACCAAGTGAATGTTTGAGTGAAACTGGGGTGGAAACTTCCCGATTACCAACATAAATGTAACTATTTTTGGAACATTCATGAGTTGAAGTAATATCTACGTCATCATTTAATGTCAATTTTGTTCGATTCAAAGACTTGGAACCAGATAACTTCAATTGAAAGCATCCACCAATTCTCTTTTTTGAACATAACCTTGAATCTAATAAAAGATATGATGAATCTTTATTACTCATAAAATCAATAGGATCAATTTGTTCATCAGCAAATTGATATAATAAGCTTTGCTTCATGCTGAAAGATTCAATACCAACAATCTGTGAATCTTCAATTGATTCCTCTTCAATTTCTGGAGCGAATTCGGATTTATTCAGGAGCTGTTGGTTAAATGACAATATGACCTCATCATCCTCAGAATCATCTCGCTGGTCAGCTTCAACGAAAATTGTTTGATTAGTAGTAGAGCCATCTATGAGGTACAGCAATTTCCGAAACTTTAATTCTTTAACAAAATTAGTATAATGTAAGGCATTCAATGCCCTTCTGGGGATCATTTCGACAATAGGGATTTCCAAAACTTCCAAAGGGTTTGTTTTTGGAGCAAGACTTGAATTGTATCCATCATCCAATGTATGAATTACGCCATTCGCCACAACATTAATTCTTGACAAGGGAATTTTGTCGTTCAAGAAAGTTGTATTATTTAATGACGTGATATGATATTGAACCGCATTGGAGCAGCTCTTGTATGATTTTTTGGTAACGTTTGCACCACCAACTAAATCATGTAACATGAAATGACTCAAAAACTCAAAGATATCTTGTTTCATTTCATAGATCGATTCCTTGGCTGTATTATATCTATGAGAGTTTGCCGTTCTGAATAATGCAGTATAATAACGTTTTTCCATGCTCAGCAATGAATTATTGATGTATCTGTCGCTTGGAATAAACAAAGTCTGCACGTCCTTCAAGAACTCGTCACAAGTGGTTGGTAATGGTTGCCCCTTACGATGGAAGAGATGGACGAAATCTTGATGTTTTTCGGCAAATAACAGCTTGAAAAGGTTCTTGATAAACGAGATGTTTTCTCCACCTTGATCACTTAACAAGAATTGACACATTGAAGGTTTTAAAGGGAGAAGCTTCTCAATGCCTTGAATAAATGAATGCTGATGTTTGGCGTAGATGTCTACTTCGACAATGGGAGATACGTTATCAATAACGTACTCCTGGGCCTCGAAGTCTGGAGACACGCTGATGGAATAGCGAGTGGTATCTGAGTAGTTGAACAATGTATTGAATATGACTTCCTGATCACTCAAATAGCCGACCCGGAACTTCTGATCAACCACATACCGTAGAAGTGCTTGGGGATTGTCGTTACCGTATCGTTCCGCATCTATTTCGGCAAATGCCAGGTTGATTGGCGCCAATAAGGTGACGTTCTGAAGCTTGTTGATGGTCGGCACCAATCCATTCCGCTGTACTGTTCTTAGGAAGTAAGAGTATTGAGCTTGAGAAGAGAGAATGTCAATGATGTTGGAAGGTTTGGGTTGAGCTTCCGATGACGTTGTAGTGGAGGCAGCAGTGGCTAACCGCAATACCAGTGCTAATAAGATTAGCCACAACATGATGGAGTCAGTAATCTAGTAGCTGGTGGTTATACTATCAGATAAGTATATGCAGGAGAAACAATATATGGGAATTGACCATTTTGCCCGGTTGTGTGCAGGAATGGTCCCATGTGCTCAGGGTTTGATAAGGCGTAATAATATCATAAGCCCATGAGGTAAAATGATTTCTTGAAGATTAAGGGTAAAATTAATGGTATGAAGTTTAAGGCTAAAATTTTAGTGTTTATAAATTAGTTAAAATTTTGGGATTGGACAAATTGCGGATATACGGAATTATATGGAAGAACTATGGGAGAATTATAAGGGAGAATTATTCATCGGGGTTGTATTATACTTGAGGTTGAATATACGAGGTTGGAGCTTAACGAATAAAGATTATGTTGTAATAGAAAGCATTCGGATAAAAATGAAAATTGGCCCATGAACTGTAGAGATTTCAGTTGGACTGGTTGGTGCTAATTAAATAGAACCCCGTTGATTTACTATAAATTTTAAAATAAGGTTGAAGTTCTTGAAAATTCATGAAGTAATCATCTAGTTCTAAAAGTAAAAGTAAGTACCATCAGTCCCTCTTGTGTTGATATAATTTAACATGTGATTCATGAAACAATTAATTCTTTTTGAGCAGCACAACATATTATAATCTTCCCCTACAAGTAAATGTGAACTACCGAGTGAAATATAGCATAGTTAAACAAGTAGAAAGTTGTGGACATAAGATCCTGTTTCTGGTGACGAATTTTTTGTGAAATCTCTTTGGTGAGACCTCAAACCCCTGCCCATACTTGTTGCTGACTGATCAACTGAAACAATGCTAAACCAAACAATGAAAATCTAACAATTCTCCGTATGAACAATACTGGTACTTAACAATAGCCATATTTATTGATCTCAATTCTTCAAGATATCTGATGATAAGTTTAGGTGTCTGAAATCAATAGCTGAGGAACTCATATCATCAAGTATTTTCTATCAACTCCATGGAATATCAATATTCATCAACTCCATCGAATATCACTATTCATCAACTCCATCGAATATATCAATATTCATTGATTATATCTTCTCTTGGATCCTCCCTTGTTTCTATATAGAATCGGGTGATAATGCTCCTTGAATATAATTTTGAAGGTTTGGGGTGGTGGCTTTGGGGGACCAAGTTAAGATTGGAGTGGTGGAGGCTGAACTCACATCCATTCAATAAGCCAAGTGGAGAAAAATTGATAAAATAATTGAAATTTTAACTTCTTCAGAACCACAGAGATCAAAGTAAATTCTCCACAGATCTTGCCAAACTCGTTAGATCCATTGGATTCTTTGATGTTGAGATCACTAAATTCATCCTATGAGAATGAGATCCCTGACTTCATCCTATGGGGATGAGCTAACAAACTACTTGTAGAATCCCTGACCAGCTTAGATTAGGGAAGAGGTTATCCGGCCAGACACAGGAATTATGAAGTTATCATTAGTATTGAGTGATTCACCATTGTATTAGCAATGGTTGGTTGTTGATTGGTGGGATGAAGTAATTCTTTGACTAGTATTGCTCTTCAGGTTGAATTAACTTCAAAATTTGAAGATTTACTGGGATTACTTCATTAAAAGAAGAACCTATTCCCTGGGGATAATTCTATGACAATTACCGATATTCAACCATTTCCTTGGTTAATTACTCTAAATCTTCTTTGGATTTTGCTATTTTGGCACCAGAAAATTGCCTGGTACTGAAAAAAAAAATTTTTTGGGAAGTTTGGACTGTTTTAAATTCCAGTATTGTTCCAACGCCTTTCTATCCTACTTTAACCTCAACCCATTGTAATACCATTACTTCATGGAAAGAATGATATGGAGCTGTGGTCGTTCCTTTACCATGAAATTTTGATCACGTGACCTGATTTACCTTAATAATATTATTCAAAGCCACCAATTAATAAACTCGGATTTTGCCTTTTGCCTTTTGCCTGTTACATTTAAGCCACTTTTTCTCTGGCCATAGATGAAATGCCAATTAGTTGCCTTATTAAAGTTAAACTCCCCATTTATTCCGCACTGGTAGATCTCGCTAATTCTCGGATGGTTCGCGACTGCCCCATCCAGACTGAAATCTGCTCAATATTAAACCTCAAGGTAAAACTCGCTCGTTGTGAGCAAATTTAGTTTGATTGATCCAATGATAACATTTTAAATAGCCGCCTTTAATCAATTGGCTCCAAATTAATATTGATCGACTTTCCTTTATTCCGTATCTCCTTTCTATTGTTTGCCGGTTACTCATCACATTTGCCCCATTTGCCGTACGTTGATTCAGCGGTTATCTTTTCAATCCCCAGACAGTTATTTTTTTTCGCACCCTAATTAATGAGCAAATAAATGTCCAAACTGGTGTCCAAATTCAGTAATTTGCTCTTAATGACATGGAACCCTATCCGTTATAAATAGCAGAGTTACTGCCCCCCGTTTATTGGTAATCACAGGACGATGTTTGGCTTAGAGAAGAGATCTACTCATTTTGAGGGCTTAGATTGTGTGGCCGACAAGAAGACTCATGCCTTCACGATGGCCATGATGAAGCTGCAAAAGGACGTGCCGTGGACGTATCAACCTCAATATGGAAAGTTTACTGTTTATTTCGGAGTGGTGATTCTCTTTATTGCCACGGTTAAGCACGCTTGGTTTTTGCAGAGAGATTACTTTTACCGTAAGAATCGGCTGTCCAATGTGGGAACGGCCTTTGTTGATGTTTTGGTGTCATATTGTCGTTTCTTTGGTTATAAACAAATCCCTGCTAGGGTGAGTTATTTCACTTCATTACCTCAGAATTTGGGCCTGACTCTTTTCATCTTGGCTTCTTCATTATACTTGTTGTGTTACTCATTTGTACCTCATTACTGGTACCGTGGATGTGGTGGGTTCGGTTCTCCTCCATTGGCCGTTCGTGCCGGTATCATGGCTACTGCTTTAACCCCATTCATTTACATCATGGCAGGTAAAGCCAATATGATCTCGTTTTTGACGGGTATCTCCTATGAGAAATTGAATGTATACCATCAATATGTGGGTGTGGCAGCTTTCTTCCTTTCTCTCGTCCATACCTTCCCATTCCTTATCCAAGTGCTGCGTGAAGAAGGACTTCACACGCTTCACATGACGGTTATGGAGGATAAGACTTACTGGAGTGGTATTCCACCTTTGATTTTCCTTACTTTATTGGTTCTGTTATCCAAGGCATATATTCGTAAATACTTTTACGAGGCTTTCTGGCAACTGCATTGGCTTTTTGGAATGGCTTACTTTGGTACTTTGATGTGGCACGTTTACCAACGATTGAATACTGAAGATTACTTATGGGGTGCATTGGCTTTCTGGGCTTCACAATTGATTTATCGTATTTTGGTGAAAACTTCCTTCCGTCCAAATCGTTTGTTTTTGAAGCCTAGACTGGCTCAATTGAAGAAATTGAATGATGGTACTTTTGAAGTGGTTGTTGAAGAAACTTACGGCTATGATTGGCAACCAGGACAACATTGTTTCTTGCGTTTTGCTGGTACTCATTTCTTGGACAACCATCCTTTCTCAATTAGTTCAATGAAGGATAACGGACAAGGAGGTATGCGTTTCATCATTCTTCCAAAGCGTGGTTTGACCAAGGTATTATTTGAACAATTAGACAATTTTGTTTCTAAGGAAAAGAAAGTGTTCATTGATGGTCCATACGGTGGTTCCCATCGTGATTGTACAACCTTTGAAAGAGTTGTATTGATTGCTACTGGTACTGGTGTTACAGCCACCATTCCATTTTTATCCAAATTGAGTAATAATATTCGTGATTTGACTGCTGCGGGTGTTGCACCTATCACTCGTGGTGTCAATTTTGTTTGGGTTATCAAGCATACAGATGATATTGCTTGGATTCGTGATGAATTACGTCGTTGTCAAGAAATTGCAGGAGATTATATCAATGTTGATCTTTATGTGGTAAGAGATAACAACAAGGCTGGAGAAAAGGTTGGAGAAAAACAATTGGCAGATTCTGAAGATTCAGATGAGTACAAAAAAACCAATGGTGATATCCAAGAAGAATTACTGGCTGTTAGTTCTGCTGCCCACTTTAATGTGTATTTTTACAAACCAGACTTGAAGGTGGTATTGGATGAACTTAAAAATTCATTCTCAAGAAGAAATATGATTGTTAGCTCCGGTAGCGATTCAATGAAGTCTGCCATTAGTGTTGAAGCTTCTCGCTTACAATCTTTGGTGTTCAACAATGACTTGGCTCAAAATAGTGTTGAGGAAGTTTACCTTCATACTGAGACATTTGGTTGGTAATTAATGAGTAATAATAGAATAATAAGTTATATAGTTAAATTTAAGTTATAGATAACAACATGTAAGAAATAGAGTAGAGTTGAGATCGTTCAATTGTAGTAGGGGTTTCATAAATTTGGGGATGGATTTCATAATAATTTTGTTAACTAGAGAATACTTATCATTAAGCTAAATGGCCATTGTCATATAAATAATCAATATCTTCATCAATCAGTTTCCAGTAATCATCCAAACTGGTGAATTTTGGTTTCCATCCGATAGCATAACCATTATCAGCTCTACTTCTAGAATTTGTTCCCCAGTAAAATGGACCAAAAACGTCATTTTTAAGATCAGCAATAGTTTGTTGATCCAATTCTGCTACTTCTGGAGTAGAAATGAGGTTTCTTTGGTATAATTTCTTACCAATATATTCGGATAATTGTCTCCAAGTATGTTCAATATTTGAAGGTTTAGTAGTTGAAGTGGGTTCATTTTCAATGGTATATGAACCGAAATAGTAACCTTTTTGATTCACAGGAATTTGTTCACCAGAGAGTAATTTTTGAAGAATCAAATAGTATAAATCTCCTAAATCCTTGATGTGAACATGACTCCAGATATATTCACCAGAATACACAGAAAATGCTTGGTTGTTCTTCTTGGAGAGTTCAATTAAAGCAGGAGACTGGATCGAGATAATCCTGTCGTAACCATTACTGATTCCCACGATATTGGAAGGACATACGATGGTGGTGGTGACATTGTTGGTATTCTTGTAGATATCCAAAATGAGCTTATCCACGGGTCTATGGGGCTGCTCAAGGTCCAACGAATTGATTTCATCGATGCTTTTGGCATCAGAATACACCTTGGTACTAGGACCCTTGGTAGGACTCAAGGGGTCTCCGAGAATGGAGGTACCCGAAGTGTGAATCAATAGCTTTTTAGTGGTGGAAGCTTCAAGAGCTTTGGCCAAAACTTCGGCTGAGGGTACATGGTCCACATTGGCAGTATTGATGATGACATCGTTCTGGTCAACTAAGGTTTTGATGGTGTCCAAATCATCCAAACATCCAATGGTTGTTTGAACAAGGCTTCCGTTGGTATTGGAAGGTTTGTTAGCAGCAACAACAAGCTTATCGGCCTTGGATTGAGACCGGACCAACGCAGTCACGATGAACTGCTTGCCATCTTTGTTGTTTAACAATTGGTATAAGATTTCACCTCCAATGTAGCCGGTTGCACCAGTTAAAAATACCTTAATAGACATGATTGGGATTGGATTAAGATTGGATTGAGACTCAGATAGAAATTGAAATTGGATTGAGATCAATTAACAGCAGTGATACTTCCATTTATATAATTGAGTCTTGCTATTCACCCTGAATCATTACAAATAACTAAGGAGTTATGAAACTAATTGGGTAGAGTTAAGGGTCTGGTGGGTGTTGGGGCTCATAACCTAAAGCGAGTAAGAAAACGGGTCACGTGCTATGTGTCAGCCATGGCACCAAATGCCACTATGGAAGGTCCACCCATGGGGCGTGTCCAGATTCAGAACTAAATGCAGTTTGAATGATTGAAGAAGGTTTTGGTGCAGGATATGGAAGGCTAATGTGATAATCCGAGGAACTTCAGCCGTAGATTTCTTGGGAAACGTTATATTGTCACGTGCCGCGCTTAGTCATCACAATTCTATCCACAGTTCTAACCACAGTTATACCGTCTGATTATGACAAATCTACAGGGTTTACCTTCCTGGTGAAGGTTTCAGAGATTTGGTGAGTTTCTGGTGTGATTTTCCTTCTGACTGGTGTGATGGAACAAGAATCCAAGCATCCTTTACTAGGGTGAGATTACTAAGCAGAAGGATGTCAAGAAGGAAGTGGGTAGATTTGGAGGAAGTTCTTGGATCTTGGAGTTATTGGAGCATTGGTTTTTTTTTTGGAGTTCTTGGAGTTCTTGGAGTAAAGATATGGGTTTTCTAGTATTGCACTATGGGTTTTGTTAGTACTACCATACTGCAATACTCTAGATTGGGTGGACTGAAAATTGGTGATGGTGATTGTGATTTCAATCACTTCGTAGCAACTGTGGGTGATTGAGAGAGCTACAGGTTGACGAGTCTGGGTGTAGGAAGAGTCTTGACATGAAAAGACATGAGCTATGTTGGAGCTTGTGTCCAGGAACGGAAGAGATATGAGTGATTGGTACAGAGAACTACCTAATACTGGGTGAACAGGAAAGAATATCCGGTTTGCAACCCAAATGGAACAATACAATAATTCACCATGACCAATAATTCACCATGACCAATAATGATGACGCCGAAGGTCGGATGCCGAAGGCCGGACAACTCCAGTAAATATCCATTGAGCTAATGGAGTTAAATTATAGTATCAGGCTAATTGAAACCAGGTGAATAAAATTAGTAGAGAATTAGCTGGAAACCTACGAATTTTATTGGCTCAAAATCCAGAATTCAACAATAAATTAGCTGTTAAATCTTGGGAATTTACCACTGTGCTAAATAGTCTTACAGAGTGGTTTATTCCTATTAGAATTATATTCTACTATATAAGTCCTCCTCTCACATTTATAAAGTGCCGTCCTGCATACACAGAAACGGACTTCCAACAAGCTATGATATCATTTTTGGTGGTGTTGGTCGTGTACCTTACCGAAAACTGTGGCCTTAGCCATGAAGTATATACTTAATATATACTTAACATAATGTAAAAAGATACTTCAATACCCCAGAAGAGAGGAGATGGTAACTTAATCAGAAGAATTCTGGCTTTATTATATAGAAATTTGATGCAAATCGTTATAACATTAAAGAAACTTTGTCTAATATTATTAGCTGTAAAATATTAATTATGACAGCTAGAAGTTAGGGGGTGGAGTTATTAGTACTTCAAAATGAAGTATTTATCCATTTAGTTGGAGAGTTTGGTTTTCATATTAACTTTTCTTCCCATACTGCAATACTTCATTATTAGAAGCTAAATTATTATTATTATTAGAAGCTAAAGGGTTATATGAAGCTAAACTATGATTCGAAGCTAAAGGACTATATAGTAATACAAAATTGGTTATTATTGTCTGGTAGTTTAGCTTTATCTGTTGCTCATAGTTTTGATTCTCCTGGAGTTTAAATTTACCAGTCCCCGCTGCTACTTACTATTTGGGTATTGGCTAATTGGGTTAAATAATTACATAGCTGGGTATATCATTCATAGTATAACTTACACCTATAAAGATATAGATGTTACAACTTAATATATGACCAGCTCATGAAAACTAGATTTCTGTGACTTTTCTCTATATATTTATATTTAATTTATAAACCTATTGAACCTGTTATATATAGTATTATAGTGAACATCTACAGTATATATTTATATATATTATCCCTTATATAGAATAACCACCGGTTAAATAGCTATTATGGCAAATTTCTGTTAGTGTATATGACAAAGTGTAAATAATTACGAGGAATATAACCCAGCAAATAGTTTACGTTTCTGATATAGTATATAATCTCCAATTAATAATATAACTTAACATACCTGTAAAAGTTATTCATGCGACCCCTGGTAGGTATATAGTGTTATAGTGATAAATGCCTCCCCTATAAATAGTAATTCTTATATACCCAGAGGTGGGTATATATTTACCTAAAGATATATAACCAAAAGTATGTAATCTAAAGGATATATAACCAAAAGTACGTAATCTAAAGGATGAACCAGACGTATATATAATCTAAAGGATTTATAGCTATTCTGGAAAATAATATAAGAGGATTTACCCTACTATCTCATTCTTAAGTTTCAGTTCTATGGCATCCACCTGGATCCACCTGGATGAACTGGTATGGATGGTGCGTTTATATACAGGCTGGTTGGTGATTGGATTATGTGCAGTACTGTTCACAAATGGTTATTCATGACCAAATGGATCAAGATCTCCAGTCTACAAAGAGGAGTAGTTCGGAGTTGGAGGGTGTTACTGTGGTTAAGAGAAGATTTATTTCCGGTAAGATCTATGGGTGGTAGATCCGATCCATTCTCAGGGTGGAATCCATTTCTCAGGTTGGAGTGGGGAAACCATTCTTTGATGGCCAAGGGTGGTGAGATAGCAACGGATGAGAGATAGCAACGGATGGTGAGATAGCAACGGAGTAGTGATTGCCGGAGAGGGTCTAAGCATGGTTAATCTTCGGATTATTCCTACATAACCATAACCAGCATAGCCAATTGTTAGAGTATGCACGGCTCTGATAAGAAACGTGGGATATGCACTACCGATTTCGGAATAGATTAATCCATGAGTAATTCCGAATGCAGGCACTCTGTGGGGTATTGGGGTTTTAGAGATATGGAATTACTTCATCCTCATTAGTGTAGATTCAAAACTGGAACGGGGTTGTTGGTTGAATTGTTGGTACCTTTGAAGGGTGTTGATTATCCGAACTGTGGGCTGAAACGAAATGAAAAAGGAAAAAGGCTTTGGTGGTTTGGTGGTGTGGTGGTTGATAAGTGATTGGTCCTTCTGATCTTTTGATTGGCTTGATTGGATCAAGTCCAAACTTGTATTTTTGTGGGGTACCTCCTTCCTGCGTTACATAGTCTGATCATAAATGGAGATATTTGTAAAAGTTGGTAAAGATGGAAAAATCAAAAAATCAAAAAAATCAAAAAAACCAAAAAAAACCAAAAAAGATCAAGAAATTATAATAGTGGTAATTAACTGATTTTGGTCTAAATGAAGTTACACTCGGAAATTGTTGAGAGTTGTTGAGAGTTCTTGATAATATGTAAATTGTATAGTAAAGATATGAGGTCGCGTGATGCATGAGAGCCGGCCCGAGGATATGGTGAACATCTTCACAGCTTCATAGCTTCATAGCTTCATACAAGGACCGACATTACCGAAACGGATCAATGCATGTACTTTCATAATAGCTTGGTATAGTTGTTCAATCATGTAATAATCCGGACAGAGTCCTAATTGTGCAGACAGCAGAATGACAATGTATGGGATAACTCCGAACAATCACCAATAATTCACCCCAAACCGACTGATTCTATTGATTCTACTGAACTGGTTGCTATTCAAAGCCCCCAAATTAAGAGGGAATTCAACAAGATTTCAAACATTCAAATATTTCACCATTTCACCATTTCACCAAGATTAGAGAATTTTCGGCTACTTCAACGGGCCGTGGCCACAATACAATTCATGGAAGTCATGGAGGGGTAATGAAATTCTATTAGTTATCAAGCCACGGAAACAGAAACGGTATTGAGATATCCATACGATCTCGATCTTTGGTTAAGAGTCACTGGTTATTATCTTTGACCGGAGATAATTAGATGGACGGAAGGGAAAATAGTTGCGTAACTGCCACGATCAATAGGCGAACTGATTCAATGCAGGAAATGCAGCAAATGCCTTGATGGTTAGATGAATTTTTAAAGGCACAGTAACTACCCCACTTTCTCCGTTTGTTCGGTTTGTTCCAGATGTTCGATCGGTTCGATCGGTTCACTAAACTGAAATCCAGCCTCGATTAATTTACTAATAATGAAGTAATTGTTTTCTTGTAGGGTACTCCAAGCCGAAGCTTTTTCCGTGGTAGGGGATTAATTACTTACAGCTATAGACTGACTGACACGTCTATCGTAGAGTTTTGTGGTTTATATTGTCACTATGTGGGAAATGAGTTGATGAGTTGATGAGTGATTTAGTCTGGGATTGATAGCTTAGTTTGAAGTAGAGTAAATGTGGTGATGCAGGTTTCACTACTAACTATAGGAAAGTACCGGAATCAATCGTCTATAGGAAGAGTTCTAGGATTATTCGAGATTGGCTACACGATTTTCACAACTAGATGTCATGGTATTCCATGACATACGCGTTGGTTTTGGTTTTGGTCATAGACTTGGATGATCATTATATTCCCTTAGGTTTACCTTGCAGTTGTAGAAAATCGAGAAAATATCCGGCAACGAATAAAACGCGGATTAATAATCGATTCGGGAAGGTCACCCCGTACTCGGAAGAAAGAAGAAGAAAAACATATGGAAAAAATCTATATTACACAAAACACAAAAACACACATACCACAAACACCATGCGGCCAATTTTCACCGGTATCCAATCATATTGTTTGATTCATTGAGCTGGTTCCACTTCACCATGCATTCCTGCGTGGGGTACGGTTGAATTAAGTGCCGTAGGTATTAACCGATGATGTAGCTCGTTTCATCACCAAAATATTCCGGACTCTGCCAGGATAAACATCCTCCCATGGATCGGCAGACACTGACCCCATCACTTAGTCCGCACCACAAACTTCAGTGTCTGCATGACCTATTGCCTGACAGTGCAAGAACTCCAATAACTCCAATAACTACACAACAAGCATTGAAAACGTCTGAAAAAAATGCAGGGGGTGGTAATAGGCTGACCACCCAACCAACCTGGTTGATACTTGGCAATTTTACTAGGATCTGGTACGGCTGGTTTTCCTCGGTGCACAGCGGGACTCTAAACTACTGCATGCAGTGTCACGTGACAGACGCGCAAAGCGCAATCAGCCTTACATCAGTGCCGTGATTTTTGGACTATTGGCCTATTGGTGCGGCGGCCGGAGATGCATGCGGATTAATTGGATTCCTAAAAGTGTTTTGTGTGGCAAACCCACCGGCCCAAAATGGAAGTGCAGGGATATTTTTTGTCCGATTTTCACTTCCATTGGTGTCTGCCTCTGCTGGATGGTTGCCCCACTTGGGACCACTTAATCCACAAGCTGATGGCTAATGGCTGACGGCTGATGGGGTGACCAGACGCAGAAAGGGTAAACGGTATTAATGGCAGATTTTTTACAATGGTGTCACTTTAAAATAAGATGATAGCAAATAGATTCTTTGATTCAGGGGAATAGAATAGCTAAAAGCCTACCGAGGCCAATGTTCAAGGCGTTTGTCAGTGAGACAAACCCCTCTATGGTGGGAGAGAGCCACGCGTCTGCAGCGATGGCCCATGCACCCCACTGACCCCAATAATCTGCAATGGTATATTTTTTTTGCGGCTTTGTGGTTTGAAGTTTACGGGATGAGTATCTTGCGGGGTAGAGGGGCTGCGCGGGCTTATTGCTCCGGAATGAGGATTATCCTTTCTCGTAAAACGGCGTTTTTCCTGGATCTGTGGGGGGGGGCTGGGTGGTGAGTTCGTTACAGGGAGCAAGACCGTGATAGTTCTCCGGCATGGTAACTGACATGGAGGGGTGGTAAAGGACATTGACCTTGAAACCATGCCAAGGCATAGGGTACCCAGTCATAGGCTAGATGATGTCTATGTTTTCGCGTAAGCTAAGCATCGATATTACCCGATGGAACTTGGGTTTGTGTAACGGGAAAATTCTTTATAGCACAAAACCAAAATTGGTTTCAAGATTTAGTACCATTGGTATGCCACTCCGGCAAAATGTATGGTGAGAGGAAAAAAATGAGTGGTACAAAAATTGAACATTAACGCATATTACACAAAACCACAAAGTTTACAAAACCCCAGAACCACAAAACCCCATAGCCCTTTAGCCCTTCAAGCCCTTAAGCCCTCTTTTGCACCAATTAACTATAGATTTCCCGCGTCACAAACCCACTCGGGGTAATGATTATTTTTTTATGCCCCCTCCGTACCCCATAGATATTTTTTTACACCATCCGTTGGCAGCACTTGTTTCAGCGCTTAACCATTTCCCCAGCACTTCACTCTAGTGGTGTTTCCTCACTATAAATACATCCTATTCCCCATGTTATTCTTCTCATCATCAACTCTTCAGATCATCATTCACTTACATTCATCATGGGTTTAGAAGATAGCAAATTCATTCAAAGATTTATCAACGTCGGTGAAAAGAAGGCCGGTTCCACCACCATGGGTATCCTCGTGGGTCTTTTTGCTGCCATTGGTGGTCTTCTTTTCGGTTACGATACTGGTACCATCTCTGGTATCATGGCCATGAAGTATGTCACCGAAAGATTCCCAGACGACAAGACCGCTTTCTCTTCCTCCGAATCTTCCCTTATTGTTTCCATTTTATCCGTTGGTACCTTTTTCGGTGCTCTTGCTGCTCCTCTTATTTCTGACAGAATCGGTCGTAGATGGACTTTGATTATTTCTACCTTGATCATCTTCAACCTTGGTGTTGTGTTGCAAACTGCCGCTACTGCCATTCCTCTTTTGTGTGCTGGTAGAGCCATTGCCGGTCTCGGTGTTGGTTTGATTTCCGCTGTTATTCCATTATACCAAGCTGAAACCGCTCCTAAGTGGATTAGAGGTGCCATTATCTCTTGTTACCAATTGGCCATTACTCTTGGTTTGTTCTTGGCTTCCCTTGTTAACCAAGGTACTCACAACAGAAACGATTCTGGTTCATACAGAATCCCAATTGCTCTTCAATTCTTATGGGCTATCATCTTAGGTGGTGGTATGATTATTTTGCCAGAAACCCCAAGATTCTACATCTCTAAGAGTAACGAGACTGATGCTAAGGACTCCTTGAGAAGATTGAGAAAGTTGCCAATTGACCACCCAGACTTGGTTGAAGAATACGAAGACATTAAGGCTGCTTACGAGTACGAAATGCAATTTGGTAAGGCTACTTGGTTCCAAGTTTTCTCCACTCAAAACAGACAATTAAAGAGAGTTATTATGGGTACTTGTCTTCAAGCTTTCCAACAATTGACTGGTGTTAACTTCATTTTCTACTTCGGTACCACTTTCTTCCAAAGATCCGGTATTAAGAACTCTTTCCTTATCTCCTTGGCCACTAACATTGTCAATGTCGGTTCTACTTTCCCAGGTATCGCTTTGATTGAAATCATTGGTAGAAGAAAGTTGTTGTTGAGTGGTTCCGTTGTTATGTGTGTCTCTCAATTCATTGTCGCTATTGTCGGTGTTGCCAAGCCAGACTCCTCCTCCGCTAACAAGTGTTTGGTCGGTTTCGTTTGTATTTTCATTGCTGGTTTCGCTGCTTCTTGGGGTCCTCTTGCTTGGGCTGTTTGTGCTGAAGCTTACCCATTGCGTGTTAGACAAAAGTCTATCTCCTTATGTGTCGCCGCCAACTGGTTGCTTAACTGGGCCATTGGTTACGCTACTCCATACTTGGTTAACCCAGGTAAGGGTAATGCTAACTTGGGTGCTAAGGTTTTCTTCATCTGGGGTGGTTGTAACGTCCTCGGTGGTCTCTTTGTCTACACCATGGTTTACGAATCTAAGGGTTTGACTTTAGAACAAGCCGACGAAATGTGGGCCACTGTTCCACACGCTTGGAACTCTTCTACTTACATTCCACACGAACATGCTTTCAGAGAGAATGCCGTCAGATCTATCTCTTCTACCGGTAAGAACGAAGTTGCTTCCGAAGTTGAGGAAGTGTCTGTTTAAGTGTGAAAGAATCCTGAAGAATAGTCTTCAGGTTGAGGAATCAAACTTCATTTTCTTTAAAAGTTTTGTGTCCCACTTTCAAAGTATGCTTGAACTATTTCTCTTACGATCACGACAAGTTTTAATTCTTCGATTCTAACGAATCTACTTTAATCACTTAATCCACACTAAAATATAATACATATTTTTGATTAACTTCCTGTAATTTCCTCATCCTGTAATGATAAACCTCCAATATCAACAAACCTTCAATATCAATTATCAACAAACTCAAATGCTCAAATCAGTTTGGTTTCTTTTGAGATTCTTTTGGGATTCTCATCATCTCTTTTTCCTTGTCTTTTTCCTTGTTTTTTGTCTGATTGTTTTTCTTGTTTACTCTGTTTGGTGAAGATCGGCATCAACAAAGTGTGACGAGAAGGTCATGAATTCGTTCTATTGTTCTTAACCGTCACGCAAACAATGCGTTAATTACGATCGATAGCCGGAGGTTTGAATTTTAATATTTATTAAACGAGGTTTCAATCAATCACAGAACAAGCCGTTTAGTATCCAAGATGATCGTACCACATGGCTATGGGATCTTATTGGGGACTTAAAGGGGACTTGTATGTCATGGGTGCAAATTTTTCTGCTTATGTAAGCAGACGCCAAATACCCTGTCATGCACGGAAAAACCTTTTGTTCTATGCGCTGGTCAATAATCCGAAGTTAAATAATACTATGGTACGATAAATCTTCAACATTTTAGGAAGATTTTTAGCCACCTTCAATAAATAGCACGATCCTCATCATTTAAGAGCTGGCCTAGATCCGTCTCTGTAAAAAATAACCGCTCAGCCGTTTGTTGATGTGTCCATAACAGATACTTTGAGAATTAACGGAACAACCATACCTTGAACTGGACTTGGCCCAAAACTTCAATCAAGCCAGAAACCATCGCAAGTTAACATATTACCATGACACAATGCTAGCCTAATTAACGGAGCTATAATTCATATTCTTGCTATTGACTTTGGCATCAACATTGAAAATAACCGAACGTGTCAATGTCAATACTGTCCCATATCTTACGATTCCAACGGATGGAATTAGAATTGTTGCCCAACTATATGCACGGTTCTTCTAGAGCTTCTAGAAACGTTGCAATGTAAAATGTATTATATATCAATTGGGTGATGATGCCTGTCATAATCCTTATAGAGAGTGTTTGAGCTATCAGAGTGAAGCAGGTTAGTGAAACATGCAAATAACCAATTAAACTAGCGGCTGAAAGCTCATGTAGTGAAAGAAAAACATTTGGTTACAATAGCTCAAAGTTGTAAGTTGATGGTAGTTAGTCTCAACCAAGTTACCAGGTCCTGGAATTGATGCCGGAAAAGCCCATTGCAGTGCTCCGCATAAACACAATGCTGGAGCCAATGCTGGAGCCAATGCGGAGACTGCCAACATATTATTCAGCCGAATGTGGTTTCGAGGCGTTGCAACATGCAACGGATTATTCAAACCGGGGCAGTACCTCTAGCCAGGCAATGACCTGCTTGTACGAGGCAATTCTTGTTCGTCAGCTCCCAACCCCATTGGTGCCCAATTGGTACCCCAAATTCCAAATCAGGACCATGTTTCATCAACCATACCCCACAATCTGCAGCCATGCCTTTTACAGTTTACTGTGGAGACACCACTAGTAGGCGAAGAGCCGTACATGTGGAGAACCCGGAAGGTGCTCGTAACACCATAAGGCTCAACCCCCACCGCTACCGAGAGAATGACGCAACGGATAAGCGTCGACCACGGCTTAATCAGGATATGAGGCATTGGTTGATCACGGATATTATCAAGTACCAGAATTGATAGCTCAAGTGTTATTAAAGATAGCTGTTAACTAGCTAGTGAATATGTCTACATCATTTTTCGGGGACCTCTCGGCATTTGAAAGGTCCGTATGCCGAGCCACCAGCCTACTACTGATCCATGATAATTTTCGAGCTGTACTACCCCAATTAACCCCTCTAAGTTTTCTTCATCAGTGGTGTCTTCACCAAGATGTCTCATGATGTGCCCTGTAAATCTCAATGTGGTGTCCAATTATGGAGTTACCCCACAATACTTTCCAGTAATAATTAACTTAGGTAATGACGAGTATCTATTAGTCCTGATAAAGGAAAAGGATAAAGGATAAAGGATAAAGGATAAATGCAAGGGTCTCATACGCCGCATCACCAAGACATCCGAGATAATTATTTGATCAGCTTTAAGGTTGTGATATGTGATAATGTGGAGAGTGGAGATAAGTGGGGAACTTTTTGTGGTTCTGAAATTACAGTAGATTAACCATCTAAAGGTTGGGAGATTGACACTCTTGTGTGGTGGAGATTAACCGTCTGAAAGTGGTTGGGAGATTGAGCCTTTGAAAATAAAATGGTTGAGCCTTTGGAAGTTGAGCCTTGGACGTTGAGCCTTGGAATTTGAGCTTTGGAAGTTGAGCTTTGGAAGTTGAGCTTTGGAAGTTGAGCTTTGGAAATGGTGGAGGTGGAAGGCAACAGGTTAGAATTTTGAAAGTTTCAATAGCTGGAATTAGACAGGTAAGGGAGTTGTTACATTGGGTCAGACAGGTAACAATTATTCCGAAGACTTGGCACCAATACCAGGGCCCAGAGCCCAGAGCCCAGAGGCAAATCCCCAATCCCAAGCTCAAAGCCCAGAACCCCGGATATTCAATACCTCCAGAAAATGGTCAGTGATTGATCGTTGTCATTTGTGATTTTATATTGTTTGTCATTCGTTTGTCACTCGTTCATATTTGGTCACTCTAGGTAAAATGACATTGAATAATCTGAGAAGTACATGGAAGAAAAGTTTCTTTTCTCGGTAATAATTTCAATATGTCAAAAAGCTTAATTCACCTCACTCATTTACTTCATTTACCTCCTTTACTTTTACTTCTACTTCATTTCAATATTGAATAATCAACTATTAGTTAAATTGATGGTTCAAGGGTTTCTGATTTTTCTCAAGTTCTACTGGTCCATTTTTAACCAAGTTGATCTTCAAATTTTATATTCAACAACTGCTAAACACAAACTCTCATTGGAACACGAGTTTTTTCCTTGTTTGCTGAAAATAGATATAGAAATGGGTCATCTATTCGAGATATAGAAATGAGTCATTGTCTCGAGATCTAGAAGATACAATCGTATAGCTAATCAAGAGATATTGATGGAAATACGACTTCATTCATATCAATTCAAGAGATATTGGTCGAGAATATGTTCTTCATTCTTACCAATTCATTTAAAACTATTGAAAACCATTGGAATAATCTAATAAGTTCTTTCATCATGGATAATCATTATGAAAATTGAGAAACGATACCTTCTTAATATCCACAACTGTGAGTTAATTCTCTATTCTTGTTGTTGTTTCAAACAGAACTGGTGATGGAACGAATCACCAAGTTCGTTTTATCTTTATGTGGTGTATTTACTAAGTATTTATTCAACTATAAATAAGCTAGAGGACGATCAAGGTCAAGTTCAAATTTACCAGTTAAGATCATAATATCACAGGTTAGACACAAGCTTTATTATAATATCACAGGTTAGAAACAAGTTCATCATAACATAACAAGTTCGACACAAGTTTTCGTTATATTATCACAAGTTAGCTTTATTGACCTTCCCTCCTGTTTCAATCAAATCGGGCCCATTAATTACTCCCAAAACGCTTTTCGGCCTCTTTCCAATTGATAACATTCCAAATGGCCTTGAAATAATCCGCCTTGACATTCTGATACTGCAAATAATAAGCATGTTCCCAAGCATCAATGGCCAACAATGGAACGTAGGGCTCAAGCACGGTGTCTTGATTGAAGGTGGTGACGACATCCAAGTTTCCTCCATTTTCCTTATTTCTGACGAGGAATGCCCACCCGGAACCTTGAATTCCAGCCAATTTACTATTGACCAATTCGATCAATTTGGTCACCGATCCATACTGTTCAATGATCTTTTTACCCAATGGGGAATCATCAGCGGGAACCTTTCCCCCACCTTGACTAGGAGGAGCCAAACTCTTCCAGAAAAGTGTATGGTTGGTATGGCCTCCTCCATGGAATTTGATATTTTGCTGGACAGTCACCGCACCCTTGACATCGCCTTTGGCGGCCAATTGACTCAATTGGTCCACAGCAGCATTGTATCCATTAACATAAACCTGGTGATGTTTCAAATGATGAATTCTATTAATTTCTCCAGAAATATGTGGCTCCAATGCTTCATATTCCCAGTCCAATTTGGGTAATTCAACTTTTTGGTAAGACATATCAATTAGATTAAATTAGATTAACAAGTTATAATATTTAACAGGTTTTTCAAGTTTAACAGGTTATTAAACTTGTGGATTAATTATAAGGATAATGGGGATTTACTTATATACTATTGGATTAATTATGAGCAATTTAATTACCATTCTGGACTATGATGGTTATAAACGTGCAAATTTCCAGAATTAGTAATCGGATCCACACCAATCCTTCGACCGATGTTTAAGCAATCCATATTAAGGGGTATGGGTGGAAATTGGCACTATAAAATTGCAGCCACAGGATCTGGAAGCCACCACCGTTGGTACGATTGTGGTTTAGTGTATGTAAGAAGGTGGGAAATTGGCCAATGGTGAATTTGTTTTGATCAGCCTTTACGGCTCGTGTCAAGCTAAAGTTCTGACTCCTTCTAAGCGTGTTTAGCGACAGCAATTGGCAATTTCGGGCCATCATTACAAACTGGTAGGGGTTTGGTTATAGGTCCATGTCACGTGATTAGAGAAAAGTGGTCACATGACACGAAACACAGAGGTCACATGTACATGATCACATGAAATCGGTCATATTTGCACGTGATAGTGCACTGCTGGTCACATGATTGACATCACATGCAATCACTTTCATTTTCACGCGCACGAGCACGTGACGACGGAACCGTTTAGAGAAAGATGGAGATTTTGCTGGATATGGCAAGGTGACCGCAACTGGAATGTAGCGTCCCCGCCTGTGCTATTTTTAGGACGCGCCTGGCGCCACCGGCCACCGCCCACGCCCACGCCCACGTGACACAGAAGACAGCTATTGTGTGCTAGGAACAAACCCGTCTCCTCGGTTGCATCAGGCGGATCGATCTAGACCATGTCAAGCTGCCAAGGCAACTACTGCAAACATCCTGTGCATAGGGAATTCCAAGTGGCTGGGCTAGACTCAGGTCAGCTGATGGGTTTTCCCCAGCGGACCGTCCCAATCCGGACACGACCTGCACCAAGACGCCAGAATCTGCCATATGCACAGCAACTTTTCACTATAGGGAACAACATAGGACGGTTTAGGCAAGTAGGGCAGAACCACTGCCTGTTACGGGCAGACACCACAACAATCCTTGCCGCTAGTGATAATTACCAGTTAGCGACCCAGCGAAGTTTAGGTTCCAAACACCTTTCATCGCTTACCATCGCCGGTACCTCCACAGCCCGGTACCTCCACAGCCCGGTACCTCCACAGCCCGGTACCTCCACAGCCCGACAAGTCAAATGCCGGTACCAACTACTGCTCCTCTACCACCATGCACCATTACATTCCAATACCTAGCCATAACCATCCCAATCCCACCAAATCCTATGCATTAACAGAGGGGATGCCCAATGGAAATAAGCCTCAGGCTGTACCAGGTGCATTAACAATAGATTTTCAAACTTTTCAGATGGACGCGACATGGCTGGGGAAATGGCTTGTTGTTGCCGTACAGCATCCGATCTGAAGAGTGAAATTTGTAACGGTCAATAATCAGTCTCTATTGGGCCATTGGCCTAATTAACATGATTAAATCATCAACATGATGAAAGATAATATGAAGATAATATGACGCGATTATGAGAACAGCTAAAGCTGGCTCAATTAGGGACGAAATCGACCCAAAATTGTTACTTCTATTAACGGTGGAAACAGCAATTACAAGCAATGTCTAAATTTAATGGAGGGTCAGTGGTTGCGGTGGTATCGCATATTCGTTGCCCTGCTAGTCCTCGCTAACTCACTGCATACAATAATACAGCCTAAGCCAGTACCATTAAAGCCACTTTTGATGTCACGTCTAGCGACAGATCATCACTAACTGGTCACTAACTGAATAACTGACTAACTGGTCCCATTTTCGGTGGGTGGTGGGGGTGGTATTGATGGGTAATTTAGGGGTAACTTATGGGTAAATTCTAGCCTAGTTCCTTCCCAAATCTCACCCCACCGCCTTCTTTTCTAGATGATCTCCCTCCACCAAAATGGACCTGGGCCAGGGCTAGGGCCAGGTCCCACTATAGATCCAAGGTTAGATCCAGGCCCAGGCCAAGGCCAAGGCCATAGTCCCCAGCCGGTCCAAGCATCTGACCCCGCCATCTCCTCTACTCCATCTCACCATCTATTCTCTCACCTCTCACCTTCGATTCTCTATTCTCTCACCCCCATTAGCCTCATGCTCATCCACAATCCCTGCTATCCCCACCATGCCGTCGTTACTTCGCCTTATGGTGACCATCCTAAACTCTCCTTAAACTCTCCTTAAACTCAGCATCACAAACTCATCACAAACTCAACATCCCCATTACTACCAAAGCCAAAGCCCCAGATCCTCCCCTCCTCAGTTCTAACTATAGAGATACAGAGACACAGAAAGAACATCAGATAGAAAAGAACTATCTAGTGATATAGCGATATAGTGATTATGGATGTTCCCCACGTTTGATGGGGGTAAAGGGGAGGTGGATTTGATGTTGTTGTATCAACTAATTTCTCATCCTAATTAGTATTTTAACTTTCCTAGTTCTACTTCTACTTGTTCTCCCCTGACTGGTCGCCTGGTCGCCCTCAGCAATTTCCCCCACGTCCCACCGTTTCAGGGTAAAAATAACTTCGCTATTAACCATCTCGCACCATCTATCTTTTTGAGAGGCTACACACGTCCTTTTCACGAAATAGATGACGCTATAGACATTTATCTTATCTTTTCTTTCTCTTTACCAACTATTATTATTATCATCAATTTCTCTGGTTATTGGTTATTAACCGAGTTGAATTTCGTTTAGTTCCACCGCCATTGTTGGGTAAAATTATCCTTATCCAGTTCCAGTTCTTGTTCCAGTTCTTATTCCTGTGGCCGTGTCATTCCTCAACTTCTTCATTCTCGTACTGCACCACTATCGTCTCGTGTCGCTGTCGCCGTCTCGTCCCATCTCATCCGTTCTCAGCGTCGTTTACCATAACCATAACGACTTGTGTGATTATTGACATTGTTGTCATCATTATTCTTTCCATCATATTCCCTTAATAATCATTTGTTCTTGATTTACTCCTCCTGTTCTTCTTGTCCCCGTCCCTGTCCTTGCTCCTATCACTATGAGCCATTCCCTGTCCCCCACAAACAGGAATTCAATCTTTGGTTGGGTCAGGAATCTTAAAAGAGGTAACTTCCTTTCCAATGAAAGTGTAAATGAAATAACTTCAGATAACGATTTACTTTCCACAGAATCCCGGTCTCCTTCAAAATCCACAAACAATAGCATTCTACCCCAGCACTCCATGCTGCAGATGTCACATATTCCGTCGTCTTCAGCGGCTCACCCGTTTACTTCCAGTTCTCCTCCCACTCATTCTCAACCGGTTCCGGTTCAACAGGCTGCTGAGTTCCTTAGACCTCTTCTCCATCACAAATCTCGTTCTAGCAACAATGTCAATCGAGTCAGGTCAAATTCCCTCTCTCAATCTGAAAAGTCCGCTAGTATCAGACAACATCGAGACTCGTTCTTACAGCATCACCTGTTGGTTGATGAAAACAGCAAATACTTTGGTGTTCCGTTGGAAGATGCCATCAAGGAAGCTTCGGCCAAAATCTCCATTTTAAACCCCAATCCAACCGACACTGGTGTCTCATATGGTGAAATCCCTATTGTGGTTGCCAAATGTGGTGTTTATTTGAAGAATAATGGGTTGAATGTAGAAGGTGTGTTTAGAGTTGGTGGGTCTTCTAAGAGATTAAAAGAATTGCAGGTCATTTTCAACAGTCCTCCAGAATACGGTAAAAGATTAAATTGGGAAGGTTACACTGTTCATGACGCTGCTTCTATTTTAAGAAGATTTTTAAATGCTTTACCTGAACCCCTTATTCCCTTGGAATTGTATGAAGCTTTCAGAGATCCTTTACGTTCAAGAACAAGAATCATAAATTATATGAAGTATAAAGCTGAAAATCCCAGCAAATCTTTACGTCCTACCACCAGCAGTACACAACCTATAGAAACTACTGTTACCGAAACCAAAGAAGTAAAACTGCCTGAACCAGAAGCTGGTACAAACGTGTTGGACTCATCGGAATCTCAACCTTTAACAGAAGCAAATATAGGAAGATTCAACAACCATGGAAGTTCCAATAATTCATCTTCATACAACAATATATCACCAATGAATTCTCACACTCCATCTGATCTTTCACATTTGAAAACTCAACAATATGATAATTCTAGTGCTGCAGAAGCAGCTGCTAAAAAATCAGCAAAGAAGTCCAAAAATTACAGAAAATTGACTAGAGATGTACATGAAGTAATTGATGAATATAAATCGTTGGTGGATGAATTACCCACATTATCAAAACAACTCTTGTTTTATATTTTGGACTTATTGTCAATGGTTCAAAATAATTCCGATGAGAATTTGATGTCCTCAAGAAACTTGGCGGCCATCTTTCAACCATCAATCTTATCCCATCCAAATCATGATATGGATCCTGTGGAGTACGCATTATCTCAATTAGTGGTGGAATTCTTGATTCAATATGCATACAAATTATTACCCAAGCAACATGCTTCATTACATCCATCACCCACCAAATCCATTGTTAAATCACCTCCAAAAGCCGCTGATTTACAATTAGACGTGAATGATGCTTTAGGAGAAGATAGTGATGGAATAAAACCTACCCCATGTGTTACTACCAATTTCACCGGTAGCGAAAATCCCGTTGAAACTAGTAATGTCACTTCTACTAGTACCACCCCTATTGAGAGTGAAAGCAGCAATCTTTTAAGTAAGCCACCTCAAGCTCCATTCAAAAAACTGAACAAGCCAGTATCGATGTCGGAAACACTGGACTTGGAAGGATTTGACTCCAATCCCAAATCTCTCGGGTTATCTGATTATGATAACGATTATGAGATCACTGACGATGATAATGAAATTGATATCTCCGATTTAGATGAACTTCATCCCGAAAACTTGCATTTAAATTCCAATCTTTCAGATGTGCCTGCTAAAGCGGAAAAGATTTCCGTTGTGAATCCTAAAGTGGCCATTATAGTTTCCACTCCTTCTTCAACTTCTGTGCCTAATACTGTGGAGGCATTACAATCACAATCACAATCACAATCACAATCAACTCAATCTAAGCAAAGCTAACTCAAATATCTTTTGCAAATTTTGAGTTTAATTGGAATATGAATCGTACTCTCCCTGATTTATTCCGTTATTCCATTATTCATTATTCCATAATAGTATACCAATTATTGTCATTCCTAGATCGTTTCTTCATTAATTTCTTTCTCCTGTTGTCTGTTTTACTTACAATGTTCGTCCCGTGACAGGACTTTTCGTTCTTTACTACCTACTTATTTATTTATTGTTCGTGTAATAGTATTATTATCGAAATTGTAAGAAATAAACCAGAATGTTCCACAATAATAACACCAATAACATCACCAATATCACCAATATCACTAAATTAACATGGACAACTCATACCTACAACTGTCCATTATCTTGAGAATTTTCTAGCCATTAATTTTATCTTTGATCCGATAATCTATCATATCATAATATGGAACAATATGGAATAATATAATAATTCCTACATGTTACATATAGAGCCATAATGACCTCTTTTTATAAGCTCTTTTTATAAGCTCTTTTTTAGCTCTTTTTGTTTTTTTCTTGAAAATTTTAAACTGACCATTTCGGTCCTTAACTTCATCTTAAAGTTAGTATCAGTTATTTTCTGGCCTTTTCAGGTCTCTGTCTTTGAATGTCTCTGTCTTTGTATGTCTCTAAGTCATAGGTGTGACAAATTAATACTTGACACAGGTCGTGCGTGAACCATCCATATCTTTTTCAGTCAACACACTTCATAATCAAACTACCTCCATCCTGATATAAATCCACAATCCAATCATGTCAGACGAAGAATCGTTACGTAACCTCAGTGACGATGATGTCAAGAACGATGTTGATGACTTGTTCGGCGAATCTGAAACGGAGGACCAGCCAAAAGAACAGGGTGAAACATTTGCACAAAATGACCATGAAGACGACCAAGAAGAAGAAGAAGAAGACGAAGATGAATTGAAGACAATTGACTTGTCACTTCCACGTCATTCCATCAACCTGAATCCCGAAAAGGACACATACATGCTCAAGATGCCGGTGTTTCTCAACGTTGAAGCGCATCCATTTGATCCTAATGAATTTAAGGATAAAGTCAATCAAAATGCTATTGAGAGATCCAAAACCAACTTGACAGATAAAGAAATGAAGAGTGAATTGGTTGCAGAGAAGCTTTTAAACGAAAATACCATTAGATGGAGATATTCCAATAGTGGAAATGATGAAATTATCAAACAATCGAATGCACACTTTGTTCAATGGAGTGATGGGTCGGTATCACTCAAGATTGGTAATGAATTATTTGATTTTAAGCAAATGCCAATCAATGACACCTTCTTGGTGAAGACCCATGATAGTTACGAGATTTTACAAAATGATGCTGTCATCAATAAATCAGTCAATTTGATACCTGCATCGACGCATACTTCGACCCATAGAAAATTGACCCAAGCTGTCAAGAGTATTCAAAAGAAAGACAAGATTTTGAATACGATTACTAATGATGATCCATTGTTAAAGCAAAGATTGGCTGATGAAAATGAGAGAAAGACTCTTAAATTAAAAAGACAACTTGAATCCAAGAGAAGACTTCAAGAAGAGAGAATGGATAGAGGTTCTGGAACCAGTAACAGATATAATCGTGAACAACGTGAACCTGCATATGAAAGATTTGCCAGGACTTATGGAGGAGATGAGTATGATGATGAAGACGATTTCGTTGCTAATGATGATGAAGAAGTAGAAGAAGACTTTGATGACGAAGAAGATGAAGAAGAATATGAAAGAGGAGCCGAAAGATTGAAACAATTGAAGCAAGATGGTGACTCCAAGTATAGATCCCAAGAACCTGAGGAAACTAAAAGAAAGAGAAGAAGGATTATTGACTCTGAGGATGATGAATAGTTTAATTCCATTATGTATTATTAGTAATCTGTAGAAGTTGTTGTTGGATTGTTTGAACTCCCAAAATGATTTGTAAAAAGTACCAAATGGTGCAGTTCAAGTTGGTTTATCGAAGTGATTAATTTGTAAAATTTTCAATTAATGTATAATTTTATAAAAATAGCGAAAGAGATGAACAAAGGAAAAATACCCATGAACCTCTATATAATAAACGGAGAGAATATGAGGAAGACTAGACAAAAAGAAAGGAAGAAAGAATTAGAATATCAAAGAAAGGAAGAAAGGAAGAAAGGATTTCAGAATATCAAAGAAAGTAAAGAGTCTTGCATCAAAGCTTCATTTCTCCTAATTGATATACTACATTAAAACAATAGTTTACTCGGAGAGAATAATAGAATAGCATAGAAACTGTACCAAAACATGGACTGATATCTCTAGTGAATCTGAAGGATATTTCATATTTTGGTTCAATAGCTTTTTTATCTATTTTAATGAATTGGGAAGATGTTGTCTTTTCACGTTCTCATTCTTTCCAACTCTTTTCCTTTCAATTCTGGTCTCCTTGTGGGGCTCACCATTTTTCACTTGTCACTTTTCACGTCACTTGTCACTTATTGGTTATAATAACCCTCATGATTTTGTAAATCATGAATTAATAAAACAAATATTTTGTCATTTTTCAGTCACTTCAGTGACTCACAGATGCCCCATTTTGATTTACACCAAATGTAAATCTTTTTCATCAAATCCGTCAAATGCTTCAGTCCTTATTTGTCACCTTATTTTACGGCAATTGTTCCTGTTTCTTTTCGGGTTTTGGGTGTAGTTCTCTGTTCGGTGAGTTCTGAGGCATCTATTATGGTCGTGCGGCTCCTTCTGTCCGACCCCACTATGGTCCGAGGCAGGTTAGTACGGTAGAAATCGCCAAATTCGCCAACTTCCCCAACTTCCACAATTCCACTCACTTCTTCATCTTCTTTACCTGTTTGTCATGTCATTAACAAGGCCATTGCGACTTTTGCTTTTGGGAGCTCCTGGTTCTGGTAAAGGCACCCAAACCTCCAGATTATTGGCCAAATTTCCAACGTTACATGCCGTTTCCTCAGGTGATATCCTTCGACATCAGGTGGCCCAAGCCACCGAAATAGGCAAGGAAGCTTCCCATTACATTAGTAACGGTGGTCTCGTGCCCGATTCTACCATGGTGAAGTTGATAATTCATCAATTGAAACAGTCCCAATGGCTTAATCATCAAACCAGTTGGACATTGGATGGATTTCCTCGCACTGAACCTCAGGCTAGAGCGTTGGATGAGGTTCTTCAACAAACAAACACTGATATCAATCTCGTGGTAGAACTAGATGTGGACCAGAAAGTGATTTTGGAACGGATCGAGGCCCGGTGGATCCATCCTGCCAGTAACCGGATTTATAACCTTGACTATAATCCTCCCAAGGTCCCATTTAAGGACGATGTGACGGGTGAGCCATTGGTGAAGAGAAAGGACGATACCGCAGAAGTGTTCCAAAAACGGTTGGACACTTACAATGAAGAATTACGAGGTTTGAAAGCATTTTATACCCAAAAGGGGGTGTTGCATTCGGTGTCAGGTAACACATCTGACATAATCTATCCTAAATTGGAAGAGTTGATCTTGAAAAAATTTAGTTAGAAATAGACATATACAGAAGTTAGTGTAACTACGAATTAGTTAGATACAAGTAAGACCGCCTATAATGGTATAATAAAGCTTATAGTAGTATTTTAAGGCCTATAGTCACATTTGAATGAACAATATAAACTACACAAATACATTTTTTGACAAGAAATGGTTGCGTGGTCTAGTTGGTTATGGCATCTGCTTAACACGCAGAACGTCCCCAGTTCGATCCTGGGCGGAATCATTCCTTTTTAAGTTTTTCCTCCACAATCAACCCAAAAATCACTAAAAAATTAGAGCATTAACCCACAAGATTAGCATTTGAAAAGCAATTGAAGCAGTTGAGAAGTATCACTTATTGCCTGTGAAGCTTCTAACGCTTCATTTCTTTCATTATAGTTCTTCACCTGGTGCAAATAATTAGCTAGTACACGACGCGATTTTGTGATAGTATGGCTAGTGCATAAATACATCTTACATCATCTCCCTTAAGACGGCAACTCTCAGTTCAACTCTCAGTTCATCCTTTTCATCATACCCTGAAGCTTTCTCTTCACGCTCTCATCGCCCACTGTCCCCCACGTCGTTGATTGGCCAGCCTAACTTCTCGAAATGAAGTTCTATATTGACGATTTACCCGTCCTCTTCCCCTACCCTAGAATATATCCCGAACAGTATGCCTATATGTGTGACATCAAGAAGACTTTAGATGTCGGAGGCAACTGTATTTTGGAAATGCCTTCGGGAACCGGAAAAACCGTGTCATTGTTGTCATTAACCGTGGCCTATCAAATGCATTATCCCGAACATAGAAAGATTGTCTATTGCTCTCGTACCATGTCAGAAATTGAAAAAGCATTGATAGAGTTACATTCATTAATGGAATATCGGTCTAGTGAGTTAGGATATGTGGAGGATTTCCGGGGACTTGGATTGACATCTAGAAAGAATTTATGTCTTCATCCTACCATTTCTAAGGAGAGAAAGGGAGCAGTTGTTGATGAAAAATGCAGACGTATTACTAATGGTCAATTAAAAGATAAAATAGAGAAGGGTTTGTTGACGGAAGATGATCAAAGAGCAGACCCTGAAAAAAGTGCATTATGTTCATTTCATGAAAACCTTAATGAATTGGACCAACATGACTTGATTCCTCCGGGAGTGTATTCATTCGATTCATTGATCAAATATTGTAAGCAGGAGGGTACCTGTCCATATTTTACCGTCAGAAGAATGATTCCCTTCTGTAACATTGTCATTTATTCTTATCATTATCTTTTGGATCCAAAGATCGCAGAACGGGTTTCCAAAGAACTTTCCAAAGACAGTATTATTATATTTGACGAAGCTCACAATATCGATAATGTTTGTATTGAGTCATTATCACTTGATTTGACCGATGACGCTTTGAAACGTGCATCCAGAGGTGCCAATAAATTAAGTGATGCCATAGATGAAATGAAAGCTCAAGATAGTGAAAAATTACAGAATGAATATGAAAAGTTGGTGGAAGGTTTGCGACAAGCTGAAGTAGATCGTCAAGAAGAACTATTCATGAGTAACCCTGTATTACCCCAAGATTTATTAGATGAGGCTATTCCGGGTAATATTAGAAAAGCAGAACACTTTGTCACCTTTTTAAAGAGATTCATTGAATATTTGAAGACCAGAATGAAGGTATTACATGTTATCAGTGAAACCCCGGTTAGTTTCTTGCAGCATTTGAAGGAGCTAACTTTTATTGATCGGAAACCATTACGTTTCTGTTCGGAAAGATTATCATTATTGGTGAAGACTTTGGAATTAAATGAAATCGAAGACTTTAATGCATTAAAAGATATCGCAACTTTTGCCACGCTAGTGTCGACATATGAAACTGGATTTCAATTAATTCTTGAACCTTTTGAAACCGAAGGTTCAACTGTTCCTAATCCTATACTTCATTTTGTATGTTTGGATGCTTCTATCGCCATTAAACCAGTATTTGAACGATTTTCCTCAGTTATCATAACTTCCGGTACCATATCTCCTTTGGATATGTACCCTAAGATGTTAAATTTTCAAACGGTTATTCAAGAATCGTATACAATGACATTGGCTCGGAGATCATTTTTACCTCTTATTGTCACCAAAGGTTCCGATCAAGTCTCTATTTCGTCCAGATTTGAAATTAGAAACGATCCTTCAGTGGTAAGAAATTATGGTTCATTATTGGTTGAATTTGCCAAAATTACCCCTGATGGAATGGTGGTTTTCTTCCCATCCTATTTATACATGGAATCCATTATTTCTATGTGGCAGAATATGGGAGTTTTAGATGAAGTTTGGAAGTATAAGTTAATTTTAGTTGAAACACCAGATGCTCAAGAGACTTCTTTAGCCTTGGAAACTTATCGGAAAGCATGTTCAAATGGTAGAGGTGCGATTTTACTTTCAGTTGCTCGTGGTAAAGTCAGTGAAGGAATCGATTTTGATCATCATTATGGACGTACTGTGTTGATGATTGGTATTCCTTTCCAATATACTGAATCCAGAATTCTTAAGGCAAGATTGGAATTTATGAGGGATCATTTCCAAATTCGGGAAAATGATTTTCTTTCTTTCGATGCTATGAGACATGCAGCACAATGTTTGGGAAGAGTTTTGAGAGGAAAAGACGACTACGGAATCATGGTTCTTGCTGATAGAAGATTTTCAAAGAAAAAGGGCCAATTACCCAAGTGGATCGCCCAGGCTTTGAGGGATTCTGATACAAATTTGTCTACAGATATGGCCCTTGCCACGGCCAAATCGTTCTTAAGAAGTCTTGCCCAGCCTGCCAATTCAAAGGATCAAGAAGGGGTATCGGTATGGAATCTCGAACAATTAGAAGCGTTCCAAAAGCAACACCAAAAGAAATTACAAGAAGAAGCTGTAGATGAGAAGAATAATGGTGAGGAATTTATGGACATTGATGATGACGATTTTGACCTCTTATAATTTTTCATGATTAGTTAAATAATTGACATTAATGATTACGTAAACTTGGTTGTTAGGTGTATGGCATAGGATTTGTAGTGTTAGATATTATTGAGTGGCGCACTTCCTAGCATCAAGTATCAACTAATATGTCAACATGTCCAAAGCAAATGAGTATACACCCATCATACTCGATATAGGGGCACGGTCAATACAAGTCGGGTTTCACGGAGATGCATGTCCTGCTTCTATCATAAGTTCTGCTGCCAACTATCCTTATTTTTCAAAGTTTCAAGAATATCCACCATTTCTTGAATTGGAAGATTCTGCCCTAGAACCGCCCCAGAAAGATGAATTGATTCAAGCAATGGTCAATTCTAATAAGTTCTACAAGCAATTATTTGAAATATATTTGAAAGAAAGGCATAATTGGATACATTTTAACTGGAACCCTTCGGGACGAGTATCACTTAAACAAGAAGAATGGCATCTCCAAAAGTTATTAACCGAGGTATTTTACAATGAATTATCACTCTCGCTTCGAAGGTGTAAATTCTTCTTGATTGATAATGGGTTTTCTTTACAGAATAAGCTGAAATTATTGGAATTGTTGTTGAATAAGTTTAAAGTCAAATCAGTAATTATGACTCCAGCTCCGATGCTTTCTTTGATAGGAGCAAATAAACGGGATGGTCTAGTAGTTAACTTCGATTGGGAATCACTTAATATCAATTCAATTATGGATTTACGAGACATTTCAGCTCATAGAGACGAATACTTCAAGTTTGGTGGACTTTCATTACATTATTATACACTTTTCGAGTTGATGCAAGTTGATGACGACAACATCGAGCGGTTATTGACCCATGAAGATCGGTTTGAATTAATTGAAGCTTTCATTTCAAAAGGGATGTTTGCATTAACTTCTCCAGCAGAGGAAGTGTCTCAATCAAACTTCTTGCTTGATGAAGACATTTCCATCCCAGCATCATTAAGGTATCTGATTTTGGAGAAATGGATGTTTTCCAATGAACAATTCAAAAGTATATTCTGTGAAGTTTTTGATAAAGCAAATATCGATATTCGACCAGTATTATTGAACAATATCGTTATAAGTGGCCCAATATCAGAAATACCAGGGTTTAAATCCAGACTTTTAAAGCAAATAACTACTTGGACGAATGCCAATGAAGTTCATGGTTCCACCACCTTGGGCAATTGGGGTGGATATTCTTTATATATATCCAATAGCTTGGTTAATGAAGACAAATCTATTTGGAAGAATATGGAAATCACCAGAGATCATCTTAATTCAATTCGAGCGGACCACGGGTTCAAACTTTCTGGTCTTCCTGATGCTTTCAATTCCAAATTCACCAAGAGTATATGAATTTGCAATAACATCACCACCTTTATAGATTAGTAGTACAAAGACTTCAATTGCATATATCATCTTCATTTCCATTTGGTAAAAGGCTTTCACAGTCGAATAAAGTAGAATTGGTTATTTCCTCAACAGAAAGATACGGTAACCATGGACGAGGAGACTTTTCTGAAATTCTTTTAGGTGTTTCTTCCGACGTTAACCAGCCACCCAATACTTTCAACATATTCCAACCTGTTGGTTTCTCAAGCTTGGGAGAAGAAACCTGATGTACTTCGTGGTCCAATAGAAACATCAACCGCAAATCATCATCAATTACACCCATTTCATCTATTTCTGGAATATTGTATAGGGGTCCATAAGATGTGCAATGAGAATCGGAATCGATATGGTGCAATTGTATCTTTTCACCATTTGCGAGTAACGGTTTGTTCATGTGTGGTTTCAACGATATAGTATTAGTGTAATTCAGCAAAAGCAGATGTTGTTCAAGGGAATTCTGTTGTGAATTATGGCCATTTTGATGAGAACCATTAGATCGAGTTCCGACGAAATTCTTACTAGCAGTTCCAATATGGTAGCTAGTACTATAAGGGGAATCTTCTGCAAACTTTTGTACTAAACCCTTTCTGATATCGTGCAATCTTCGATTATCCTCCAATTCGACAATTTCCATGGGAATTGAACTTCCACCTCGAATGTCTAAACAATTCAAACAGTCACATAATCCTGAAATATTCTCTTTATTGTCTGCTGAATCCAAACATAAAGCTTCGATTGGTGCGCCATTGTATACTTGGGAAAGATCATTTCCACTTGCACTATTCTTATTATGATGGGTAGAAGAATAAATTTCAAAATTTGCTTTCTCTTCCTTCTGAAAGGAACGAAGAAAATACCGATTGGAATTTATAAAGTTCGAATTGATACTTCTGATTGCATACGGTGGGTTCAAAATACTTTCTTTATTGCTTGAAGTCATGGGTGTACAAATGCAAAGCTGTACAAATGCAAAATATATTAACGCGAGAAAATCGCAACTTTTGAGACCAATTTTAATAGTCCCTGATGGAGACTTGCTCAAGAACAAACACTTCGTCGAACTCCCTTGAAATCAAGGCGTAGATCATATTGTAGGATGATTAATAGAACATTGTAGTCCAGTAGGGTCGTAAGTTGTAAATTTCTCAGTATTACTTGTAGTTGCACCAAGTGCCTCAATTGTAGTTCAGTGTACCTGTAAGTCAACGGTGTAGATGCCTTCACCAGCCAAAGCACTGATGTGACTGCAATCACTTGATAGGGCATCCTTAGTGACAGTGGCAGAATTTTGATCAAGCGTGAAAACAGGCTAAAATAGGTTCTCTAACCCAAGCACAAGCACAATATGTAATTGTATGCCCGCTTTGCCGATTGGTTTAGGTTTTATTGCCTTGATAAACTTCACCCAATCACATTGAAGATATTATTAAGGAGTGACATAGGACTTTAAGAAGAAACATAGGACTTTGATAAAACAGGTGAATGTTTCTAGAGTGTTTCACTGTGAGTTTATCGCTTCCTTTCTTGATTGATTAAATTCTACTTCAACTCTCCACTTTTCAACAAACTCCCGATGTAATCTTGAAGGTATTGGTTCTCGTTTTCATACCTATCACTCAAATGTTTGGTGTCTCTTATGTTGGAGATTAAAGTGGTGATTTTTGCTTTTAACTCGAGTATTTTTTCAATCTTTTCATCTTTCAGCAAATATTCAATTTCTGAGGCCTCTGGGATTTGATCTGGTGAAGGTTTTGAGTGGTTTTCACTGGATGGTTTTAAGGTATTGTCATTATCTGTTATGGCATTTTCTACCTCAGAAACTGGAGCAATTGTGCTGGAATTTTCGCCAATGTCTGTTTCCTCTGGATAGTTCACTTTGTGCTGGACGGAATTGTCGTTCTCTGGTGTTTGCACTTCCATTACGGAGGATTCGTTGTTCATACTATAAATAGTTTAACTCAGTAGCCTACTCTCATAGTAAATGTTCGGTGCGTGCACGACCGCCTCCCTAATTACGGTCAGCAATTGCACCGGATAACGAGGAACAACTAAACAACTAAACAACTTCATATACGTTAACAACATGTCCTGGGAAGGATTCAAGAAAGCAATTAATAGAGCAGGAGCTTCTGTCACCATCAAAGATGTGGACAAGACCATCGACAAGGATTTCGACGTAGAAGAGAGACGTTACCAGACATTACGAACTGCAGGAGTTAATCTCCAAAAGGCCTCCAGAGGTTACTTGGATTCATTGAGATCAGTAACTGCATCG
The DNA here is from genome assembly GCA_030568495.1 of Suhomyces chickasaworum. NCBI lineage: Eukaryota > Fungi > Ascomycota > Pichiomycetes > Serinales > Debaryomycetaceae > Suhomyces > Suhomyces chickasaworum. The sequence goes on along the minus strand of JAJMGF010000023.1, from coordinate 6,661 downwards.
CAAGTGACCATTGCTGAGATTGTGGGTAACTTGTACGAAGAAGCCAAACAAGGACAATCGTTATACTCCAACGTGGGTAGTATTTACACCCAATCAGTACGGGAATTTGATGAAGAAACGGTCAAGCAAATGGACGGACCATTTAGAGAAACCATTTTGGATCCAATCACCAAGTTTGCAGGATACTTCAATGAAATCGATGATGCAATCAAGAAGAGAGCACATAAGAAGATTGACTATGATCAATGTAAGGCAAAGGTACGGAAGTTGATTGATAAGCCGGCCAAGGATGCAGCCAAATTGCCTCGAGCCGAGAAGGAATTGTCGGTTGCGAAGGAAATTTACGAAGATTTGAATAAGCAATTGAAAGACGAGATGCCCCAACTTATTGCCTTGAGGGTTCCATATTATGACCCATCATTCGAGAGTTTAGTCAAGATTCAGTTAAGGTTCTGTACTGAGGGTTATTCTCGTCTTGCCCAAGTGCAACAATATTTGGACCAAGCCTCACGCGATGAATATGCAAATGGTTTATTGGATGGTAAGATTGATCAGCTTTTAGCCCAGATGAATACGTTAAATATCGCCTCATTAGGTTTCAAGTGATGTTTAATGACTTTTCAGCTGATCAAGTGACTTTCACTTGATCAATACTGGTGGTGGTGGTGGTATGACAGCTCATGCCGTGTGATAGTCACTCAACTAAGGACTGAACCACCTGACCCGTCCACTTTACCAAAACTCACGTGAAACGTTTGAATTAAACTTTATCATGATCTAGTGATGCCGCCTCAAATTAATCACTAACCCTATGATGATCAGCCTTATCCGGACGTTTCCTGCAATTCCACCATCCAATGGTTGGTTGAGTAAACCGTTTCATACCTCATGATCCCCACGGTTTACCGACTGTACAATGCGCACAATACGCACGTCACCACTCCCCCACTCCACTTGTCGCACCCACCGTCCCGATGTCGCACCTCTACTGTTATCTGTCCAAGGCTCCACTAGCACATACCTTGTACCACCTTGTACCACTTGTACTTGCCCATCACCTCATATACCGAATATAAGTCAACTTTTAGTAGGTGCCCTGTCAAAGTAAAGTCGTAAGGCTTAACTTAATAATTATCCCTGACCATGCCCCCTGTTCGTCATTGCCCATAATTATAATTTAAATAACTGTCAGGCATTACCTGACACAAAACCTCAACGCATGGTAAATGGAGTTTTTGAAGCGGTACATAAATATCGTATTCACACACCGTTTTTGTTTGCTTCTCATCATCAATCGCCATAACTTGGATTCACTGGCTTCACTGGCTTCAAATATTTAACCACCGTTAGTGAACCAAGTCATTCTAATTGTCGTTATTAACCTGGAGTTGTTCAAATTTGCCTTTAATACGAATGGGGAACCACCACCATGAAATTCCAATCCCTTACTCAATTTTACCGTCAAACGGTTATCAAGCTAATATCATGGCTGATCACTAATCCTAGATGTTTGATCTTGGTGCCGTCTATGATGGTGTTTATCCTTGCTTATAACGTGATCTATGACTTCACGGTTAAGAAAGTAAACTCTTACCTTTCAATCTATGTGAATTCTCGTGGAGTGTTTGATCAAAGTGTTGGGCCCTTACGAGATTGTTCGGAGATTTTAAAGGAATACCTCCAGTCATCAGGTTCAACAGAAATACCCTTCAAGTACCTCACCAAAGTGGTGCTTTCCAAACATTCACGCCCGAGCACCACCGAAACAAACATGCTCACCCATACTATCTTTGAACAACTTCAAGATGTCCAACGGTCCTTGATGGATACGCATAAAAAACAAGAATTGGTCATTTTACTGCCTCTAGCAGATTGGCCCATGAATTCAGTACAATGGAATGATCAATCAATATCAACTTCGTTGTATGATGAATATATCATCAAATATCTCAATTTTGAGTTGAACAATCTCTTGACGTTTTTATACGTCAATCAAATCATCAAATCGAATCACCTTATCAAATATGCCAAGCATATCAACATGTATTTGTTTCATAATGACCATCCAACAAATTTACACCAACAAATCCAAACATTTTTCACCAATATATCGTCTCCTATAGAAATCGACCATTTGGTATCGACTCAAAAACAATTAAGCATTCGAGATTTCATTCATTATTATCTTATCCAAAAGAGACAAATCTTCTACGCAAATATGTTTATTTCTTCAAGTAATGTATTTGTTTCAGTGGCTATGTTAACATTCCTTTTGTTTGTTTATGTTTCAATATCAAATTCTCATAAAATAAGATCAAGTCTTGGTTTAATGGTTGGCTGGCTTGTGGGGGTTCTAATTTCAGTGGGAGCAGCAGTGAATTTAACCGTTATGATTCATAGTCATATGACATGGAGAATGATCTTCGAACCTCTGACTACGTTTACGAAAGCATCATTCATATTTGCAATGTTAATATTGAGTTCAAATGGGTTATTTACCGTGATTGAAACTTTGGCTTATTCAGAAGCTAATCCGATGGATTTCCATAAACGATTATACAAATTATACGTGGGATTAAATGGATTTCCTATGATAGCAAAATCATATTTCATGAGTTTGTTTGGTTCATCAGTGGCCTACTGTATTGGGAAATATGTGTTAACTTTCTATACAGAAGGTAATTTAAATGATTATTTGTTGAACAGATATTTCAGGATTTTCGAAGTGGCGATTTATGCCGTATCTTTTCAATTTTTACTTCAAGGCACTTACCTTGTGGGAATAATTATGGTTGATTTGAAACGCATAGATGTTACCAAAATTTTAAATGACGAATCTATGCAACTACTGGATTCGAATGATAGTATGATCAGTGAAACTGAAGGAGTGAACTTCTTGTCTTATTACTTACTCAAGCTTTATCAACCTTCAGAATCAAGATCAAGGAAGGTTTCTTCCACAAGGTATGTGTTGGGACAATTTTTCCTCAAGATAGGCTTTTCGGTTGAAAGCTGTAAATCATGCATTACTGTGGTAGGATTAAGTTTGGTATGTTTACTAGGAGTATTTGCTCATTGGGCTTTGATTATACCGTCACATTTAATGAATGAAAATCAAACCATAGTGGATTTGGGGGGATTACATATCCTTAGCAATACCAATAATTTCATTTATTATTTAGAGCTCTTATCAATTTTGATCTTTGTGATTGCAACTTCACTAATTATATTCAGATTAACCAATTCTGCACCCCCAATACAACAACAAGGAAAGGGTAGAACATTAAGCTTAAGTGAAAATGATTTTGAAAATGAAAAGAAATCCTTTAGTGTGATTCAATTACCTGATGATCCATCTTACGTATCTTCCCAACTTTATCATGATCTGGATATCATTAAAGTTAAAACCAATTCTCAAAGTTCATTCATTGTTTCCATCGGATTAGATCGAAAGATCTTAATTTGGTCTCCATTATCAACTCCTATACCACCTCCAATTAATATAGCAACAACCATCAAAGACCAGGAGGGAGTTAAAGAATTTTGGCCAATTAATCATGTTAATGTTAGTGATGGTGGGAATTTCATCATTTTGATAAACCATAAATATAGCATGATCAAATGTTTTGAAAGGAAAGCGTTGAATTACAAGTGGGAAATATCGTTTCTGCCTAGAATTAAGAACATGATACAACAGAAGAAATTCAAAATCTTGGAATCATTTTTCAGGCAAAGAACTGTTCCTGGGTTTTTAGCAAGAAAAATGATGCAAAAACAACGACAAGCCAAAGCAGCTGAAAATGCATCCACAGGTGGATCATTAGAATTATCCAGAAGAAATAGTAATATTTCGATTAATTCTATGAATGGTAATTTCCCCTTACCTGTGAGTCATGGATACTTTAAGAATTCCGAAGAAAAAGAAATTGAAAAACAGCTTGCCAAAGATGACTTTGTTTTGGTATTGGAAACTGGTGAATTAATTACCTTTTCATGTATTGATGGAAGCTTTAAAGAATTAAATATTCTTGATATCATTTATCCGAATAGCGGAAAACAACAACTCAAAGTAATATCGGCCAAAAAAGTTAACACTCCAAGAATTAACGATAGAATTGTTTGTCAAGTGAGTAATTTCGATATTATCGTTGGAACTTCAATTAATAACGGATGGAAATTTAAGAATCTTCTGGTAAAAGAAGGCTTGTATAATCAACAAGGACCTAGTTTAATACCAGGAATACCGGCTATGATGTCGAAAGCAAACTCATTTGTTGGGGATAATGATTTTTCATCTGTTTATACCATGAACAATCCTGCTTTACCAAAACCAACAATTGAAACTTATGAACAACATCAACAACGGAATGAACGAGTATCATCCTTACAGGTAAATAAACCTATAATTATTCCGGTTGAATTCGTTGGTATGGTGGTAAGAGTTAAGAATTTTACGGCTGAATTGATCGATATTCAACGTGGATTTGTTTTGAAAACTTTCAGTGTTGGACATTTCAAACCTTCAACTTTTAAAGTATCACATCTGGAGCCAACCCATTGCAAATTTTGTGGGTGTGCTTCTATTCAGTCATTCTCAATCATTTATGAAGATTTTGATCTATCTACTCTCATCATTCATACTTTCAAAATTGACATTAAACGGTCTAAGAATAACATTTGTTTGAGAGTTGAGAGAGATCCTAGAGAAATCAGATGTCTAGGTTTCAATGCAGCCACAGAACATCAATATTGGTTTAATAATGTGGAAGGATGGCAACTTACAGATGTTAATATGATTATTGGACTTCGTAAAAAGGGAGTATTAAATGATGATAGTGTTTATGATCAAGAAGATGAGTTTGAAAATATTCCATCTTCACCAAGAAATCCTTCGTTTGAGAGCTTAGTGGCCAATTCTGGTTTGACATCTTTGAGACAAAGAAAGAAATCTATTCACAAACCACACGTGGATGTGGCTTCCAGAACTACGATGAACCAGTTGTGGGATGGATTCATTATTACGGTGTTTGATGGTAAAGAAATCAACTATCAAATCCCTCAAACTAGTAAAGAGTTCATGACCAACCGGATCAACTCTGTGGAAAAATATGGTTATAAATCGATAGTGGTGAGTTCATCCAATTTGATGGAGATTTTGTACCTAGGGAACGATAAACTTATTGAAGACGATATTTACTTCTCGGGTACCAGTGCCACTATCTGGTCGGTACTTGAAAATGAAGCCAAACCCGTTGGGGGATATGAGGATCAAGATTCAGTGAAACCCATCCAACCATTTAATAGTGAATTGCTCTTTATTAATAAGAGAAGAAAGATGTCCGAGAGGCAGAAAACCAACCGAGGATCCAGGGTGGATCCAGTCACTGTTAGGCAATGATCAAACACCGAAGTTGAAGTTTAGGTTCAGGTTCGAATATAGTTCTGTTCCGAGGGTATTGTTGGAATTGTTCCTTACATAGACACATACTTCCAATACATATAACATGCATTATCTTTCCGATATCGCTTATGTAAGCCGAGAAGATAAAGTTCTTTCTTTTTTTCTTCGATATCTGGTCACGCCCGTGGCTAACATAACAGCAAAGAGGTCAGGCCATCCGAACCACAATTATATTGCGCGGTTTGTATATCCGGATTCAAACCCCGTACCAGAAATTATTGATCAAATCCCTACTTCTTGTATCAAACCCCGCGGATTTGAATTATCGATTCAAATTATAAAAGCCCACCCATTGCAGCCATGAAGAATTATTCCACAACAATTTGCATTTGCATTCCTTGCACCTCAATTCAATAACATCACTACATAATCATGAAGATCATTTCAGAAGAAGAAAAGTTAGCTCACCGTAATCACGTTCTTTATGAAGGTGCTAAAGGTATAGCAGTGGGATTGGTTACATCTTATGGTATTATGCTGTTAATCAAATATAAACGTCCTGTCACTTACAAGAGAATGAGTGCCTCCGTCAAATCTGCATGTTGGGCCGTGCCCACCATCGGTATTGCTGCATTCTATGCTGATGAAGGTTCGGTTAAATTCGATGAAGATACTTATAGATCCGATTACTTAAGAAAGCAAAGAGAAGAGTATGAAGAGAAGCTCGCAAAGATGAGCACTTCCGACAAGATATTGCATCAACTTAATGAGAACAAATATAAAATCATCGTGGGATCTTGGGCTGCTTCATTATACGGATCATGGAGAATTGTTAACAAGGATCCATATATGAATACTCAACAAAAGCTTGTTCAAGCCAGAGTTTATGCTCAAGGTATCACTATTGTGCTTTTGTTGGGAACCATTTTCCTTTCTATGAGAGAAGCAGAATTGAAGAAGAAAGAAGCAAAGCCAGTTCCTGAATGGAAGAGGTACTTAGAAGAACAAGAGCAAAAAAAGAACGAAACTCCTTAATTTCATAGTTATTCCTCACCCTAAACTTTCAGGTCGTGTCGTTCTCCTGATATATTTATCCTTTCCCTTATCCTGTATAGATTCAATTTATGATTTTCATGAAGCATGTTATGTAGGAAACAAGCTATCTCAATGATTACATTCCTTAATTCTAGAGTATTGCAGTATGGGTTTGCTTGTGCAATGTTAAAACAAGCAGTTTTATATGACAATAGAAATATATCT
>JAJMGF010000022.1:0-221963 GCA_030568495.1 Suhomyces chickasaworum | reverse complement strand
AGGCACAAATGCCCATGATGCATTTAGGTGATTTTACTACTGATGAATTCCTTATGTCCATGCCCAGGTGGTGATTTCCACCGGAACTAAGGTGCGTTGACGCAGGTAACACAAAGTCCCGGCAGTGTTATCACGATTTCTTGACTATCAATGCGCCGTAAAAGTGACACTGATACGGAGGACTGTGAGGCTGTGAACAACGGCATTTTAAAAAGTCAGGTGCTTGATTAAGGCCGACGAATTAGTTGCGGAGAATCTATAGTTTTGCATAATTTGCACATAGACAATTATCGGTAAAACTGTGAATTCACTGATTGATGCCTGAACCGGACTATGATTAAACACTTGGGAGTTTCGAGAACCCCAAAGGTCCGAACAACCGAACAGCAAAAGAAGCTTGAAGATTTATCATTGTCCAGTCTCAACAGCTATGGTTTTGATTTGGACTCTCGGTGGGCACTCGGTGGCTCTCCCTTCAGATGGACTTTCGCACACGTCCTAGACCAGTTGATAATTCAATGTGAGACGGCATTTCCGCGCACCGGCCCTGTAATCTAAACTCGGTTTGTGACACTGCGATGGTTTGCCCAGATAATAAATACACTTCGTTGACGTACAAGATGCCGTATGCCTCGCTAGATACCTTGGCGGGTTGAAGAACCGTCGATCATGTTAATTTACTAATTGAAATATTGTCGCAACCAGCAGCTTCGAGATGAAAAGTTTCTTGGTGAATAACCCGGACGACACTGGCGGCGAAACTACCAGAGCCGCTACAAAATTCCACCCATGAGATTTCAGTTCCACAGCAACGAAAGATTACAACTAAGTCGATTACGATTAAGTCGATCAAGTCGAAAGTTTCGTCAGTGCCACAGTTTGGATAATTTATCCAATTCGTATAATTTGTGGAGTTGTCCAATTTGTGGAGTTGTCTAATTTTGGAGGTTGTCTAATTTGGAGGTTTTATAATTTGGAGGTTGTCTAATTTGGTTGTCCAGTTGAATTAGCGGCATTTGTAGTAAGGTGAAGGGAGGGTATTTTTTGGTGCCTAGAGTCTCCTGCAACGGAGTGAAATAGCTTCCTTCTTCGGTGCACCGAAAGGCGTTATGGATGAGAGTAATAAAGAATGAGAATAATCATCGGGAATCCACCTAGAATTTCATATCCACCAAAAGTTTCATCACACCTAAACACATAAACGTTTCATTTCTCTGTAAGTTCATTTCTCTGTAAGTGCCTTGACTTGTGAAAGCGTCGTGAGAGCGATGAGATCTGTGACTCCAGCAGTATTAACTTATTGTACAGACAGATCTGGCAATGGTGCCACTGGTGAATCGGCAGGTTTTCAGGCACAAGATTACCTGTGCAACGAGATCTTCCCTAAAATGGCGAGGAAATTGATGCACAATGGCATGAACTCCACCGATAACAGTCTCATCGATCTTCCTGTAGAGAACAATCAGCTGTTCATTTACTGAAACTTGTGATGTACCATTTGGTTGCTGTTGGTTGGGTTGTGGTGGGGTTGTGGTGACTGGTTATTTTCGATAGGTCCCGATGAAAATTCCGGTAGATCTCCAGCGGAATCGGCCCAGTATTGTTGAGATCTAACAAATATTTTCGGCACTCGGAGCAATACCCTAGTTAATTCTTGATAGATCCTTGAGTGTTCCGTGCGTATTCTATTGTATATGAATGGTCGTTTTTGGAGTTTATGGATCTGGGATCATCGTAACTGAAATATTGATAACATGTTCAATGATTCATAGTCATCATAGAAGGAAATAGACGGAAATAAACGAATAAACTGGATTATCAAATTGGTCAGTTAAGATGGCTCACATCTCATAATCATCTATGGTGTGAGTTCTTATCATTGAGGGATTTCTAGTTTCGGTCGTACTTGTGTGGCATATTCTCGAGGTGATAACGCCATAACATTAATTTCAAAATACCACAACTCTGAGTTAACATAACTCCAAGATAAGATAACTCTGAGATAAAGTGCCCACCTCTATACAAATCATAGAGGTGGGTGTATATGAAGTACTTTAGAGTCAACATAATCCTGAGGTACCATGATATCCCAAACCATTATGACATTATCACAATTATCAACATAACCAGCGTAATGCAATTAATTTAAGTTCGGTACTCTTATCCGAATCCCACCACATTTCCAATCCTGTTCCAAAAATCTAATTGTCTCGTAATTAACCTTAATACTCATCATACCTTTTGGATCATCAGATTTAACAATAACTTTCTTTCCTTTATGTTGTTTCTTCTGGGGTTTCTTCTCTGTTGCTTCTTCTCTGTTGTTTCTTCTTCTAGATTTTCATATGAGATATGTAATTTAATCTCATCTGTGAATCAGTAACTCTTAAATATCCAATATCTCATTCATCTTTAAAGTGGCCTGAGTATCTCGATCATGGAAATATTTTAGAAGAATTATTATTAGCATTATTTTCATTTATCCTCCCATTGATTAATCCTAAATTAATCAATTACTTCAACCATTCACGTTCATATCTAATTTCTTTCTTTACTGGATCAGCCTTCGCTTCTCATATCTCACACCTCGTCTCTCATATCTCACATCTCACATCTCGTAGCTCATGTATCCTCTGTCGTCTCATCTATCATGCCTCATGTCTCATCTCATTCATACATTCATCAATATCAATCATTTATTCGAATTATCATCTATATCATTTCCATTAACTTTTAAGCAACAACCCTAGACCAGTCCTTGAATTCAACTCGGCCATATTGGATCTCTCCGATCCATTCACCTACTTTTTTGGTCAATTCACCAGCAGAATCGTTTTGAACTGGAATAGCAATGTTTTCGCCATGGAATTCGATGTTCAGAATGGATGAGACAATGGCTGCGGTTCCGGTTCCAAAGGCTTCCACGACTTCACCTTTAGCAGCTCTTTCTTTGATTTCATGGATAGTAATCTTACGCTCATTGACTTCCCAGTTTGAATCCAATCTATCTCTGGCTAAAGCAAGAGTAGAATCTCTGGTGACACCAGGTAAAATGGTACCATCCAAAGGAGAAGTGGCCAATTCCTTCTTTCCATCCTTTTGGAATACAATGAAAAAGTTCATTGCACCCACTTCAGTAACATAACCTTCAGGACCAAATAACCACAAGTTCTGGGAATGGCCCATGGTAGCAGCTCTAGATTGGGGCTGAATACATGAGACATAATTGGCACCCAATTTGTACTCTCCAACACCTCCTGGCCATGCTCTAACAGCATAATCAGTAGCTTGTAAAGAAACAGGCTTAAACCCAGTAGAATAATATGGGCCCACTGGAGATGCGATGACAAATAATAACGCCTTGTTTGGTTTAGCTACTCCCAAACTACTGGTAGTACCAATCAATGTAGGACGTAAGTAGAGGGAATAACCATTTCCTTCGGGAATAAACCGTTCATCCACCTTTAAGAATTGGTCAATACATTTCATGAGCTCTTCACCATCAAATTCAGGCAATGAAGCTCTTTTAGCAGAACGGTTCATTCTAGCCATATTCATATCAGGTCTGAAAGTTCTAACATTTCCATTGACATCACGATAAGCTTTCATACCTTCAAAGAGTTCGAAGGAATAGTGAAATACACAAGTGGCTGGATCAAGGCTTAAGTTATGGTAAGGACTGATTTTTGGAGCGGCCCATCCAGCCTCTTCGGTCCACTCAATCTCCAACATATGATCGGTGAAAGTCTTTCCAAATATAAGGGATTCTTTAGGCAAGACATCCTTTGGTTGGGATGTTTTGGTGATGGTTAATTTTGAAGAATCGATGGACATTTTGAAACTTTAGTGAAACTTTTATCTTTTTCTTCAGTGATGGTAGTTTCTGGTGATGATTTCTTGTTCTGGGTGTTTGTACTGGTTTCTAGCTCTGATAATGAAACCTGGAAGAGATTTTATTTTCGCAAATGATACTATTTAATTCCCGGGGTAACCTGGTGTTATATAGTCGGGAAATTTTCATATATAAATTCGGTTATAGAAGGGTATGGGCTGGTCACGTGAACTACCACATAGATGAGTCAATCTTTATACCTTTAACAACTCTGGCTGAGGGAGTCAAACCCGATATTGTTAGCTAAGAACCGAGTGAGAACTTCGGCTATTGAAGGTTACCCGAACATCCGAAGTCGCGTGATCGTGTATCACGTGTTTTGGTATCACGTGACAGCATCATACAGCTCGATTACCCATTCTCTACAAGTGCCAGTGAATGAAATGGAAGTCTTCAAGGAAGTCTTCATGGAATCTTCTTGTCTGATAATGATTTGTATATTGTTCATAGGACCTCTAGGGTCGCTTACTTCTGGTACTCATCCGGGAAGAACACCTTTCTTTCCACTCCTTTAGCTGTCAATACTACCATACGGATGACTCCACCAGAAGAACCATCCCATTTGATGGCCTCACTCAATGCCGTTTTCATAAACTCCACACACTCGTCTTGCTCCATGTCTGGTTTGTAATTATCATCACACCATCCGTAAATAAACGTAGAACCCAGTCCTGCAATAGCATAATCTTGTTTATGTATAGAACCTCCAATTGGAATGGAATAAACACTTCCCTTGTTCTTGTCATCATATCCAGCACAGATGATACCTGCACTCAATTGTTCCTTGTTATTATAACACATCTCTTGGAATACATTGGCGGCCACTTCAGTGGTGGGTTTGACGTCATATGGCAATTGTGCAGCGTACATTTGCATGTAATATTTCACCATGTCGGCCACGGCTTGTGTGTCTGCAGCAGAACCTGATCTGCAACAATAAATCGTGTCGTGAATTTGAGTTAACTTGTCAGTGACTCTATTAGCGATGTAAGTACCGGTAGTGGTTCTAGAATCGGCACCCAAAATCACTCCGTCTTTAAACGTGACGGCCATGATGGACGTACCGAGATTGACCTCTCCCTTTTTCAAATGGTTGATATCAACTGAGATTCCGTTCATCGTGTTGATGTTGATGGTGAAGTGGTGAAGTAGTTGTTGCCACTGGAAATAGTTGTTGGATGTCCCAAGGTAGATCGCGCGGGTCTGTGTGCAGGACCAAAAGAGGAATGTATGAGAGCTAACTACTGAGTAATATCATAGAATTAAGTGATGTGAAGGGTACAATCATTGTAGTTGTTAGACTATTATAAAGAGAATACAAGGGGGGTTGATTTGGTGTTTTTCTAAGACCATAAAGCTTCAGATTCCAATTTTCACCCTCAAATTATCGATTTCTCTCTCTGATTTGTAAGATTTCTTTGAAAATTACACCCTGAAATTAGCTAGAATAATTCCCCAGTAATATCACTTCAATCAAACCCCTCTATTCTTGCCTTATTCAGACTCTTGACCTCTTTCAAGCTCTCATTGCATCAGATAATGTACCTTCCTGTCACGTGAACCGGTATCGCGTCCTAATCTTAATAGACACATCACTACCATATCCATTAAACATGCGTTTAGGTCTTTTCTTTCAGGCCTGTTTGGCGGCTGTTCCCGTCCTTTCTGCCTCTATTGGCAGCAACGACTTCACTGATGTGAAGAACAGCCAACTTTCTCCCACTTTGGCCGAACAAGAAGTCCAATATTTGGCCAAAGATCCAGTGATTTCTCATAAAGTCACCTTCACTATTGCCCAAAAGAAAGCTGATGGTGAAGTGATAATTGGTGAACTTGTCATGGGAATGTTCGGTACGGTTGTGCCCAAAACAGTGGCAAATTTTATCGGATTGGCCAATATGACTTATGGTTATGGGTATAAAGACTGTCTTCTTCATCGGATTATCAATAAGTTCATGATTCAAGGAGGTGATTTTGAAACTGGCAAAGGTTATGGAGGTTATTCCATTTATGATAAGACCAAGTTTTTTGATGAAAACTTTGATCTTAAACATAACAAACTTGGTAGAGTTTCCATGGCCAATTCAGGTCCAAATACCAATGGGGCTCAATTCTTTATTACCAATGTCCAAAATCTCGACTCTTTGGATTTAAGACACGTTGTTTTTGGACAGTTGATCGGAGGCTTCGATGTTCTCCATAAGATCAGCACCGTCAAGACTGGTAAACTGGATAGACCTGTTGAAGACGTATTCATCAAAGATACTGCCATAGTTTCCATGTCTTATAAAGGAAAGGCTATTCTTCCTGGTGTTGGAGAGTCTAATCCTAAATTCATGGAGTTCGAAAACGAAGGCACCAGCAGCTACGTTTACCTTGTTGTATTTCTTTTGGTCTGTGGGTGCTTTTTCTATTACAATCATTGGTCCAACAAAAGACAGTATATTACTGACATCAAAGACTCTGCCTACTTTTAAATCATCGCACGATCTCAAGCATATCCTTACCAACCGATTAACATGAATACCCATACTACAATACTCTTTCTTAAACAATACCAAAAATGTTGAATTTCAAACAACCAAAATAAATCTTCATCACGACATATTCTCATCAAATATATTTTTGTATTTAACGGCAACAGTAGTCTTTTCTTTGTCTTTTGTTTGTAGGCATTGGGGAGATTCGATTGTCTTGGACAGTCTTGTAACGATAATATTGTGTTCAGCACGACCCAATATGAAATTAGGAATTTCTCATCACTTAATCTCCCATTCCATCCATGTCAAAAGCAAACTATCCCATTGTATTCGTTAAAAACTTGCCCTATGGTGCCTCCACCAAAACTCTATATGATCTTTTCGGTAAATATGGCAATATCAGTCAGGTGAGAGTATCAGATGGGAGCTCTGATCAAGCAAAAATGGGTACTTGTCTCGTTGTCTACAACAATTACCAAAACGCTACAAGAGCAGCACAAGAGTTGAATGGTGTCAACTTTCAAGGAAGATATATAATTGCACTGCTCTACCAAGTGGATACCAGCAAACTCCAAGAAGAAGACATGATTGTCAGGAAATCGCACATTGAAGAACTTAAGCGAGAATATCAAATCAAATGAAACAAAGGCATTAACAGAAGCAGATTCACAATTACATGTTGAAGATTCGGCGGTATGGTTGTACTTTCGGGATGGCTAAGCAATTTTCAAACCCTTCAAGAGCTCGTGATTTTGATTCATTATTTGACTAATACTCAAGGATAGAATCACTATCTTAATTCTGGAACTACTATTACACCACACGAAACTACGGTTGTTACACTATAAGAAATTGTATAATTATACCCTGATTTTGGTTGATAGTCTATTCATTCTTCTTTTCTTCATCGCTCACTCTGATGTCAACTAATCCTAACAAATAGTGACCAATCAAACAAACGAAGATGAAAGCGGAAATCTTACCAATTTTCAAAAGATAATTGGTTTTGGAGTACTTGTACATGAAAAGCACATCCAATTGGTTGAAAGCATCGAGTGCATTCTTGAAATGAAGGGTGACCTTGACATGTCCCTTGGAAACATCAAGATAAGATAATTCACTATCAATTTTAATGGATTCATATGGAACAGGAGAAGAAACGTTCACGAATTCAGCGTTCTCAGGTAAGTAGAAAGACAAATAGACATTGTTATAACTGACATCCATCAAGGTGTTAACAATTGGCACAGAGGCAATGTAAGTACTGTCTTCACCAGCAACCTTACGAACAAATTGAGGCAATTGGTAGTTCCAAGCCAATGTGAAGTTGTAATGCCATTCTCCAAACAAGGGGAATCTGGGTTGCAATACCAAACTCTTTTTAATGATTTGATGAGTAGAAACGGCACCAACCAAGTCACTATAGTAGTAATCATCGAAATTGTTACGTTTAGAGCTCATGAAGTTAAGTTGAGACAAAGCCCAGTGATTACTAGCATCGAAACGGCCAAGAATCCAGTCAGCTCTTGAAAAACCTTCATTCAATTCGGCACCCTTGTTAACGAGCTCATAGTACTCTTCGGCTGGCAATTGATCAACATGAGAAGCAGGAAACCACACAGAACGGTTTAAGTTTTCCACTACGGCCACAGCACGGTTGTGATCATAGTGCAATCCCATAGGATGGATGGTGAAAGGTTCGATATCTTCCAAGACTGGACCATATACCAAAGACTTGTTATCCACACGTGGTTTGAGTTCTGGAAGACTAGAGATGTTGATATCGTCGGTGAAAGCCAACTCCATTTCTTGACCCTTACGGATTCCAAGGATAGACAAGGTGTAATCCTTAGTAACATATGGAGAGAATGGGTACTTGTTTAATTGAACGAGAAGTTGCTGTTGGTCCTTAATTCCAATTTTAGCAGGTAATGGCTTAACAGAATTAGTATGAACATAAGTGACGATAATTTCGGCCAGAGTGCCTGGAGCAACGGGAATTGGTAAGCTAACCTTTAATAATTTGGGGTTGACGAATTCATTGATCACTTCGAAAGTTTGACCACCTTCTTCGACATTGATGGTGACAACGGCAATGTTGTTGACCGCATCGAATCCATCATTGATACTAAAGTAATATTCTGCTAAAGGTTTGGTATCAACATTCTTAATCGACACCAGAGCGGTTTCCTTCACGTAAGATCTGGAGAGGTCAACAGTACGCAAATAATGTGAGTTTTCCCATCCTGAAAATTCGGTTGGCACCAATGCCTGAGCTAAACTGAGGGCAAAGGCAATGGATGAGATTACCACTTGCCAGCTGAAGGTTGAAACTTTCATTTTGGTGGTGGAAGAAGAGGAAAGAAATGAACACATATCGTTTGGAAATCTCGCGTGGTCGTGCGAGATGGTAGAAACTACGGTGATTCTATTCAATTTGTATACTTAGTAAATAACCCGTTCTTTCGGCATTAATGGGGTTTGTAAGAGGCTACAACTGATGGCTGACTTATTTGGACAAATTCGATGGGTTTATTTATGCAACGAATTAATTATCCATTTGTATATTGCGGTATTTCCATATATTTAGAATAACGATTTACTAGTGCTAGATTCAATGAAATTGGTTACTAAGATGTTTTTCATACTTATTGACCAATGAGTAATCATACAGGCTTATTTTTCAAGTGATTTCAACCTCAATTGGTGGTAATGGTGGAGGTGTTAACTCATGAGGTCGTTGACCTGCATATAATAAAATCAATTAGCTATGATTTTTTGCATCCAAACTTCTACTTTAAATACATATAAGGAGATAGAAGAAACCCTCTCGCTTCAGTAGCTTTGGGGATCAGATCTTCCCCTCGGATTATGGGCATTTTACAGAATGTCTATTCAAGATTTTCATGGCCCTATATGACAGTTTAAGCCACAAACATACAATTTCCCACCACCAAATAGTCCAACTACTCCAACTACTCTTACTCCACTTCTTCTATTTACGTCCAATTTTGATACACAAGAAGTAGTTACAATCAATGATTCAATCCATTAATCACTTCAGGAGATTTATTGGTTAATTTCATGTCATTATTGAAGGAAATATGGAGATGACGTTGTGGGTTGAAAACTCCTCTTGTGGTGAGAGATGTTGCCATTCACTCCCTAACATGATTTGCCCTGGTTTTAAAGTTGAACCAAATAATTTGATACCAAAGAAGAATGATTGTTTTCAATTTCAGTAACAATTCCATTTTCTGTCGACAGGTTGTTTGACGGTTGTTTGACTGTTGTTTGGTTTGGAGTTGTTTTTTTACAGTTGTTTGGAGTGCAGACAGGCTCAATTTGATGAAGTTGCTTCACTCACAAAACGATGGCAAAACAGGTTTAACCAGGCGAAATGGTAACCCCGATGTGGTACGTTACATGATCACTCCGGCTTAAAACCTTCTTATAACCGTTTCGGTGGCAAGAGCAATAGCCGAACCTTACTAGTCGCGCCTGGTTTCTTAGTCCATATAACTTTTAGATATACCGGACCATTTGATCTGACCCACCACCAGTTTCAACCCTCATACCTACAAACCTGGTTAGGCTTCTTCGGATCAGCAAGAAGAATATTGCAATAAACGCCCTCGCCTTCGGCTTCGGCTTCAGCTTCGTTTTCGGTTTATTGTTTATTGCTAGTCTTCACCAGCCACTAGTTCACGTGCACTTACCCGCCCGCGCCTGTGCTCGCCCTATAGCAAAGTCCAAATTTCAACACAACGGTTAGTTCTTTCCAACAACTAAGACCGGGAAAGCAGTTGTCATTTTTCTGCCAAATCGCCAGGGTCTCCATTGATTTACCTTTTATTGTAGATCAGAACTTTCTAGCTGGACTTCTCTCTCGTTTACCGTTGAGAACACTAACCCCCCTGATTGTATCATTGCATCTAAACATCTCCACAAATCACTCTTCAAACTCAGCGAAAAGTCTCGATCCAGAATGTCCTTCGAAGACCTCATTCCTGTGGTCAACAAGTTGCAAGACATTGTAACTACCACCCAATTGGCGGATCTTGATCTTCCCATTTTAGCAGTGGTGGGTTCTCAATCTTGTGGTAAATCATCGGTTTTAGAAAACATTGTTGGAAAAGATTTCTTACCTCGAGGAACTGGTATTGTTACTAGAAGACCTTTAGTTTTACAACTTATCAATCTTCAACCTAATGATTCTCTTATTGTTAATGGTCCTCCAGATCTGGAAACCACATCTTTAAACGGATCATACAAGGAAAAACCATATGCTCATTCCTCTTCTGGCTCTTCTTCAGATGAGCAAGAAATCAATTTGGAAGATCATTTAAGAAAGCATGCTAACGGTGGGAAATATGATCCTCCAACTGAATGGGGTGAATTCTTACATATCCCTGGTAAAAGATTTTATAATTTTAATGATATCAGAAAGGAAATCGAAAATGAAACAGCCAGAATTGCAGGTCAGAACAAGGGTATTTCCAGATTACCAATTAACTTGAAGATTTTCTCTACCAAGGTCTTGAACTTGACTTTAGTCGATTTACCTGGTCTTACTAAAATTCCAATTGGAGATCAACCTAGTGATATTGAAAGACAAACCAGAAATTTGATTTTGGAATACATTTCGAAACCAAACTGCATTATTTTAGCTGTTTCACCTGCCAACGTTGACTTAGTGAACTCAGAATCTTTGAAATTAGCTAGACAAGTTGATCCAACTGGTAAGAGAACCGTGGGTATTTTATCCAAATTAGATTTGATGGATCAAGGAACTAATGCATTAGATATCTTGAAAGGAAATGTTTACCCATTAAAGTTAGGATTTATTGGTATTGTTAATAGATCACAACAAGACATTTCCGAACACAAACCCCTTGAGGATTCCTTATACGCTGAGCAACAATTCTTTATGAATCATCCAGCTTATAGAACTATGTCCAGCAAATGTGGTACCCGTCACTTGGCTCAAACCTTGAACAAAATTTTGATGAATCACATTAGAGAAAGATTACCTGATATTAAGGCTAAGTTGAATACTTTGATGGGTCAAGCTGAACAAGAATTGGCTAATTACGGTGATATACCTTCTACCTTGACTAATACCAAGGAGGCCAGAGGTGCCATGGTTTTAACATTAATGACAAAATTCGCCAATAGCTTTGTTACTTCCATAGAAGGTACTTCTTTAAACGAGCTTTCAACTAAAGAATTATGTGGTGGTGCTAGAATTTACTATATCTACAATGAAGTATATGGATCACAATTAGCTGCTATCAATCCTACTCATAACTTATCTATCCATGATATTCGGACTGCCATTAGAAACTCTACTGGACCTAGACCATCGTTATTTGTTCCTGAATTGGCATTTGATTTATTAGTAAAGCCACAAATTAAATTGTTGGAAGAGCCAAGTCACAGATGTGTTGAGCTCGTTTATGAGGAACTTATGAAAATCGTACACAATGTATGTTCTTCTAACATTGGATTGGAGTTGAACAGATACCCTAAACTTCAGGCTAAATTAATCGAAGTGGTGAGTGATTTATTGAGGGAAAGATTGGGTCCAACCATCAAATATGTTGAGTCTTTGATCGAGATTCACAAAGCCTATATCAATACCAATCATCCAAACTTTGTTGGTGCTGCTAAAGCAATGAGTATAGTGGTTGAGGAACGTCAAAAACAAAAGGAACTCGAACTGAGAAGAAAATTGAGATTAGCAAGTGAAAGAATATTGAACAAAAAGTCTGATTCTGCTATTGAAGAGGAAGAAGAGGTATCAAAGAGTCCAGATGAAGATATAAACTCAGTCGATGATGAAATTAAACCAATTAAGCAAAGAAGAAGTGACTCAAATAGAACTACCTATTCAATTAAATCGGAATCCACTCCAAATCTTCCAACTACCCATAACCAACATCCATCCCAAAATGAATCTTATTTGAATTACTTTTTCGGAAAAGATCCAATCATTCACCAGCAACAATTACAAGCACAGGCTCAATTGAACCCTACCCCTTTCAAGTTCCCACATCATCAAGAAGGTACATTGCAGTTCAACAGTGCATTTGTCAATGGATCTGCTTCACAGCCAAACTTGGAACATTTCAAGAGTTTGAGTGTTAGTGACAATACACCCGAAGACGCTTCATTTGAAAGTGATGATACTATCAATGAATTATCTGAACGGGAACAACTTGAATGCGAATTGATTAGAAGATTAATTGTTTCTTATTTCGGTATTGTGAGAGAAATGATTCAAGATCAAGTTCCGAAATCCATCATGTGTTTGTTGGTGAATTACATCAAACAACATATTCAAAATCGTTTGGTGGTCAAACTTTATAACGAATCCATGTTTGATGAATTATTGATGGAAGATGAGGGAATACAAGCTGAACGTGAAAAATGCATTGAATTATTAAAGACGTATCGTGAGGCTTCAAGAATTATCAGTGATGTTGTATGAAAACATCAACCACTTATATATAGGATAAATATTCAATGTTCATAGTTAAAATGTAATACAGGGAAAAAAAAATTATACTAATTTGTTTATTATGTTTATTATGCAAACGTGCTATTCTCTTTCATGAGATTTTTTCTATAAAGTTTTAAATCATTCCAACGAATAAGTTTGGCATACTCATTATTATATTTCATAAGTTCAGAAAACTTGATATTGCCATTGGTTCCAACCTCATTATTCATTTTAACACCATTATAATTATTATTATTCAAATATTCATACAAGGCATTCTTATCATGAAGATTGATTAGAACTGGTTCCAAACATTTTAATATGGACATGGTCAATGTTATTAGTTTAATTGCTTTGTTTAGTTCTTCAGCGGTCTGGGAATCATTTTCAATTGCTTGATCCAAATCTTCATTGGTCAAACGTTGAGATTCTGAAGTATTTAGACTACCAATCAATAGATTATCAAATACTTTAAACCAAGTATCCAAATCGAGAAACCTTAGATCAATAAATAAAGTCAACCACCAATTCATGGTAACTATTTCTATCTCGAAATTGAGTTTAGTAAAATGACTGGCTAGATTTGGTAAAGTTTCTTTTAGTAGATATGTTTTCAAAACAAGTTGATCCAATCGGATGAATAATAATGAATTATAAAATGGTTGATCCATTGGAGAAACTGGACTTCTTCCAACATTAATAGATGATTTTTCATTGGGATATCTAGGTAAAATCTCTTCTATTAAACCAATAAATATCCAAAATATATCTTCCTCATTGTATCCATCATCATACGCTTGATTATTGATTCCTGATTTGATCAAAAGCAATAAGAGGTTTCCAACAATTTTGTTCATTCCTTGAAGGTATCCAATATCGGGTCTATAGGTAACGAAAGCATAAAGAATATCTTGCAATTTATAGTAATTTGGACCAGGTTTTAATTCTATCAAATTATTAAAATAATAATTTCGTGGTAGGGTTCTGTGCAAATCAAGTCTAATTTGTCGAATGTTATGCTTGATAATTCGTTCTCTATTTTGAGGGGTTAAACTCGTTTCTTTTCCTGTGAGTTCATCTTCGGAATCATGTTCTTCATGGTATTTTGCTTCACTTAGTAACTCTTGATATTCTCCATTTACTCTGGCATTCTTAGCTCCTGATAATTGTAACCAAAGCTTAAATCTATATTTTGAAGGTATACCAAGTTGAGCTATCAAATTCATTAATCGATGATAGTAATCGGTTTTTCTTGTAATGAGACCTTTCCTATCATTGTAATTATCCAACTTGATTAAATTGAGTGCTTTCATTCCTATCATCAGATCAATTCCAATATCATTGCTGGTATCTTTAACATAAGTATAAAAATCCTTTTCAATCTCTTTAAAAAGAATATCCCATTGTTGTTCTACTTGAGAGCTAATGGAGTCATGAATTTTTCCAATCTCTTTGAGCTGAAGAATAGTCCTTCTTCGATCTCTATTTCCCACAAAAATGCCTAGTGAAATATCATTCTCTCCTGTTTGGGAGTTCGAGTTGGTCATAGGAGAAGATATTATGTTGGTTGATTTAGATATACCGGAAGCAGGGGTGCCTGTGGTCTTTTGTTGATGTTGATCCGAATAATTAAGCAAAGATGTATTTGGTGATTGGTTCTTTGAGGGTGGGATATCCAATGAATTATCTGAATGAGACAATGGATCGGGGGTATTTAATTCGGGTGTGACTATTTCTGATTTTGGTCCTATTCCAATTCTCATTCCCATACCAGCAGTGCTTCCTGCTGGAGGTTTTCTGATTTGGTCCATGTCTGTGAAAAATCCATACTTATCTATTTGTATGTCATCTTTTGGAGCGTCCTCAGGGTGTATATTAGCATGATCGGAATTGTTGAGATGAATGTTTTCAAGTTCGACTGGGTCCTTGTTGGAAAACATAGTATTGGGATTGGCTGAACGTTTCACTTGAGAGTGTGAACGGGAATGAGGACGACTAAAAACTGGTGTTCCCGTCAATAAATTCGAATATGATGAAGTGGTCTTGGGAGAATGATGAGCTGAGGTGGTAGAGGTCAAGTCTTCATTGGAATTGAACCAGTTTCGTAACCAGCTTTTATTGGATTGTTTGTAAATTGTGTGAATATCCAGTGACTCAAGCTTATCTGAAAGAGAGCCCGAAACAGACACAGACAATGGATCAATAGAGGCTTTAACATCTGATTGCGGCAGTTTAGGGCCGGTAGGATTTATGACATTGCTGGTGACCATTGGCTCATTCACTGCGAGATCAATCATGCCCTTTAGAGCTCCATCCACTTGGTCCTGAGGATTCTCATGAGGGTTCTCCAATTGCTTCAGTTGGTTGAATTCCTTTAGTTTATGATGGATTTCTAATGTGGATAGATTACCATATTCATTACATAAACGGATTAAGCTCTGTTCATTAGAAAACTTCTCCTTTCGAAGTAATACCAATTCAGATTCTTTTTGGGCCAAATCCACTGAAAGTTGCTTTATTAGTAGGATGGGATCACCATGATACTTTGTCGCTATGAGTTTTTGGATCTGTGAAGGTTTGAGGTAGTGGAAGTTTCCTCCGAGAGAATCAATCACTTGCTGAGGGTTCGAATTGGTTCCATTTGATGAATCGTCCTGGTAGCTCTTTGAAATAGGAGCTGGTTGTAAAGAAGGAGATTGATCCTGATTTGAAATACCAAAGAGGTTTGATTCGACTTCGGGATTGAGCGAGTTTATGGATGACGATACGAGGAAAGCAGACGCATCTTGAGGGAATAGGCTGTTCCTGTTATTCCCCATAGTTGATGGAGATGAATAATTAATCAAAAATCAAGTGCGAGAGAATCGAACTCGCGACTCGAACTCGGACTCGAACGGGAGACTCTAGAAAATCTGGGGGAGGGGTGTAATTGGAGAGTTTGAACTGGAAAAAAGCTTAGGGAAAAGGTTCCATAAGTTCATGTTGGATGGGTCATTTGGTTTCCAAAAAAAAATGGTAAATCTCTTTGTAAAGCGTGTCATCTTTATGCAAGGACAATGCTAATCTTCTCTGTATTGTTAAAATTGACAAGTGTACCATCCCGAAGGACAGTACGAACTCTTAGAAAAAAGTGCGACTATGAGGAGAGGTCCATGGAGCAGTACAATGAGTCCTACAGTGATGAGAGATGAACGATATTGTTACTTTACGTGATATTTTTTTAGAGTATCAGTCTTATGGGTCTTAGAGGGCAGTTAAATGAGTTTTCAAGGACATAAACTGGTAGCAAAGAAACGACACTTGAGCCTTTCTAGATGAGAAGGAACATAATTGGTATTCTAAGGAACGAGCCTATAAATTTTGAAGATAGTTCAATAGGGTTTTATAGGGCTCTATGTTGGTTTTATATAGTTCTATATAATTTTCTCGTTGTATGAAAGTCTCAAAATGTTTGGTCAAGCTAACTCGCAAATGCTCTCCATGCTCTCCATCTCTCCATCTCCATCTCTTCTGAAGGACGAAGAATTCATGGTTGAACTCTTCAATAAATACCAACAATTTCTACTTCAGATGTGAGTAAAATACCAAAGTGATTTACTAAGTAGACCGAAGTCATGACGTCTGAAAAACTTCTGACCTTCTAAGTTGAATCTTCGTTAATTTATTAATTGTGAAATGTATGTTCGAGTTGACCAAACAAAACGAAGTCAATAAAGACAAGGCCTCTAGTA
This sequence comes from Suhomyces chickasaworum, assembly GCA_030568495.1. Lineage (NCBI taxonomy): Eukaryota > Fungi > Ascomycota > Pichiomycetes > Serinales > Debaryomycetaceae > Suhomyces > Suhomyces chickasaworum. The sequence continues at coordinate 205,355 of JAJMGF010000022.1, read as the reverse complement.
TAGTATTAAAATAGTTAACAGTTAAAAATGAGTTAGTCATACCATAGAATATATATTGCAATTAGCTTATGATCCAGCCACACTAATGATCTACAAATTATTCAAAGTCTAATTTTGGTTTGTTAGTGGTCATGATGTGCTTGTGCTGTAACACCGTTGTTTAATGGCTTGCTGGTCATAATACAGCTAAATATTGAAGGTTCTTAAGAATTAACAAACTTCATTAGTGGTTCACTCAATGGAATGATCCAAGTCCAATTAGATTTACCTCCCTATATCCTCAATACTTGAACATGCTTAGCTAAATTCTTGGTTGAATCAACATACTTTTTGATGGAAAAAGCTATATTATTATCAAGTTTATTATCTAGAGCTTAACTCTGAGTCAGTAAATTGAGGAGACTATAAAACTTAATAACCTCTGAAAGGGGGTTATATATGCTGATAAATATAAGTTAATCAAAGATATAATATATATGTCTTATCAAATATAAAGTAAGAATTAATATCAGAATAGCCCTCTGAAAAAGTGTTATACATAGTTATATACCTCTTTAAGTGGAGGTATATATGAAGTAAAAAGGTGGGTATATCATACCTATTCCTCGTATGCATAACCTTATTAGGATATCTATTTTAAATTAGTTAAATATATGTGAGGATATATTCTATATAACATTTATAACTATGTGACCCAACATAGTTGGGTATATTAATATTTCCTGGTATAACTAGTATTATAAAGGTGGGATGCTGGGGTGTATGATATTTACCTATCAAAGGTATATTAATCTAAAGGTCTTTACTTCATACTCTAGTTATTATATCATTCAATATAATACCCCAGCTACTGGGATTCTGAACCTTTCCACCGTGTAAGGCCAAAGCTATAGACTAGACTATGAGAATTATCCGAGATGCCTGAATATGAACGAGATAGATAATTTCAATTTAAAACGATATAATCAAATTTAAGGAAAATCTGCAAAACTACAATATTCTTACAAATTTGACAATATGATGAAATTTGCTCTACAACCCTTTATCTTTTATCCCAACATAATTGTAGTGAACATGGCCACCTGTATTGATAGTGGCGGTGTAAAAATTAAACTTTAGATTGTAAACCATTTCAGCTGGATATACGCCTCAGTATCATGTTAAATGGGATAAGAATAAGCTTCAAATGGTTAGTACTACTGAAACTTGTACTTGAAAATAGCAGGGTTTTGGGGGTTTTGGGGTTTTGGGGGTTTGGGCTTTGGTGGACTTTGAAATCTATTTAATCCAGTTGTTTGCTGTTTATTGAGTTGATGGGTATTATCTAATGGGTTCAATGCTTAGGTTTTAGTGGAGGTGAGTGATTGGTGTCACAAAGTCAGAATAGTGAAATCCGCATCCATAACACACCAGTGTTCCAGTGCATGAAGGACCCTAGAGTCTAACGGACAGGGCATTGAATGAGTCCAGTAACTCTGGGGTGGTTCTTATGGCCGAGTGGCCGAAGGATTACCTAGGTTTGCTTATGTGTGTCATGCATAGAACATCTCCGGTCTTAAGTGGAGTAATTGGCGATCGATTGCATGCGTCGAACACCATTAAAATTCAAGAAAAGAAAGAATGAACTCTTTCATCCACAAGAGTACATCTACAAGAGTTACATCGGCAGATGTCAAATGTTCTGTCAGGTTAAATGTCCTGTCAGGTTAAATGTCCTGTCAGGTCAGGTGTCATCAGGAAGGCAAGTAAACTAGCTATCACACCAGGTGGTACCTTCTATGGCCCCATCAAAGAATCACAATAATATCTTCTCCGACATGCAGGCGGATGAGGGTTGGATGGTAAAAATATCCTACATATTACAAACCGGTGGTTAAATATCGAGGGTCATCTGATTGTTTCATCCGACTTTAATCCCACTCTCACTATTGTTCTTCTACAGGGTCGGAAATGATAATTGCTTCCAGAATAATATGCGTATCAATTAACCCAATACTGATAAAACGACTATAGAAACGCGGTGAACATCGATTCTCCCTAATAATGAATCTACCTACCCACAACACTCAGGTCAACGTCAATCCTCTTTCTCTAGTTAGACCCTGATGACACGTGTATTGAACTGATGAGCACCTAGATGAGCATTATTCTCTTATTCTTGCGGGAGAAATGTGCTGTTCTGAAATCTGGCGCAATATTAAAGGGACCAGACCAATCGACATGGTGGAGGTTCACCAGCCGGATATCTTCAAGGATTCAAGGAAATCTACGAAATGGGGCAACATCGATTACAAAATACGAGAGGTAAATATCATGAACAATAAGAACATAATATAAACATAATGTGAACATAATATGAACAATAGAAAGAAATAAAGATGAAGAAATAAAGAATAAATATCTAGATCAAATTGGTGTCGTGATCGCAAGCATTTATTAGGGATTTCCGATGTTAAAGTGGCTATACAATAGGACCAACTGGATAGGTGTTAAATATGCTTCAACAGCCAAGTGCATCACATTAATCTCTCATGCACAGTTTACCCAATTCACGGTATTTTTTCAGCTAGTTTTGGCCAATGCACTACAAATACTAGGAGTATTTGTGGAGGATGGATATCCAGTTCATGCTTGTGGTTAGGGGTGACACGAAGTAGACAGGAACCAAATCCATAGAATCAACTTAGACCATTCCCAGTAAATAATTACGGCTCCAGTTGAATCATTGCCCTGGCCACTCTCGCCATAATAATCATAATAATCAAGGGTGCATATCATACGGTTGTGAAGAAAAAGAAAACCGAAAACCAAAAAAAAAGTCTCTGGCCGGTAATAAATCCGACCCAGTTGAATTAGCAAATTATAAAATTGATATGATATATCATAATTAATTCCGAGGTATAAACTTCGAATCTTCCCCTCCGAACCGAATTAGTTTAATTCCCCGGGTCCACCCCGGATTTCACCAACTGATGAAACGATATCACCTTGTCTATCCATTACATCTCCCCCTAAACCACAACTGCAACAACCATGCCATGCAGGCCTGGATCTAACAGTGAGATAGTGACACGAATCATCTAATTATACTGGAATCGTGGGTCACGTGACCGCATTTTCCGATTTCTCACCCATAGTTTAAACCACATTACCGGTTCTTTCCCTTCACCACCATCATGGCCAGAATCCAAATAGTACGTTATGTCGGCCTCGCCGTGGCCATTCTCATCGTCTTCTTGATGATGAGAATGTCCACCTTCGACTTGTATGAAAACCAACCCTCCAGTCCAGTGTCTCATTCTGCCAAGGATCCTTCCAGTGTTCCTGCTCCCGGTAGACCTCCATTGCCCCCAATCAAGGACACCTTCTCCAATGACATCAGTCCCCCCAACAACCAACAAGATTCTTCATCGTTGCCTAATGAAAGAGTCCGTGCCACCTTCGTGAGTTTGGCCAGAAATCAGGACTTGTACAATATCATTGAATCCATCCGCAGTGTGGAAGATCGTTTTAACAGACAATACAATTACGATTGGGTGTTCTTCAATGATGTGGAATTCACCCAAGAGTTTAAGGATGTCACCGCTGCGGTGATTTCAGGTAAGATCAAGTATGAAGTGTTAGGCTCGGAACATTGGGGATATCCTGATTGGGTTGATCGTGAAAGAGCAGCTGAAGGCCGGAAGAAATTGGCTGAACAAGGAGTGATTTATGCTGGATTGGAAAGTTATCGGTTCATGTGTCGGTTTGAATCCGGGTTCTTTTGGCAACATCCAGCTCTTGATGAATATGATTGGTATTGGAGAGTTGAGCCTGATACCAAAGTGTTCTGTGATATCAATTATGACGTGTTTAAATGGATGGAAGTTAATAATAAAAAATATGGATTTACTATTTCCATTCATGAGTTTGAGAAAACCATCCCAACTTTATGGACAAATGTGAAGAAGTTTATGGAATTACATCCTGAATACATTGCTGAAAATAACTTTATGGATTTCATCTCTAATGATAAAGGTAAGACCTACAACTTATGTCATTTCTGGTCCAATTTTGAGGTTGCTGATCTTAACTTCTTTAGATCTCAAGCATACAGAGACTTTTTCGAGTATTTGGACAATACTGGAGGATTTTTCTACGAAAGATGGGGTGATGCCCCGGTACACTCCATCGCCGCCAGCTTATTCTTGCCTCAAGATCAAATCCATTACTTTGAAGACGTGGGTTACAACCATGGAGTCTATACTCAATGTCCATTGAACAAGGAATACCGTCATAAGCACAGATGTCATTGTAACCCCGAAAGTGATTTTACTTTTGAACCATACTCGTGCAGTACCCTTTATCACAAATTAAAGAATATGCCTATACCACCTGAATACGCTGAAAGAGAGAAGAAGAAGAAGGAAAAGAAGGAGAAAGAAGAGAAAGAAAAAAAGGAAAGAGAGCAGAGAGAAAAGAAAGAGAAGGAAGATAAAGAAAGGAAAGAAAAAGAAGAAAAGGCCAAGAAGGAGAAAGCACAACAGGAGAAACAGAATCAAGTCAAGGCCAGAAACGATGCCATCAAACCTGAAGCCTGAAGCCTAGACTCATTCAATCATATTCAATCATATTCAATCATATTCAATCATATTCAATCATATTTAGGGGTGTTATATGAATCGAACCCATAGGATTAACTGAATATTTTACCATTGTAGCCCGAAGAATACTGATGATGTTAACTTAGTAGAAGTGAGTATATATAGACTATGATTATTGGATATATCCGAGGGTATCAATTACATCCATCAAGAACCGAGGGTAGAACCGAGAGTATTAAATTATATTTAACTTATCAATTTACAGTAAATAACTTAATGTATATTTATCTAGTTGGTTGAATTGAAGTGGATATTTTTAGTGTCTAGTTCCGAGGGTTAGGAAATTTTATATATCGTGGTGTAGCATAGTGGTGTACATCCGAGGGTACCTCCGAGGGATGTACCGAGGGATTGACCGACTCTAATTTATTTTACCAAGCGACACAGTATACAAGTGCTGTTAAAGTGGATATTATACCAATCAAACTACAAAAGACAAAAGACAAAACACAAACTACGACAACTTCAATACCTCCTTAACCTGCTCCTCTCTCTTTAATCAACCCCATCCTCGCTTACCTTTGTCTACACCTCATGCATCGATGTGGACTTAGCCCTAGTGCCTTCGCTTACAGATGCTGATGCAGATGCACTAGTTGTCCGAAAACTGCATGAACACGAACACGAACACGTGACCATGACCATATTTCCCCCTCCAATTCCGAGGGTATTTACCACAAAACTCCCACCAACTCACCACAAAACCCCATAGGAACACGTCGCCTTTGCCATTTTTTTTTCTTGGTCACCTGACCACGTATCCTTATTGCGCGCGGTATAAGTACACCTGTTGTTTCCACTTTTCAACCACCCCAAAACATCTCAACATCTCACCATGGCATCCAGATCAAATGCCAGACTTGTTCGGTTTGGAGTGTTTGCCCTCATTTTAATTGCATGTGGGTACATTCTTACACGTGGCTCCACCTATTCAGCCACCGTTCCTTCCAACAAATCTGCTGGAGGAGCTGGTGGTGCTTCTGTTGCCCCTGCCGCGGGTGAAAAGGAAGCAGTGGTGAAAAAGCCAACCTCTCAAGCTTCAGCCGCCGACCTTAATAACAAAATCAAGGCCACTTTTGTTACTTTAGCTCGTAATGGTGATTTACAATCCCTTATGGGATCCATTAGACAAGTGGAAGATCGTTTCAACAAAAAATTCAATTATGATTGGGTATTTTTGAATGATGAACCATTTACCGATCAATTCAAGGAAGAAACTAGTGCTTTAGTTAGTGGAACCACCAAATATGGGTTGATTCCAAAGGAACAATGGGGATTTCCTGAATGGATTGATCAAGAAAAGGCTGCCAAGACCAGAAAGGATATGAAGGAAAAGAACATTATTTATGGTGATTCCATTCCTTACAGACATATGTGTCGTTTTGAATCAGGTTTCTTCTGGAGACATGAATTAATGATGGAATATGAATATTACTGGAGAGTTGAACCTGATATCAAGATTTATTGTGATATTGATTATGATATTTTCAAGTGGATGAAGGATAACGGTAAAGATTACTCTTTTACTGTTTCTTTACCTGAATATAAGGAAACCATTCCAACTCTTTGGGATACTACCAAGAAGTTTATTGAAGAAAACAAGAAGTATGTTGCTGAAAACAACTTGTTAGGCTGGATTTCCAACGATAACGGTGACACCTATAACGGATGTCATTTCTGGTCTAACTTTGAAATTGCTAACTTGAATTTCTGGAGAGGTGAAGCTTACACCAAATACTTTGAGTACTTGGACAAGGCTGGAGGTTTCTTCTATGAAAGATGGGGTGATGCTCCAGTTCATTCCATTGCTGTTTCCTTGTTCTTGGACAAGTCCAGAGTTCACTTCTTTGACAATGTTGGTTACTACCACGGTCCATTCCACAACTGTCCAGTTGATCCAAACGTCAGACGTGAAAACAAGTGTTACTGTAACCCTAAGGATGATTTCACCTGGAAGGGTTACTCCTGTACCAGTAAGTTCTACACTGTCACCGAGAGAAAGAGAATGAATGGATGGGAGAACTTCACTGGTTGATCCAACACATTAAACCACAGAGAACGGTATATAGTTAAGAGACCAATGGTTCTCTACGTGCAGGATAAGTACATTCCTTACGTAATACTAATGTATTACTATTGTAATATCAGTAGTTTCAGTGTTTTCAACTTCATATTCACCAGTGAAAACAGGGAAAACTACAGCCGTAGCTGTAACCGCCATAACCGTAACCAGGGAAACGAAGGTTTCCGCAAAATCAGCACCTTGCTGCAAAGAAGGTTCCACCTGGGGCAAGTCTAAGAATCGTCTGGGGTTGAGAAGTTCTGGGGTGAACATGTCGCGTCTGGGGATGGGTCGTGCGACGACACAGTATTGACTCTAATTTAATAGTGACTAGTGGTGGAGTAATCAACATTCAAGGAATGACTAAACTCTCTTGATACTTCTCCAGATAGTACAACAACAGATCGGATTAGTCACATGGCGTTTTTTGTCCCAAATAATCTATCGATGGAATGGTGCCTCATTTCTAGGCTGTACCAAAATTGCTTGCTTACGTAAGCAAGTGTATATTGTTACATGTCGTAAAAGGCTTTCTGGATGATAGAGACAATTAGTTTAGAAATCGTCCCAGCAATTAATCCATTAATTTCCCCTGCCATTGGTTGAAACTCAGATGTTGGTTTCGTATTGTGGAGATGGATCATCAATGAACATTTACCTGCTATAAATGATCAAATCCGATCGGTGGAACGGGTTATAGCTTGGAAATTGGTAAGGATTGTTGACATCAACTGGTTGGAAAATGACGTAGCCAATTGATGCCGAAGTAGAAATGGTATGAGTTAACGGAATACCGGAATTGTCAAACACCCAGAATTGTCAAAACACCAGAATAGTGCATGAGTAACATTTCTAAAGTATTGCGTTATGGATCTTCAGTGAGAGTTATGCAGGTTCATGAGGTTTCGAAGCTTTTGCAGTATAGTAGCTTAATTGTAGATACAATACTGGATCGACATTAACAATCAAATTCTAGCATTTTTGTTGAAACGGGGATTTTGGGAACAACTCTAGTGTTCCACTTCTGGGCCAAACCCAATGGTATTGGAATCGAATATTTATACGGCATTCATGTTGGATTTCAATCGATATGTTTCAGTCTGCCATTTGAAGACCCATCAGTGCTACCGGTGACCAGTGACCAGTAACCAATGTCCATAGCCCAATGGTTAGTGGTTAGTGGCTATGGGCTGATTAGTGATGACGGTTCCGGTATTGCACCTTATCATTTTCCTATCCTCCTATCCTCCTATCCCCTTGTCCCTCCCTCTGAAATATCCTACTGTTACGGGTACTTGGTACTGGTACGGTACAGGTACAGGTACTGGTACTGGATGGATCAGAGGTGGAGTTGCTCACCCTCTTCCGGAACCGTGCCCATATTCGGGGCTAAAGTGTACCATATCCACATGCACCAAATAGCATATCCCTGCTTGAAAAGTTGACCACTTGACCGTTTTCGATTCATGTGACCGTTTCCCACTGACCACTTAACCGTTGGCCGTTTAATGTTGCTGTTCCCCCCACTCTGCCTTCACAAGTTGATTTAATCTTCACAATACTTTGGTGACTCACTAGTTGAAATTTCTTATGGTTGTATTGTGGTGGTGACTTTTGTAGTGACTTTTGTAGTATAGCTTCTAACCGTGTTTGTCTATTGACTATTTGGATCATCTCAAACTTCCCAATTTGCTCTTGACACAAGCACCTCTGCACTACGGAACTGAATCAAATGTATACTTGTAACAGATGTACCAGGGCTGCACCAGGGCTGCAATAGAGCAGATCAGAAAATGCAAACCCCAGAGGCATAGGCGAGGATCATCCCCCGTAGTCAGAGACGATCGGAACATGCACCATCGATGGCATCATGCCCGTGGTTCAGGATCGTCAGGATCCAGACTGTAACCGAGCACGCTCGCATGAATTGGGTTGACTAACAGTGGGGCAAATAATAGTCGCATTTACCGTAAGTGATTCTGTGATAAGGAATGGGAATGAACCAGCTCGTCAAACCAGCCAAAGAGCCACCAAAGCCAAAGAGCCACCAAATAAAGAAAAAACAGAAAAGAAAAGAAAAGAAACAGGCCACAGTCAGCAATACCTTTTCATCCACCATACTGTAATGCTCTGAAAATTGATCTCTGATCAGAGTTGGTGAAATTCAGAGTTGGTGACACTTCAGAATTGGTGACACTTCAGAGTTGGTGAACTTCAGAGTTAAATATAGCGTGGATCATTATATCAGAATCGTCCCATTTGATCCTCAGATTAACCAGCGTAATCAAGAATGAAAATGGATATTAGAATGGTAAATTCATCCGGCTTTTTGGAGGCTCGGTTCGACGGATCTCCATTTGATTTCATGGCTTCAATAGTCGGTGAAATCGTTAGAATATTCAACAAAATGCCAGGAATGTCAGAATGTGAAATGTAGAAATGTAGAAATATGAAATGTTCAAATATGAAAATGTCAACATGAACTGAATGGATACAACTACTTTAATATCAGCACATTCTTCATCACATCATCAAATAATTCATGGGCATAATCTCAACATTTCCACCAGTTTTCAGTTTCATTGAATGACATCACCTCCCTTCGTTAACGGTTCACGTTTCACGGTTCACGGTTCACGGCAGCTGATCCATCTAATTAACTTCTATTGAAGTTCTCCTTTGGTTTCACCCCATCGGAAATACTACCTCACAGGCTTAATACCTTCTGCACCATTGGAGCTGGGCTTAAAACCCTCACTACTTAACCGCGACTTCGTTAGAGAGATATCGCACCTGGTTTTGTTCCCTGTGAATACACCAAGTTTTCAAGTTTAATCATCATGGTCAGTTTGTGGCCTCCTGCCAATATAAGCCCATTAGGAATAAGCAAATATTTTCCCTCTGTTACGACCAATTAGTCCCTCAACCATCCTTAAACTGTGGCTAAACCCGGCGTGCCTCTTTGCTTCTTTCCTTACTCCCCATACCTCTTACACCGTGTTCAGCACCCGCATAATCTGAAACACCCTTTGTGTAACCTCACATTCTATGATGGATATATAACCCTGGACGTCCCAGCGTTAATACTCCTCGATCTCAGGCTTCGTTAACGTGGTCTTCTACTTCAACCCCTCTTCATCTTCCTTGTTCTTCCTCCATCACTACCATTACTACCGGTAGATCTTCACTACGGTAGTTCGAGTTCCCAGTCTATTCTCCTCCATCATTTACCGCCAGCTCTTTAGCTCTTTATTGTTTTAGAGACCCAGTCATCTAATCCAAACCACCGGCTTTGGTCCATTTCATCTGATCTCCCTCCCATACGACGGCCTAACCTTCAATCTTCTGAGTAGTCCATTCCGTCATCCTATTTGCACCCTCTAAGCATTGTTGACTGCTTACCGCCATCGTCATTCTCCCAGCAGTGATCAGCTCGTCTATCGTGACTTTGTGCTACTATTACTTCAGGTACACACAAGTAGGGTTCTTCGCGTGGCTTCCACCGAAATCTGAGATAAATCTGGTTTCTTTCCAAATACATCTTCACATCTTGGTGAACTTTCCTTATTCATTATACAACTTGGTGGTAAACTTGGTGGTAAACTTGTCCCCCACATATTTCTCCCCCACATAGCTTTTATTTTCACCGTGGTCCTACTCTACGCACCTCCTGATTTATTCACGTGTGTTCCCACTCCGCTATTACCACCACTGTCCCACTGTCCCACTTGTCTGCATTTGGTCTCGCTGACGCACCTTCACCCGCTGACACATCACTGCCTCACCGCGACCGTCACTACCGTTACCGATTTCGATTCCGATTCCGATTCCTTTACTTGTTCCTCCCATCACTGTTCCCATCCCGCGCCCACACTACCATATCTCAACTTGACACCTCCCCCCACCAAAACCCTGTGCACCTATAGAATAGAATAGGCATACCCACAATCTTCCTAAGTCTCTCCCTTGTTCCAGGTCCAGCTCCGATCTTAGTCCCTGGTTCCTGACTCTCCTGTTTATTTCCCGTCGTCTAATCTTCCCCTGACAATCCACTATTCCCCCATCTCGCCAGTCTATTTTCCTATTGTTGTCGTGCTCTCACCTTCTATTGTTGTTCACACTGGGTCACTTATAAACCCCGTTTCTTCCACAATGTCTCAAAGTCAGGTTGATATGGCTCCTTCTCCTCCTGCTCTCCTCGTCCAAAATAACCAAAATAACCAAGGCCTGCCCGTATCCCCGAGAAAATCTCCTGATAGGACCCTGCCTCACGCCAAACGTCACCGGCCAATGTCTCTTAATTTGAACCCCGTCACTTCCCCTAGTGATAAACGCAAAAAGCCAAACAAAATCGCTGACTTGGCCCTTCGAATCGTCAGCCCTGGTCTCCCCATACTAAATGAAGAAATGGAAACCACCGTGAAAATTTCTCAAAAAATCGAACAGCAACAACGTCATCTTATAGCTGCAAGACAAGCCGGAGGTTCTGTTCCATCTGGCTCCCCCAACTCATCCACTTCTTCTGCACAAAGCTCCGCTGCTGTTCCTACACCCTCTGGCTCGGCAAACACAACCATGGATGACTCTACCAGTCCTCAATATAGTCATAGAACTACTCATGTTCTAGACGACAAGCTCTCTGCTCCACCGTCGGCAAAGAGATTGAAAAGGGACAACATTCCTACTCCATTGAGTATTCCTAATTCGAAATCGGCCCAGTCCCACAAACCTCTTATTCAATCTGCTCCCATGCGTTATACCTCCAGGGTACCAATGTCTGCTAGACCATCTGGTTTACCTCAAAGAAAAGTGGGTCCAGCTCCTATCACACCTAATCCATACTCATACTATCCGGTTCAAAGAAGATACAAGCCATTTCCAAATACCCAGGTAACATACCAAACCTTCCCTAATCAACCACATCCAATGGTCCCTCTTACTCCATATAGAAGAGTACCTATTGCAGCTCCTCATACTACTACTTCTCCTTACTTTCCTAGAGGAATAAGGCGAATTGTTCAACCTCCAAGTCAAATGCAACCACAACCTTCTCAAGCTGATGGAAAGCCTTACTATGTGACCGATATTTACCATGGTGACTTAATAAAGGTGGCTCCATTACAATCACAACCTCTTTCTGCCAGAAAAGAACTCTTTGAAACCTCCTCTACTAGACCTACTCCAACCACTAATAGAGAAATGATCGATGAAGATAGACTTCCTGTTTCCGATGAAGAAGTTCGTGAAATGCAAGCAAAGTATCAAAGCAATGCTGAAGGCAAATCACATGAAAGATTTGGAGAATCACGCTCCGCTTCATACCCGGTGGATTATCAACAACAATACTATCATCAACAACAGTATCGTCCTGTTAAACAAGGAGAAATCTTTGGATCAATTAATTTAATGAATGAAAGCGTATTTAACTTTAAGATTTTCGCTCCATTATCGGATTCAGATTCAGATTCAAAGAGAGATGATGATGTTGAAAATCATGCTCTCGAGAAGGACCTGGATGATCTGCTGGAGAATTCGGATACACTGGTGAATGATATTCAACACTCAGAGAAACGTACCGAAACCTCTGGAATGGTTGAATCTTCCGATGAAAATAGTAAGGAAGACAATGAACAAACTACTGAACAAACTACTGAACAAACTGCTGAACATAGCGATTCATCGGATAATGGTACTGAAGCTGTTGAGAAAGATGTAAACCATGAAAAAGACGAAAAAGATGAAAAACTTGATTGGTTAGCCAGAGAAAAGGATAAGTTTCTCAAGATTTGCGAGACAAGTTGGGATGAATTTGTCAATACCAGAAAATCTACACCAACTTGGTAACTTCGTAATTGGCCAAGTTTGCGAATTTTATACCCAGTGTGTTCAATTTATTAATTTAATTCCTAATACCACCTCATCAGAGGTTTCACTTCTTGAGGGTTCTAATCTCGCTAAAATCCTGGGTTTTTAAGCATGGCCATGTACTATTATTCAATTAACACAACCAGTTCCTAATGGATAATCCAATCACTCAACTAATCTCTACCTTGGGTAATACTAAAATATCATTGATTCTTAATAAATTGTTAAATATAAGTGAACCAATGTAGAAATGGAAAAGTGTGAAGTGTGAAGTGTGATGAATTGTGAAAGAGTGAATACTCTAGAAAGTGTAGTGTGAGTGTGAGTTTGATGTGTACTGATTGTTTCAGATTTAGGGAATATTCAAGTTTCACATTCAAGGCAACATTTAGCATAAGTTATTTACGAAAGCTAATCACATTTAACTAATGTGAAATCTCCTACCTCAGTGCACACATCAAATTAATTACGGTTTGGTTCAAACTGTAAATTTAATTGTTTTTATCACCATTTTCGGCGATTTCCGACCGGATTTCGTCCTCATCTTTCTTTTATAATAAAATACACTTTGGCTAGTGTTTTGCTGGTGTTGATGGCGGTGGTCATTATAGGTCTCCGGTGGCATTGGCTCCTAACCTAGTCTGTGTCACGTGATCCCTCTACGGAGGCGAAAAATTCACCTACTACTTTACTACAATCCTAAAACTATCACCACCAATGTTGACCAGAATCCTCTTGCGGAGATCTGTTGGACTCTCATCCAAATGGGTCCTGCTGCAAAGGTTCACTGGATACAATTCTAGAACATTCTCCACTCTCAATAATCGTATAGCCTTCCAATACAGTTCCAGGCTAAACAATCAATTAGAGCAAGACAAGAACAAAAAAGACAAAAAGGACGTTAATGAACCAAAAAAGGATGAAGATGTGGACTCTTCAGCTGAAAAAGAACAAGCAAAGAAGAACAGAAACAAAAATATGGAAGAAGAAGAAAAAGATATCAGAGAAGAAATCAGAAAGAGATTGCAAAAGAAGAATCCAAATATCAATTTAAATAATATCAAAGTATATCAATTCGATAACAAATCCATTGCACGTTTTTTCATCGGTTCTTCAGTGTTGACTATACTTTTAACCATGTATATGTTGACTAAGAACAAGGAAAAGAATGAGCTTTCATTCCAAGACTTCAAGATCAATTACCTTCAAAAGGGACTTGTGACCAAATTAACGGTTATCAACAAGTTTGGAGTTGAAGCTGAATTGATTCGTGGTGCTGTTTCTGATCAAACATTCCAAACTATGCATGGTACTCCCGCAGTTGTATTCAGTATTGGATCAGTGGAGTTTTTCGAAGAAGAAATGAAATTGATTCAAGATAACTTGGGAATTCCAGTTCAAGAAAGATTACCAATTTCTTATGAAGAAAGAGGTTCTTGGATGAATTACATTCTTCCTATTTTACCAACGGTATTATTAATTGGTGGTTTATGGTATATGACAATGCGTAGAGTTGGACAATCTGGTAAAGCTGGTGGAGCCGGTGGACCAGGTGGAATCTTCAAGATTGGTAAGTCCAAAGCTAAATTGTTCAACCAAGAAACTGAAGTGAAAATTAAGTTTAAAGATGTTGCAGGATGTGAAGAATCCAAAGAAGAAATTATGGAATTTGTCAAGTTTCTTCAAGACCCAAAGAAATATGAAAAGTTAGGAGCAAAAATCCCTAGAGGTGCTATCTTATCTGGTCCTCCAGGTACAGGTAAAACCTTATTAGCTAAAGCCACTGCTGGTGAAGCTGGTGTCCCATTCTTGTCAGTATCAGGATCTGAATTCGTTGAAATGTTTGTCGGAGTTGGTGCTTCTAGAGTAAGAGATTTGTTCAAGACCGCTCGTGAAATGGCACCTTCTATTATCTTTGTTGATGAAATCGATGCAATTGGTAAAGAAAGAGGAAATGGAAAGATGGGAGGAAATGATGAAAGAGAAAATACTTTGAATCAATTATTGGTTGAAATGGATGGTTTTGAAGGATCTGATCATGTTGTGGTATTGGCAGGTACAAATCGTCCAGATATTTTAGATAAAGCCCTTTTGAGACCTGGAAGGTTTGATAGACATATTTCTATTGATATTCCCGATGTTGAAGGTCGTAAACAAATTTTCAAGGTTCATTTATCCAAATTAACATTAACTGTTGATGAGGAAATTAAAGCCAGTCAAAAAGATCTTGACTTTAGCAAGTATCAAGACTTGAAAGCCGAAGCAATTGAGAACCTTGCTGGTAGATTAAGTGCCTTGACTCCAGGTTTTGCAGGTGCTGATATTGCAAACTGTTGTAATGAAGGTGCTTTGATTGCTGCTAGAGAAGATGCATTATCAGTTGATATTCACCATTTTGAACAAGCTATTGAAAGAGTTGTCGCTGGTTTGGAAAAGAAATCAAGAATTTTGAGTCCTGATGAGAAGAAAACCGTGGCATATCATGAAGCAGGACATGCAATTTGTGGTTGGTTTTTAGAATTTGCTGATCCATTAGTGAAAGTTTCCATTATTCCAAGAGGTCAAGGTGCTTTAGGATATGCTCAATATTTACCTAAAGATCAATATTTGGTATCAGAAGAACAATTTAGACATAGAATGATCATGACCTTAGGTGGACGTGTGAGTGAAGAACTTCATTTCGATACCGTTACAAGTGGAGCATCGGATGATTTCAAAAAGATCACTCAAATGGCACAACAAATGGTTTTAAAATTAGGAATGTCTAATAAAGTAGGTCATATCTATTATGATTCTGGGGAAGATGGAAGTGGTTTCAAAGTTCATAATAATTATTCACAAACAACAGCAAAATTGATAGATGATGAAGTCAAGAGACTTATTGATGAAGCTTATGAAGGTTGTACCAAGCTTTTGACAGAAAAGATCGAATTGGTTGACAAAGTCGCTGAAGAATTGTTTACTAAAGAAGTTTTAACGAGAGAAGATATGATCAGATTGGTTGGACCAAGACCATTCCCAGAACGTAATGATGCGTTCGACAAGTACATCAAAGGAAAGGATGCTTTCAAGGGTCGTCCTAAGGCTTAAAATTTGTAAATAGTTAGGCATAAACGATACAATGTTTCATGGTTTGTAAAGTATTAATAAGTTATAAAAGTGAATTAATTATAAAAGTGAATTAGTTATAAGTGAATCACGATTCAAATAATTCTTCTATTGATTGGTAACCTTCATCAGTTTGGAAATCGATCTGGTAATCTGCCTGCGATTTGGAAAGATCGGGAATGCCTTGATATGATATAATTCTTCGAGAATTAGAATAGTCAGGATTGGTTGGCTTCTTGGAATTAAATAAAACTGAATGATCAATCTTGGGGAAATCGAAGGGATCTTCTTTCGGTATTATGATATCTTCAGTGTTAATCTTTGAAGTTTCAGTATCTGATTCTTGTGAATCTGATTCTTCTAAATCTGATTCAATTCCACTACCATCACTGAATAAATCATCTATGTTATCATTCATATTCATTTGTAAAATGTTTTGGTTTATTTCATATCTGTCGAAAAACTGTTGTTCAATGGTTTCGTTGGTTTTCTTTAATGGATCAACATCATGTCCACTATCAATGAAATGCAATCTCCATTCCAAATATCCTCCATCCGTCATATATCCACATCCTAGAAGAGGACACATTAGTACTTGTTTCTTGGATGAACAATCCCCAAATTTCATCTGATGTTGTTTTAAATTTCCCATTGATAGGAAGAATTTTTCACAATGTTTTCCATCTTGTAATTTGTTTCCACAAACAAATGGCTCCCCAGTTTTAGATAATGCTAGTGGAGGAATAGGTAACTTGTTAGGAAACTGGGAGAATATGGTTTTGGAAACTGATTGTGAAACCTCTTTTGACCGCATTCCATCTTCAAGGGTCACTGGATATCCCAAAAAATGTAGCTCTTGCAAATGGGAATCAAGAATATGCTTTTGGTATATGGCCTTATTTCCAGTGCAATAGGCACAGTTGGAAAAGGCACAATTATATATCTGTGGCGCCCTCGAACAAACCTCTGGAAATTCTGTAATTATCAGGAAGTCATCTTCAAATTCACTGGTAGAATGATTTGTTCTACTAGTTAGCTTTCTTTTGATCTTTGGTGGATCAACTATGTTGGAAGAATGACTAAGATCAAAACTAGATCCTTCCGTAGGTGTCTCTAGAGATCCAGAGATATCAAAAAGCTTTGTAGGGAGCACATTTTGTTTTGATGTATTCCTGCTGTCCAAACCGTCGGCTAACGAGTTTTTCTTGATGGGGGATGAATCACTGTCAGATTGAACTGGTGCATTTTTGCTAGGGGAAACATCATTACTTGCGTCTCCTCGGATCGGACTCCTGGTATGCTTGGTTTTCTTGGTAGGTGAAGGGTCTAATAGCAAGCCATTGTCCAAGGGAGCTCTTTTTAGTGATTTCAAAGAAGTTTGTTCTTGTGGTCTCTTCTCTGTATGAAAGAGTTTTAAATGTTTCAAACTCGACTTAAACTCATGCTTTTCTTTATCTAACTTGGATTTCCGTTCTTCTAATCTATTGTTCTTTTCCCAATCGTAGTCTAAAGCCCAGATGTTACCATCTAAATGCAATTTATCCTTAGGAACTTGATTTTTGAGAGACTTAATGTGTCCATTATCAATGGTTATTTTACCAGTTTGTAAGTCAATTTCATCACTTTCTAGTTCATCATTGATGTTTGAATATTTATGGAGAATCTGTTCCCATTTGTCCTGGAACTTCTTGGAACTTTGACTCTTTAATTTATCGAGTTCTTTTTGGAATGCATACTCGTTTTGATAAATGGATTTATCTTCATGAATTTGATCGAAATGGCTGGGATCTTCGTTGGTATCGATGGAGATCAGCTTAAGTGGAGGCCGCTTGTGACTGAACAGACCAGAAGAGTCATAGGAAAGGTCGGGGATGTTTTCCATGGTATCATGGACGCGTTGTTTAGAAGTAATTCGCAGTGATTTGATGAGATGTCATTGATATCAACAATAACAAACCAAATACAGTGAGAAACCCACCATTTGATAAATGGAAAGGAAAGGGTTAAAGGAGAAATAAAATCTACATTGAAACATGAAACTAATTTAAATTCTTTAAGGGAATGGTGGGTATAGCCATTTTGTTTACTACTAAGTCTCCTACCATATCATCTACCAAGTCTCACTTCCATATTATTCACTACTTACTGTATAGTAACACTAGGTAAGGATTTCAGAAACTTAGAGTTTCCTAGCATTGATCCATTCTACCAGCTTCAGCTTGTTCAAATATCACTTTTGATGTAATTACAGCTGATAGTACTGATTTAGAAGCTCAGAAGGTTACGGTCAATACTTTATTGATCTAACGGACCAAGTGGTTCATTATTACTACTATATATAATAGCAAGGTAAGATTAGGCCAATATCAAGAGGCTGGTATTGTTTCAATAGATGGCTATTTACATGAGGAAATTGGAGTCTAACAGTCTAGTAGGATATCTCCAGATCTTGGGAAGTATTCGAAGATTGGAAGCATTATGGCACATTAAATCATTCAGGAGGATTGTTCACGGTGCTGGTTCTTTCGTTGTTCTTGTTCTTTTCCCAACACTCCCTGAATGCCTTCATCTCTTGAAGACATTTTCTCCAATCTCCGTTATCTGCATGACAAAGCTGTAACTTGAGGTTCTCATCATGACATCCGGTGTCGATGATTCTCTGGTCCCACTCATCTGGCTCGTCATCAATATTCAGCAGCATTTCTGGTTGGATTTGTTATGGATTAGTTATGGGTTAGTTAGGGGTTAGGGGTTTGACTTTTCAGTGAATGGCTTGGATGACTGGATGGGGTTTGGTTCAAACCACCTGAGTCAATTTATTAGATGCAGTATGAGTACATGATTCGCTGATGAATTGCACCCATTTAACCCAAAGCAAATCCCCAAGAGTACACAATTTACCATCAGTTATACAATTGCTACCATCAGTAATATAATTGCTACCATCAGTTATATAATTAATCGTTGACTTTACTATTCTGTCTCTACCTTTGGTGTAATCAAAGAAAACATCACCAATAGGTACATCTTGTCAAGACAAGACCAAACACTACCAACCTACACTGAATATACACTAAAGACAACACTTTAGAGCTAGTCAGAACGGAGGATTTATAAGATTTAAGATTTAATATCAATTTTTTTGCTATCGTGATGACATTTATTCTAAGAATCTATATTCATTCCATTTTATCTTCGGCTGAAATGAACCATCTACATCTACTATACATTTAAATCCTGGTGATTAAAATCCAAATCCACCCTTGGAATAAGCCATTGGCTTGATATCAGGGTGTTCAACCGCATTGAAACATTCGGGTTTAATTTTCCAAGGACAATTGGTGTCATTAGCATCTTTGTATCCTTCTCCATCATCTTCATCCTTCTTATACTCGGGATTTTCTGTGATTTGAAGAACACCACCCAAGTTTCCTGAAGTATCACAATAGTTTGGAGCACTGAATACCGTGATCAATCTACCGTTATGCTCGAATTCAATACCTCCATGTCTAACTTCATGAGATCTTAACACTTTTCTAATCTTGTTATTTAAGCAGAACTTTTCGGTGATATCTGGACCAAATTGCATACCAATACCTCTCTTGGAAGGAGATCTTCCATTTTCGGGTTGAGGATCGGTCCACAACATTTCCATAGCAATACCTTCTCTTGGTGGTTGAGTAGATCCTGAACTTGGGAATCTGTTGAATTTCTTGATATCTTCCAAGGTGACATTATCATCGGAGAACAAACCACCATGCATACACAAGTAGGATCCATTAATCAAAGTGGCTAATGGTAAAGCACCAAAGGATTCAGCAAAGGCTTCAAAGATCTTTTTAGAATACTTATGTTCACATTCGTCAGTGAAACCGTAAGTCTTATTCATATCATTGGTTTCATGGTTACCACGGTTGATGTAAACGGATTTAGGAAACAAAATCTTCAACACGTACAAGTACAATGCTACTTCACAAGACCAAGAACCACGATCGACGAAATCTCCATTGAACAAGTAAATATGTTCATCAGAAACAAATCCAGATCTTTCAATTATGTTAAGAACATCATAAAATTGACCATGGGTATCGCCCAACACTGACAACTTTGTAACCTTATCCAAGTAGATTTGATCATCATTCTTCTCCTTTTGAAGTTGGGAGTGAGGCATCATAATCTCCACCAAGGTGGATTCTGCACGGAACAATTCATAAACCTTGGCCACGATAGCAAAAACATGCTTCTTGGGCAATCTTCCACCATCCTTGAACAATTTGATCATATACTTCAAATAGTTGATATCCAATCCTCCAATAGATACTTTGATGGGTTCATCGTTGTTAGCTTGCTTTTCCACTTTAATATCTAATGAAGGGCCTTCCCATGATTTCTCGATCTGGATACCTTCATAGTCCACTGTTTTGATGACTGAAACTTTGTCGTCACCAGCAATTGCCTTCTCAAACGCTTGACGCTTCAAGTAGTTTGTACATTGTTTGTAGTTCTCGAGGGTGAGCTTATCATTAGGCAAACTCTTGAGGATAATCTTGAAGTTTTGTTGAGCTTCCTTATGTTTCAAAATGGCCATTAAACTAACACCTTTACGGTAGTACGCCTTCATGAAGTTAGGATCAATCTCCAATGCCTTATCACAGTCAGCAATGGCAAACCCATAGCTTTCAAGCTTGATATGGGCTTGTGCTCTATTGGAGAAGAAAATGGCGTTGTTGGAATCGAGTTTAATGGCCTTGGTGTACGCTTTTATGGCTGAATCATATCTATGCTCCTTGAGCAAGGCATTTCCAGCATCCTTAAGCTTGATGGCTTCACTCATAGCAATAGATAAATGTGTTGGTTCTGGTTTGAAATGGGTTGTGGTTTCGGTGATGGAAGTATCAGATCTCGTGAATTGTTCAGTTATTGCGAGGTGATTTGCGTCCTTTTAATCCAGTGTATCTTTTCGTCAATATCGCAGTGGTGGAGGTTGATGAATTTTTTGATGGGATCTGGGATCTTGGAGAAAAATGCGACTTGGGGTAATTATGAAAATCTTCCATATTATATAGAGAAAAGTCAACTTAGAGACAAGTCAATTAATATGGAGACAAGTCAATTTAATCTTATCAATGAACAAACTGGAAAATCAACCATCCATGATGGAAACGTATACTTCATTATGGAATTTATACATGAAGTCAACGTATCTTTATGATAAGTTGAAATTTCATTGATATTTTTCGATGATGATCTTACATTAATCTGGACAGATTTCAAATAAACAATTATATATAAATGGAACTAACCAATGATACGTAAACCAGAAGCAGGAACTCCGATGGCAGTAATCCCGGTGATTTTACAAACCTTGCCCTTGAATTCTGGCTTGTATTTGGCACCAACCAATTCTTCAGTAACAAATTGAGAACCCTTGTAAATTGGAGTGTGAGATGCTGAACAAATCTCAAAGTCAGCATATGGATCAAAGTCGATTTCCACGGCATCACTAGATATGGAATCTGCTTTGGTTTTCAACTTTTGTGCTTGCTCAGCTCTGGTACCACTAGAAACAATCTTCAAGAGTTCACTAGCAAAGTACGAAGCACTGGCATAGTTTTTATTTTTAAAGGTTTGAGTCATGGCAACTTGTAATGCATTAACTCTGTGAGGGTTTTGAAGTTTGGTTCTTGTGAAATAAGCTGCCAATTCCAAATTTCTCTTGATATTAGATGGTTCCAATGAACGACGTTCTAATTCAATGGATAAACCCAAAATATATTCACGACACAAGAGTAAAATGTCCTTACATTTAGCTTCTTGTTCTTCATCTTCAACAGTTATCACCGTGATGGTATAGATGATTTCCTTGAAAGTATTGATGGCTGCATTCAAATCGTTTTCTTTGAATTGCTTGAATCCAGCTTGCAATCTTTCCTCCAAGTTTTCGAGTCCTGAAATGAATGGCTTGAACTTGGATGGATTATCTTCGTCATTTTCAGCTCTGATATGATCCTTCATTGCAGGTAAATCATCAATACCTGGTAATTGCAACTTACAAGATTGGTATACCTCAACAAATCTTGGACGTAATGGCTCAAAGTTGACTACACCCAATTGCTTATTCAATAATGACGCAGCTTGTTCAATGGATCCAGCTGCAACATAACCGGCAGCTGTCTTAGCATTACTCAACCAAGTTCCAATTTCACCTTCAGCGGTGGAGGAAGCAATAACTTCCACATCTTCAGGAATATCGTCATCAATATCTAATTCATCTCCCATATCCCATGCACCGCCATCTGCTTCTTCATCTTCACCAAAGTCGATATCTTCGATATCTTCGTACTCAACAGCACTGATATCACGAGTCTTTGGTTCTTCGACATTGTCCTCCAAACTCAAGTTCTCGAGATTACCAGATTTAAGAGCGGTCTCGAAATAAGATAATGAACTATCCTTCAATGGCCAGTTATCAATTGTTGAAGAGGTTGGTTGTGGCAAGGATAAAGTTGGGCCTAATTTTGGTAAACTGATTTCACTTTCTTCAATATCTGCTTGCTTCAATACTTCTTCAGCTAATTCATCCATTCCATTGGATTTAGCCAATGTATATGCCAATGGAAGTAATCCTCCTTGAATGTATACTTTAACTCTCTTTTCAATATCATTATTGTAGAAAGTATTTTGAAGCAAACTAGAAACTTCACCACGATGTTCAGCAATGGTTGACATTTTTGCTAATCTTTCGGAATCACCTCTAAGTAAGTAAAGGAAAGACAATTTATCAAAGTGATGTAATTGTTGTTGAACGAATTCCACAACATCGAGATTACCTTGATTCAATGCTTCTTCACCAAGCTTTTCCCAAATTCCTGGGTTATTCAAAATCTTGGCTTGTTCAAGAGCAACTTGCATGTTACTGCATTCCAATGCCAATTCGAATCTAGTCTCTGGATCTTGAACGAATTGTAAAGCAATTTCAGGGTATCCCTTCTTTTGCAAGTAGCCAATAATATTTTGACCAACCAAGTTGGATCCCTTGATAATTCTTAAAACTTCTCCGAAATTCTTGTTGACCAATGACTTTTTAAATCTGTACTCAGTTGGATCTATGTTCAAAACTTCAACTTCTCCGCTTCTGTTCAAACAGTAAACAAAATTGTTAACAATCTTGGTAATATATAAAGTGTTTTGCAAAGTCTTGATGATACCGTTGTCACCATTCAAAAGTGTGTATTTGATGTGATTCAAGGTGGAATATAACAAGACTCCAGAGTCATCCCAAGCAGCACTCTTGATTCTGATAGTTTCATGCATAGAAGTAATAAGGTTTAAATCTCTGTCAGCAATAGTAATGGTGTGCTTGGATAAGAAAGCTAAATATTGACCATCGGTGGAAGTGGATACGTATTTAACATTATTCACATTTAATTCAGCCAATTCCTTTCTTTGTTGCACATCATAGTTAACCACAGAATGACTCTTAACCAATAAGACTCTACCAGCTCCACCATATAAAACATCATTGACAGATGAATCAAGTTGAATGGTCTTAGTGATGTTGTTTAATAAGTCCTTAACATACAATGTTTTGGAGGACTTGATGAAAGTGACAAATCTGTTTCTAGAAATGAAACATGCAAACTTTCCTTCTCCTTGTCTGATATCGGTTGGTTCAATTGCTCCAGTAATATGCTTTGGCAATGAAATCAAGGCATATCCACCATTGTCACCTTCACCGTGAGTAGCCAAAATAGAGTGGTCAGATTGGTTGTATGACAAGGTTCTCATGAAAGACCAAGTCTTGCCGATTTTCTTTAAACTTAACATTGGTAATGAGGCTTCTTGTCTTTGGAAATCATAAGATTGAAGTTGCTTGGCAGCATTAACGTAAAACATTTTGTTTTGGAACAAAGCATGAGCTGGACGTTCTCTTTCCAATTTGAAAACCATCACACCAGAGTCATGACAAGTAGCGAACAAGTTCATGGTAGGATGGGAGTTGATCAACCAGAAACGGTCATGTTCTCTTCTGAATTGTTTGATTGGAACACGCTTGTTGAGATCCCAAACTCGGATGGTCTTATCGTCAGAAACAGAAAGAATCAAATCTTGTTGAGGGTGGAAAACGGCACTCAAAACGTTACCGGTGTGACCTCTACAAGTATCAACTTCCCAAGCCTTTGAATCACTCATACGCCATAACTTGACCAATCTATCATCACCTGCAGAGACAATCAATGGCAATGTTGGATGGAAAGCGGCCCAATTAACACCTTTATCATGACCTTCCAAGACATATTTCACAATAGCATTAACGTTTCCAAAGATATCCTGTTGAGGCAATTGTTGTCTTTGCAATTGATCTTCGAAAGATCTGGCAGCTGAAGTTGGAGCAGAATGTTTCTTTCTTAAGCCAGAAATATCCCAAACACGAACGGTTTGATCCAAGGAAGCTGAAACAATCAAATCTTCAGTTGGATGGAATTGTGCTGACATAACATAATGGTTGTGACCAGTCAAACAAGCAATTTCTTGTTGATTTTGCCAATTCCAGATACGGATGGTTTGATCATCAGAACATGAAATAATCCATGGCAATTCATTATGGAAAAAGACTGTCCGAATATAATCCAAATGTCCATGAAGGGTGAAATTACAAGTACGGTCCTTTAAAGACCAAACTTTGATCAGATAATCATCACCTCCGGATACAAACAATGGCTGTGTAGGATGGAAACTAACACATCTAACTGGACCAGTATGTTCTTCAAATCTATCGATCAAGGTACCCATACGATAATCCCATAATTGGATGGTGGAAGAGTGTAGGGAGACCAATACCCAAGGTCTTTTGGGGTGGAATGCCACACCCTTGGCCCTTGAGGATTTGGACTCGAATTTGGTGAGCATCTTCATGGTGGTGGTTGTAGGTTAGTTGGTGTTGTTGGCCTTTTGAAAATGGACGAGGTCGCGTGGGCGTGCGACACGCGACATGATCTGCGACATCTGCATGCAGGAGAATGGCAAGGTAGAAAGAAGTGCTGGATACTATTTATGAAGTCTAGCATTGTGGAGATTGATGGAAGTTTCACATTGTGGTAGACTCACATTGTGGAATATTTTCAGTGTGAAATGATAAAAGCTGATTTGGAGTTAATTTTTTCTCAGTCCGAACTCAATAATATTCGATGATATTAAGCCAATCATATTAAGCCAATAATGTCAAGGGTTCAACTCTACTAAGGTTAACAAAATGAATTAAATAATCATGTAATAGTTATTAGCTGTTTAGAATGAACTTCAATTGGTTAGCTTAGCAGGTTCTAGGATGCTACATTAATTATTAGCTCTTGATTGTATATTAAAAGACCTAATTAAAGGATAAGCATACTATTTATTTTTGGTAAATGTAGTTAGTTTCATGGAGCTAACAATTTTGCATTACAGCTTTCTCAAGCTTATTGGCCGTTTATCCTTCAAATTTAACTTTTGATTAATTTAATAGTAATTTCAAAAAGAGTTAAAATTTACAATATTTTGAGTAAATTTATAACTTTAATCTCCTCATCTCCATATGAGGCCAATTTGTTTTAAGACTCTTTATTGGTATAATTTGTATTTTCTTCCTTGTAGCTCCTTTTATTTAGTATCTTGTCTCTTCTTGGAAAGTCTTTCCTTTTCCTGGTACTTATCGATGACCTTTCTGATCAATTCTCGCATTTCGTTACGCATCAACACTAATCTATTTGTGACCATGTTTAATTTTGTATTCTAACGGAGGGTTTCTGATGAAGTTTCAAACATTATCACTAAATAGAAAAAAATTCACCAACGTCCTGCTACCTCTACCTGAAGCCTCGACCCATTTTTGGTTTCTTCCACCCCAGAAGTCGTTTTCTCATCAAGAGAATACTTATCGCACAAAGTCAGGACTGAAAAGGACCAGGTCAATCTCTTTGGCAGGAGTAAAGGATATCTTACGAAAAATCCCGACCAAGATCAATATTATTAAAGACTGGAGATCGACCATCTCCCCGGAAATAAATGATCCCAAAACAGCCAAAATGCCCACAACATTGACTAATATTTATACACGATGGACCGAAAGTGTACCTGAAACATTTCCCTTACTGGGTGAACTGTCAGATTCAGAAACGTTCAATACGAAACCATCAGTTAATTTGGGATTGGATAAGGAGTTATTTGCAAGTAACGAAGTAGAAATTCTCCATCAAACGCATCCAAACAATCCAAAACATCCAAAACACCCAAAACTATTCAGTAGTCCCCAAAAGGTATCAACCAAAAGTGCATATAAAGAAGGTGTGGATGGTTGGAGAAACTTTTCACCACTAGTGAGTGGTACAACCACTTCTACAAACCATTTTCGGTCAACAGAGCCATCGGAATCAAATATTTCATTTAATTTGATCATCCCCACCTCTTTCAATTGGAGTGAAAGTGAAGAAAGAACCATCAATGGGGACGATGATTTTCACAGCCATTTCATGGACCCCCACCACAATTCAAAGTCTCAGCCATTTCAGCGAAATACGTTTCACTTGAAGACTTATCATTCATCCACCACTCATTCTGTTTTACAGTCTATTTGTGAAGAAACCACTTTATCGTTTGGTTGATTTTGAGAATGTTCATAACTTTTAACTTATCAAAGTGCTGAATATTGAGATTATTCAATAATATTTATTCAAAAGTATAACGGTTTTAGCTAATAAATAGTCAACCATTTATTTTATCAAACCATAAAAATCCATAAAGGAAGAAAAATATCACCTAAGAAAGAAACCATGTCAAATCATCAAATTAATACAGAGACTTAACATCTTCAGCTGTTAATCAGCTGTTAATCAGCTGTTAGACTTTGATAGTTTATCATTTATCAATACTTTGAGACTCAATAATTAGTTCGGTGCACCTGTTTCACTTTTGCACTTCATCATGTTGGCACATTAGATCTGATAACCGTTTGAATCTCAACCCCACAATCAATTTAGGAATTGATATTAACTCAGATGGGAATCGTAAAATATTCCAATATATTGCCATTCCAATGTTTTGTTTCCATAATTATAACACCATTTGATGTAGTTTAAGTCTCTTTTGATTGTAATTACATATTGCGCATTCGTCATGTAGTTCGTCATAAATTTGACCGCAGCATTGCCTGATATTGTTTCATTTTACCTCGAATGGAATTAAGTTTGACATATTGTTTGTCAGCACCTAATCACCCCAAAACAGTTGAATATTCCCACCTCAATTTCTACCTCAATGTGATCATAACAACGTCGATGGTTGGCATTTCATTGAAGACATGAAATCAAGAAAACATTACGAGTAACAGTTCCAGAGCATTTGGTTCCCCGATTTAGTTGAGGGTTATTTTTTCATATTATTCAATTGCCGAATGAATCCCAAAGTAGGTTTCATTTGGCTCTACTTGGCTCTTGGTTACGTTTGGTAGTGTATCGTCAAATGTATTAATGAAATATAGAATGAATTTTATTGGGTTTACTCTAACCATCAATCTAGAAGATGGATGCAAATCCAAGGGCAGCGGCAGCAGCGACACCAGCAACGACCTTGTCCATCATGGAGTTACCAATGACAATGGATCCGGCAGCGTTGGAAGAAGAAGCACCGGAGTTTTGGGCGAAACCACCAGAAGTGGAGTTACCAGAAGGACGAGCACCTCCATTAGTGCTGGCAGCAGCTCTGGTAGAAGAACCAGAAGCGGAACCAGAGGAAGAACCAGAGGCTCTAGATGCAGAAGCACTGGAAGAACCAGAGGCAGATCTGGAAGCAGAACCACTAGAAGAAGCGGATGAAGAAGAAGAAGAAGAAGAAGAAGATTGAGTGTTGTTCTTGATCAAGTTGGTCAATTGGTTCAAACCAGAAGCATCTTGACTTCCCATAAGAGAGTTCTTGTTGGTAAGCATGACATTGTCTTCCCATCCAGCAGTGCTGTTGTACATGTAGTGGTCGAAATCTCCCTTGGTGTTGTCCTTGGCGACATTGCTTGGCAAGTCGTAAGCTTCAACAGTCACATTCTTAAGGTAAGCATAGTAGTATCCATTGTCCTTAATATCTTGGGAGTTCCAGTCAATAAAACCACCAGCCCAGGCTCTAGTACCGATTGGAAGAGTCTCATTTCCTCCTGGCCAAAGGGACATTTGGATTCTAGCTGGGGTTTGTGGGAAACTGTACTTCTTAGAGGTGGCGTTGAAGGTGTCCTTCTTCTCAAGAGATCTGACAATCTTACCATCAACAAACCAGTCGATTTGGTCCTCCTTCCAGTCAATGGTGTATGAGTGCCAGTTTTCGAAAACATTGTCAACGGAAGCGTTGTTACCCTTGGTGTAATCCAAAGCACCTTGAGAGTAGAAGTTAGATTGGGCTTGACTAGTGTTGTAACCAACAAATTCGAAATCGATTTCATCTTCAACATCAGAGTAAGTAATGAAGGAAGTAATCACACCTTGCAAGTGAGAACTCTTTAACCAAGCAGTAACCTTACCGTACCATAAGTATTTGGTGGAAGAAATGACGGAACCTCCAGAGTATTGAGGCATTTGAACCAACAAAGCATCGTCGTTGATATCAACCCATCCACTGTATAACCAGTCAACTTCGGAGGCATTACCTAAGTAATCGATGGAAACCTTAAGCTTGTCCATGGAGTCGAACTCGGTGGAGAAAGAACCCATTCTTGGCATAGGAAGACAAGCAGACAAGTTGAAGGAGTTCTTGATGTTACAACCGTTGGCACAGACGTAACCAGTACCACAGACACCATATTGAGAACAACATGGAGTATCTTCAGGACACTGCTTAGTAGCACTGCAAGTAATGAAGGCCAGGGCAGTAGTTGCCAAAACCAAACCTGAAATCACAGATGAGTAACGCATTTTTGGCTAAAAATCTACCATTTTTCTACGACCATTTGTCATAGTTATAACTCTTCAAACATCATGCATTTTGAGCGGCCTAATGTTTTGCCGGCATTATCATATTGTATTGTACGCGCACAATATGCAACTGCATCCACACTGCTGATTGGTCATTAAACGCGAGAAGTTAAAAAATACGACGGCCATACGAGGAAAGGGCACATGTGCCGAAGCCGAAGACTTTGCATGAAGGCTATGGGAGATTTCAATAATAGCGATCGGTATGACTATATGATATGGTCATGCCATAACCAGCCAGCTATTGTAGTTTGTAGCAAGTTTAGGTGGTGGTACTTATGGTTTTCACATCATCAACAACAATAACAACAAGATCTCCATGACTATATGATATGGTCATGCCATAACCAGCCAGCTATTGTAGTTTGTAGCAAGTTTAGGTGGTGGTACTTAAGGTTTTCACATCCTCAACAACAATAACAACAAGATCTCCATGGTTTTGAAACTTGTTGTGTTTAAGCACCCCAGACCATCGTTGCACAGGTTTGTAACACCTTGTGATCTAAGGCGTTATGAGATGTGGGTTAATGCGAAACCCAAATTCGACGCGGGTATTGCAGAAAAGGTTTGTCTCAATGGGGGTAAAGTCCGCACTATTATGTAGTATTCTTCTGTAAATGGGTTATTATTTACCCGTGTTGTTGTCACAATACTAATTCGTTAAATACACGAGGGTTTGTATGACAAACTTTTGTCCACCAAGCCAGGGATTGAGTCCTTTGCAGATGATCAGCATGGATTCTTTATTGGGTACGGATTTCTGTATAATAATGCAACTCATTTGTTCCGGGATTAAGTGGACTTTAAAGAGGTCGTGTATTGGCTTTGCTATTCATTACACCCCGATCTGGGTTGTAATGGTTTGGGTTCAATTTCATCTTTGACTTCGCTCTTGTTTAAGCTCCTATCGAATTCGGGTTTTGAAACGCACCTACTTAACGTTGATAGATTGATCACCCTCGCACGATGTGAGCCCTGCAATAAGCGATGCCAAGTTTCTGCTTGACAGCCATCAAAGGTAAACAACTAGTGGTTGGAGAAGAAATTGTACATATTGGGTTGATAAGTCGATGGGTTGTCGTAGATAAGATCACCTCTGGTATCAGTGCTAGAGCCAGTGCTGGAACGATTGATATTTCCTTGCGCAGGAGCCGTAGATCCTGGGCCGAAGGAATTTGAAAATCCCGAGCCAGGGACTGGTGGGGGAGGCCGGTCATAGTAATTATTTTCTCTAGAGGATGCGTTTAGAGAATCTTGAGGGCCATTACTGTAGGTGGGATGCTGTGGACTGTAAACTTGACGAGTAATATGATTCCCACCGTGAGGTGCTCCAGTATATTGAGGCGCTTGGTATGCTGAACCTTGCTTGGGTGGAAGTGAAGGGGCACCTCGATAATTTTGAGGAGGTGGCACCACCATAGGTTCTCTGGAAGCTTCGCCAATTTTCTGCTTCAAGCTTTCACTGTAATTGTTCAACTGCCTGTAAAAGTTGACTCCATTACTCAATCCTCCAGAGTATTGTCTCCATGAGTCATTAAAGTCTTCTATCTTCCTTCTCTGCTCCAGAATCAATTGACTTCGGAACTTTTGGGATTTTTGCACTTGTTTAACTTCGGTATTATTCGATAAAAGCTCCCATTCGCCACGCAATTCCTTGATGAATATCTTTTGCTTCTCAACCAACTTATCAAGTTCTCCAGTGTAAACTTCAAACTTCTTCATTTCTTCAGGGAAAATCACTTGCTTGATCTCGTTGGTACTCTTCACCCGACTATTCAAGATCAAAATGTCAGATATATCATCTTCATGAATTTCTTTCTTCAAAGCTTCAATTAATTTGGATTTGTTACTTCTAATCATATTCAAATCGCTCAATATATCCTCAACCTTCTTGATTTGAGCACGGATTTGTGCATGAGGATCAGATACCTTGCTATCATCAATATCAAGTAAACTAATTTCATCAATTAACAGCCTCTCTTTGTTTTGATCGGTTTGTACTTCAAAAAGTTGCAAAAATTCTCTGGATCTTGAACCCTTACCCAATGTACTGTATAGCATACTATTCGATTCGTTAATGAGTCCGAACAACCTACCATCGGAATTTGTTGCATCATACAATGCTTTCTTGATTTTAATCAAGTCTTCTTTGCATTTGGCCAACTTTTCAGAGTCAGCAATACCTTGGGCATTTTTTAATGTTGCTTCACTGGTATTGATGTTAGAATAAATTTGATTCCGCAATTGAGAGATCAGGTTTCTGTTATTTTCATCTTCAATATACTTCGATTTAACTTCATCAGCAATTCTTAACAAGGATGGGTCAATCTCTGTCGAGCCAGCTGAATCAGAGGTTAAATTATCGTTTCCTAGTAATTCTTTCACTGTGACAAGTGCTTGAGGTAACTTCAAATATTCAAGGATGGACGATAACTCCTCATTTGAAACATCCACCATATCGATTTCATTTCTCAAAAACTGAGATTTCTCTTCGGAATAGAAACTCAACAACTCATGGATATTAATTGGAACAACATTTGTCAAGAAGTTACTATAGTTATGCTCATTGATCTGTTGGAAGACTTCAATTTTATTCATTGGTATAATCTTTGTGCTATCCATGGGTTTGATATCTGGCAATGTAACCAAAGAAGGAATTATATCGTGGTAAATCAAATCATTATCTTTGGTAAGATCTGCTAATTTAATTGCCACTGCATCCTTTTGATATTCATAGTTGTCTAATAGTTCATATGATTCGCCTTTAATGCTCTTGCTTATAGTAGTAATTGTCAAACTTGGAATTTCATTCAAAATTTCTGAAGATTTAGTCAAGTAAGCCAAAGCTTCGCCATATTTTCTACCAGCTTCACAATTCAAACCATGGAAATAAAAGGCGAGCGACTTGTAATACAACATTTTGAACTGAACCACAGCAATCCATCCTTCATCAAGATCTGCATCAACTAACGAATTTGGTCCATCTTCCTCATAATCTGCGCTTGCTGGAGTTTCCCAAGCATCCTGAGGTTCCTCAGCATCAAGATCATCGGTAGTAGATACGTTTGAAGTGCTTGGGTCAAGTTCTTTAAGCATTTTGAAGCACTCTTCATAATGAACTGCAGAGCTTCTGCACAACTTAGATATCAAGGAATTCTTTTTCTGTTCGAGATCTCCAGTAATCACCTTCATCACGAGAATTTCTTGTGTTTGAGCTAACATGAGTTTCACTAAGAACTTTATGGTAGATTGACTCAAATCATACGAGGGCGCATGGAGAAAGTTTTCCTGGATAAATTGGAACACACCCGCTGCTTGCAGCAACGACTTAATGGACTCTGTGATCAAATCATCGGCACTTCCTGTTTCGGAGGGTGCTGTTCTTTGAGACTCGTTGTATCTCTGAGCTCCATAGGCAGAGAAAAGGGCTGCCAAGTTGAATAAAACATTGGCCTTCTCAAATGGCAAGGCTAACTGTTTGTGAGAAACACCAACCTGAAACACATCGTGCCATTCGAAGTTGATCTTCTTGTGTCTGTTGACACTTTCAAATGGGACTCTCAAGTCAAGCAACTCGATCTGGCTGTAGTATTTGCAATAGAGCTTGATTCCGGTGGTGGTTGCTGCAGCGCCCCTCAAATCCAGTCTCAATTTATCGAGAGAAGTGATATCTTCTTGGTAGTCGGATGTGGATCCATATATTGAGAGGAGGTAGTTGTTCAATGGCTTGATCCAATTGACTTCTTCGGTCCGCTTGACAGGCACTTGGAGGAGGTATGTCTTCATGGTGGTGGTAGTATTAAGCTCTCTTATCGTATCTCACTTACTATATAAATATTGGCAAACGCACGCAAATATAGTATGGGGATGTACCCGAAAGAACCATTAGATAGACTCCAGTTAATTTATTAATTGGTAACTCTTAGAAATGTTGAATAATTGAAATTATAAATCTAGGAGAATTGGCGAAGTGGTGGAAGTTGGCTAAGTGGTGTATTTTTCTGATTCTGGATTGGACCTGGATAGTTTGAATTAAATGATAGTATCATTAGAATGAGCCATTAATTACTTGAGATTCGCACAAGTTGCAGAACTAGTAGAATTGATTGAATTTCATTATTTAATAATTTATTATTGATACAAGTTTGAGGTAAATTGTAAATTGAATGGTAATGATAGAAATTCATGCTCTTCTTCAACATTAATTCACATTATGACACATTCTATTTCAGTTTTCACTAATCATTAATGTCATTATCACACAGGTATTTCCCTGAAAAACAATCTGTATCCTTGACCTAAGGGTGGTTTCTTTGTTGCAGTGTGTTCTTTAGGGAGACCCCAGACTGCCAATCTCAACTCCTGCATCTAGTCATGGAGAGTATTATCAAGTGAAGCTGCAACAATTAAGGGCCACTAAGATTTATGCCTGTCTCGTCAAACATTTCGGCATTTCAATCTATAGTCGAACTTTCCAATGACTTCTCCAACCTCATTGGAATAGGAAGCCTTCAATTGGTCAATTTGCCTGGAGGGATTGATGTGGGTGGAGGAATAAATGTCATCAATCACGATGAGTATCTCCCAGCAAATTTAAAGGAAGCATCTTTCAGACAATATTCTACAGTGAAAACAGAAGGAAGAAAAGAAACGAAAGAGGCAAAAGGAACGAAAGAATCGAAAGGAACAGAAACAACAAAAGATGAAAATGATCAGTATTTGAAACACTTATTAAGTTCCAACCATAATGATGCGAATTATGGTTGGAAATGGCTTGATTTGAACTTTTTAAACCCAAATACCGTGATGAATTCAAACCCTATTATTGCAGACTTGCAATTTCTCATCAATTTCAGGTACTTTATGGCTACCTATAAAATAGAGAACCTTACTGTGGGTGGCCAAAAGGTGCCCATTTGCAAGATACGATTGTACATGATCCCCAGTGATATTGATGGAACGAGATTCTTCGAAGATTGGAGAAGTACCAGACGGAATAAAGCCAAAATCGAATCAAGATACAAGAAGGCCATAAATAGGCTTGTATGTGTAATGGACTATAGTACAGAAAGCTGGAATTATTTCTCTCCCGATGCTATGATAGACTTTAATGGAACATCAGTTGAAACCCTGGTCAATAGTCACATCTCTAGGTGGGAAGGTAATGAGAAATTGAATAGAAATGTATCCAACATCCAAGCAAATAATGATTTGAATGATATTGTAAGACAACTATATGACCAAATACAATCACCAGATTTATCACAGTTTACAGATACCCCACAAACCACTACATTAGGATTACCTTCACCCAATGAAGTGATTTCAGATTTAATCCAATCGGCCAAAATAGGTGTTAATAATATTAAAGGTATAAAGTCTGTTCTTTATCCATTTCAAGCCAGATCATTAGGAAAAATGATTGAAAAAGAGAGTTTCGACAATAAAGCAATTATTCCAAATTTAATCAAATTAACATCACCTTCATCAATACCATTTTATTATGATCTAGTATCCAGCAAGATTTATAGAATTCCTGAGACGTATGATCTTCCAAAGGGTGGGATCTTGGCTGAAAATATGGGACTAGGTAAAACTCTTATTTGTTGGAGTTTAATATGTCTAACTGTTCATGAAACATCTAAAATATCTCAGAATATGTTACTCTATAAGGATTCCAACCAAAACCAAAACCAAAACCAAAAGAATGTCTTGTCATTGGTTGAATTATGTAAAAATTATATCCATGAGAAATCATTACCCTGGAGATATTTCAAATCTGATTTACCTGATGCAATAGTGAACCAATTACAAAATACATGGGGATCATTTAAAATCCCATTGATTTCAAACGAATATGCATCTCCATTTAAGTTAAGAACAAGAAATACTTCTTCTCGAAGACTTATAGCAGAGCAGGATTTCCCCCAGGAGGGAAGGATTTATCAAACCTTATTGATGTGTAATACCACGTTGATCATTGTTCCTGACAATTTATTAAATCAATGGAATAATGAAATGAAAAAACATGTACAAAAGGATTATCTCAAAGCGATATTCTTATCAAATCAATTCAAGAAACCAATTGAAATGGGTAAGTTACTTTATACCAATGAAATTTCCAATGATCCAACAGAACTCATCAAATATGATGTGATTATCTCAACAAATTCTTTCATTTCCAAACATATTGGAGATGTTGCTTCCAATAGTCCTATAGTGCAAATCTACTGGAAAAGAATGATAATTGATGAAGGACATACACTTTCATCCAAGGTTTCCAGAATTAGTCATTTATGTAAATCTATTCATTGTGAACGTAAATGGGCAGTAACAGGAACTCCAACTTCAGGTCTTACCAAATTGTATATGGATGAACAAGAAGATATTAGAGAAAATCCCCAGAATCCACTGCCTAAAAAAATATCAAAATATATTGTGAAGAATAATTTTAATGAAAGAGATGATTTAATAAAATTGGGAACAATCATTGGAAATTTTTTAAAAATAGAACCATTTCATTCCCAACCAAAGTATTGGTCAATAAAAATCATGAAACCATTGGAGACAGGACAATTTGGGTCAAAATTAAATTTATTGAATTTACTTAAAGCCATAATTGTCAGGCATAACTTATCTGATTTTGAAAATGATGTAAAACTTCCTCAATTACATCATGAAGCTGTGTTCTTGGAACCATCTTTTCATAATAAACTTTCCATTAATCTATTCACTGCAGTTTTGGCTGTGAATGCAGTTTCATCAGAGAGAAAAGATATCGATTATATGTTTCATCCCAGTAATGCCCAACAATTAAGACGATTGATTTTGAACCTTCAAAGAGCCACATTCCATTGGACTGGTTTCAATCAACAAGATATTGAGTTATTGATCGAAGTATGTGAGAAATCCATGAAGAAAAATGAAGAGTTAGGAGGAACTGTTTATAACGATCATGATCTAGAGTTATTGAAGAAGTCTGTTCATGCTTCTAAGGAAGCATTGAAAAATTCCCGATGGAGAAGTTCTGCTTTATTACATGAAATGCCATATTTTGTTAGTGGATTGCCAGATCCTTATACTAAATCATTTGGTATTGGAAATGTTGAAATCCCTCATCCTGAGACCAATGAAGACATTAGCGTATTTGGAGCTCCTCATCTACATCAAGTTCAAGAGTTTTACTACAAGAATAGATTTTTACCTATGGAAGATGAACAAATTTTGAGTGAAAAACTTCAAACCATTTCAATTCCTTTTTGGAAATCATACTGGCAAGATAATGTCAAAAGAAACAATGAAAAATTCAACAAACAGCATATGACTCAACAATTTGATGGCAATCTCAAGTCTTCTGTCAAAAATGCAGTGGATATTCCGAAAGTAGTC
This sequence comes from Suhomyces chickasaworum, assembly GCA_030568495.1. Taxonomy (NCBI): domain Eukaryota; kingdom Fungi; phylum Ascomycota; class Pichiomycetes; order Serinales; family Debaryomycetaceae; genus Suhomyces; species Suhomyces chickasaworum. The sequence goes on along the minus strand of JAJMGF010000022.1, from coordinate 169,299 downwards.
AAAGAACTTGAAGAAATAGGACCAAATTCGGCACGAAATTCTGGACCTGAATTAAACCCAAGTTTTCATAAAATTTATGATTCAAGGCAGGCTCAAATATTGGGAACTGCATCTTCTAAATTATCATACCTTGCGTCTAGGTTATTGGAACATAAGAATAGTAATATCAAATCACTTGTATTCTTTGAATTTGAAGACAGTGCTTATTATTTAACTGAATTATTGGATCTCCTTGGTATTGATTATATTCTCTATGCCACTTTTATTAATGCTAAGGATAGAGCCCGGAATTTGGCTGAATTCAGTTCTTATGATAGTGAATTAAGGGGAGGAATCACCTTGATAATGGACCTCAAATTGGCATCACATGGTTTAACCATCATAGCTGCCACTCATGTATATTTCATCAGTCCTGTTTGGAAACGATCTGTGGAAGCCCAAGCGATAAAGAGAGCCCATAGAATTGGGCAAACCAAAGAAGTGTTCGTAGAAACTTTGTTGCTTAGAGATACTTTGGAGGAAGAAATCTATAAGAAAAGATCCCAACCTGAACTGGAAAATCAAAATGAAAATGAATCAAATAAATTCATAATTGATGATACAGGAATGCAAAATTATATCTTGAAACATAATTTTCTTGATCATGAACCTTTTGAACCGGAGTATTGCTCATTTAGTTGTTTGGCACAACTGGAAACGGTGAATATTTCACAAAAGAACGAGTATTCCTTGAAAGAACATCAAGATTTCGTAAGTTTAACCGATCTCGGCTGGATCCGAGATTGGAAAGTATTTTTATTCAACCAAGCCAACCTTGAAAAGCTTAATAAGATCAAAGCTGACAAAGTGAAGAAAGATTTCATGCGTTCAACCAACAGAGATGAATTGGTTGAGGATGATCAACCAACATTCAAGCATAGTCTTAAAAGTAGTGGATCTGAGCCATCTAAGAAAAAGGTTCGATTTTAATTAATATAATTATTCTCTGGGCATCAATAAATAGTAATGAATAGATTTCCTCTCAGATTACCAATTGGGGAGTACTTCTCTGATGATAAACCGGTTATACTTCTCTCACAATCACTGTACCGTCTGTTGAGGTTGACATTAAAAGTCTGTTATGAGGATGATACTCGACATCTATAACCGTTCCTTCGTGTCCAGTGTACTTGTTGGAGAATTTAGTATTACCAAAATCCCACGAAGTGACGGTTCTATCTTCTGATCCCGAGTACAAGCTCAAGTTGTCTTTACTGAAGCAAACTCTGATCAATTGCAATTCCTTTCCGGAAGGTGCCAGTTGGTATTCTTGAGTATTCATTCTGGAAAACCCTTGAGGAACAAACTCTTTGGCATTGTAACTTAATATGGTTCCATCCAATGATCGTGAGAGTAGAATGGAGTCATCGGTATTTATCGCTAATGATGAAATGGAATCTTGTTGACCATCACAATGCCATAACTCCTTGTCTATACTTCTGATATCAAAGGCTCTGATGGTAGGATCAATTCCAGCAGTATAAAAAGTATTTCCCTTATTATTAAAAGTGGTAGTAAGCATTGGATAATCACCAGCTAAACTATGGACCGGGGTTTTCTCTCTAGCATCCCATAACAAGGTGGCTCCATCATCTCCAACACTAACTATCATAGAATCTAATGATGCAGATACTTGATTCACCACGTTTTCATGACCATTCAACTTCCTGATTCTCTTTCCTGATTCTATATCCCAAATTCCAACCGTATGATCAGCACTTGCACTGACTATGGTATCATCCCATAACCAAGCTAAAGAAGTGACGGCGGATCTATGACCGGTTATGATGCCAATATTGGTGTTTTGCTCGAATTCCGGGGTAGGAACATGCCATACATTGATGGTGTTATCTAAACCTCCGCTAGCTATCATATCTCCAGCATGGTTGAATTTGGCACTCAAAACTGGACCTTGATGGCCCAGTAAGACCACGGCATTTTCATAAAGAATGTGACTACTTTGATTTGGAGATGAATTGACTCTGACCAATGAATTTTCCCGTGTGGTTTCCCCTTTGAATCGCTTGGTTGACATGGTAATCTAATGATGATTTGATGGATTTAAGTATTTGGAGGCCCTTACTATGAAGAGATGCGATCACGTGGAACAAGATAACCCCAAGTTTACCTCTATCTAACTACTGTGCAGCTAACTAATATCTATCTAACTAACTATTAAGGACATTAGTTTATTTTCTATGCTAGTGCTAAAGAATGTGATCATTATAGTTTTCTATGAAAGATATTCATAGCTGTTACCATCAACTCTTTGAATATATTGTTTTTCAATCAATTGATCAATCACTCTCTTAACATCAATAATTTTGGCTTTAAATCTTGACAGAGTTTGAGGTAATACTTCATTGATTAAATCATTGTGTTTAACAACTTTTCTAGATTTCATGATTCTCACTATGCATGCAGATAAAAAATTCTTTCTGGTTTCGTCGATCTCTTTGTTGGCTTCTTCATCTTCTTGTTTGGATTCAGTATTCTTAATGACACTAATGAAGTTCACCTTCAATTTCTTGGATTTATATTCATCAACAATAGTAAGACTGATTTCATCATTTGAGAGTTCACCTGCTTCAGATTGCTCGATAAGCTTGTATTTGATCAATGGTAATAAATGTGCTTCAAAAACGTTTCTGGAGGTTCCCACAATTTCATAAAGCTCACCAAGCTTGTGAGTTTTGCAATTGTTGAACGCAATTAATATCATTAATTGAATATTACTAACAGTGAATAAGAATGGTGGCTTACCCTTTTTAGATAAATTGGCCTTGACCTCGGCTCTACCATGATTCCAAAGCCATTTCAATTGTCTACCATTATGCTGAGTGTCATATGCTTTGACAATACTATCGAATGGCTCAATTAATTCAGGTGAAACGTTCAAATTGTAATCTTTGGAATGGTTGAACGGCCACATACTTTGGGCTAAAATCAATGGATTGAAATCTTTAACAATCAGATTGTTCATATTAATCTTCGATTTCAAATCTTCTGATGCCTTCATATCAGAAAACATTTTCGTCATTTTGGAAGTATATTCAATCGAATTTTCTTCTTGCAATCTCTGGATTATACTTTCTTCTAATTCTTCGGATTTGCTATTGCTATTAATTAATCTCTTTGCCAATTGACGACGGTAATACTCTTCAAATGAATCCTTGTCATTAATGAACTTGAAAATGATCATCAAATTATCGCCATTCATATCAATTATATCAGATTCTTTGCTGTTGCTTCTCAAGAATAAATCAGAATACTTTGCCAAGAGCTCTGGGGTCTTACAAGCTGATTTTGGATTTGGTAATGCAATAGGATTGTTGTTAACGAAGTAACGACATGCATTATCTAATGCTTTGATGAATCTTGGATCCTTGTTGAATGCTTTGATTACAATTTCATTAAATTGTATGTAAATCGAGATCAACGTATTAATATAGGTTTTTGGATCAATAGTAGCCAGTCCTCTCTTTTGCTTCGAGCCGGTTGCGGTGGAATTTTCTTGAGCTTCCACGGAAATTCTCATATCTTCTATGGACAATAATGCTTGTTGTTTGATGTAAGTTTCTAAAGTGTCTGCCAATGGGTCAATTGTTTTGGGAACTTTATAGAGCAACTTGTACATTCTTTGGATATGATCGATTTCATTTTGCTCCAACAAAGACAAAAATTGATTATACATTTCTTGTGAGTGATCTTCTATCAAGACTTTGTTCAATGTATCCATCAAGTACTTCTTGGTATGTTCTTCTAAGTAGTTGTTTGATCTTGAGATTTCTTCCGATAATCTGCTTTCACATTTCTTCATATATTCAACCACATTGTTTTCGCTGAGAAACTTGGAACTTTCAGTGCTATAATATAGGCTTGACTTTTCCAAAAATGCTTTCTCAAAGAAATTGATGTAAACTAGCAAGCTTGGTTTCTTGGAATCTTGGGTTTCGAGTCCTAAGAATACTAATGATTTGATGGCGATAGAGATCAATTGAGTGTTGACAATCTGATTGTTTCTTTGTCTCTCGATCAATTCCAAGATTTCACCAATCAAAACCTCCGCATTGTCGTTAAACATCTCAGTTTTCCATTTGTTTAACGCCAAAGTATTGACTTCATGGATATCTTTGCGGCCATCAGAACGCTCTTTCTGGACCCAGTAACGATTCATGTAATCAAACACGTTATGGAGATAACCTGCTCCAATGGTGAAACGAGTCCATTTTCTCACGTAGAATTCCAAGAAGGTATCCTTAGGATCTTTCTTAAGGTTGCGGATGAATTGTGTAAGGTATTGATCCAATCTAGAATATATTTCTGCACCCGCCAATGAATACAGATTGGATTCATTGGAGCCAGGATGATGATCATTGTTGCTTCTTCGAGACTTATTTACGCAAAAGTTGTATACAGCAGTGTAACAATTCATGTACATTTTGGACGTAACCCCTTGATCCTCGTGGGATCCAAGGATATACTCGAGCCCCGGCTGGATAAAGTTCCATGTGGCGTCCAAATCGTTTGCTATTGGTAACGACATGACGGCGACTAATGGAGTTGGATTTGGTGGAGAATCGGATGGAGGATGCAAAGGAGTTCATGGAGTGTTTCTCGCCGCTGGAAAATGACGGCACACGACCCAACCCGTTCCATAGGGAGAGGTGAAGTCACCATAGTAGACCACCTAGATTATTTATGGGGAACAATAGAGGTATTTAAGTTTGCTTTATGAGAAAGTTATTCAATAGCTGTTGTTGTTCATCACTATCAAAAATTGACTTGCCTGTCAGTTTGACCTTTTGACCATTCAACAGTCTATGACAATTCAACCAGTCTTGGTTTGCGACTACTATAAGGAGAGCTAGGGAAATAACAACGGGGTATCTCCAGGGGTTTTTTACACTCCAGGTGGTCAATCCCAATAATATCACCTTTTCTCAATATTTGTAGTGTTGAGAAAGCTGATAAGTTTCCAGCTTGATTTAATTAATTTGTGGAAGTCTACAGCTTGACAGCACCGTTTTATTACTAGAAGCTTCTTATGATTGTAACAAGAAAACCATCCAATCACTTTGGAAGGAGTTGATGGGTTTCCCTGTGAAATGGGGAAATGTTTAAGTTTGTTTTTCCTTTATTGTAATATTAATCTATTTCTTAAATGGATGGATATGTATTTCCTCTGTTCAAATTCCAATTTCTCTATTGGTATGGTTAAACTAATCCAATTTCTCTCTATTTGGTATGTTCAAACTATCCAATTTCTCTCTATATGGTAAGCTCAAACTAATCCAATTTCTCTCTATATGGTATGTTCAGCCCTACTTATTTCTGGGATCAACAGTATTGACTCTGTCCACCACTCTAACTATACTAATGGTGAAGGTTAACACCCACAAGCATAGTACCAAAAACAAGAACGAAGCCAATGCTCGTTGACGTCTGCAGATCGAACTCACAGTGGGGTGGAAAATTCCAAGACTGGCCAATTCTGGTGTCTCATCCTTTCGACATACCCATTCATCGTCATATAAGGTGTTGAAGGTAAGGGAAAGGTTTGCCGACGAGAAGATGATAAAAAGCAAGTCTAACATAATAAGTTTCATTTTGCCCAATGGGTCACGAAGACCAAGTGGCTTCCCATGATATTCATCATATGCAATATAGATGATATATGCAATGGCAATACACTGTACAACCACTGCCATGATGGTACTGGGCTGTTGTTCAAGCTTAGAATCTTCATATTGTCTATTGGAGTAAACAAAGATGGTACAAGCCAATGCAAGAGCGGCCACTGAAAACATCAAGATGAGAACTCTTAGAAAAAGAGGAATCAACGGATTCTGAACAAAGAGTCTTTTCAAAAATGGTAACAAATCAGCTCTTTTCTCATCTGACATCCAATAACCTGCTTTCGAGCGTACTCGTGGTGAGTCATCTTTGAACTTCTTGGATGGCTTCTTGCCCAGAAAGAAGGAGAAGATACCAGCCGATTCGTCACCCACGTAGGTCTCCTCATCTGCCGATGAAGTACCTAACAATGCAAGACGAAGACGGTCGTCACCACCCCATGTGCCATTGAGCTTTCTGTCGGGATCGAAATCCTTATCGAAGTTGAGTCTATTCTCGGTGTAAGCCGATGGTTGTTTCACTGATTGAAGCAAGGTTGTCCAATTGTTGTTCATGGATGAAACAAATGGATCATTAGCAAAGCTTTGGTACTGTGCATCATCACTAGCTCTCAGTTGGACCGCCTTGAGCAGAGGGTTACCAGAACCTTGCACATTGACGTTGGTGTTTACTAGTTGTTCTTTGTAGTGGGCCTTAGAAAGGGTATCTAGGACATACGGGGGAATGAAGTTGGGTCTGTGTCCGTAAGCACTAACATTGGATTCAAGCTTAGGAACCATATCATGGGAATTTTGATTAGTGTATCTGCTTCTAGCAGAGTTCGGCACCAGTTCGGACACTTCTGACATGGAAATTGAACTTGGTGGTGAATAAGTTTAAAGGTCTGTGAATGAGGATATAACGATGAATTAGTCTATGACGAGGAGTCACAATGAAAGCAAATGCTTCACAACTTAGGGAAATCACCAGACAGGAGTTCTGTGATAAGCGATAAGGTCGATGAGGTGGGAGTGGCGGGCGGCTCGGCTTAAACTGAGAATTCACTCGCTAAGAAGAAGTTGATGCCAGTTTCCGATGTCGTATATGCTTTGGTAACCAGGCGTTCACGCGGCTGAATAGGAGTGTGAGACCTAACTACGCCTAGGTTGCGCCTAGGTTGCTACGGGGCAGGGAACTACGAGTGGTGGGTGTTAATGACGTCTTGCTAGGCGGAGGATGTTACGGGTTTTGGTCAGAAGGTCAGAAGGAGACGGCATGTAGTGGCCTGAAATGGTGGTGTTTTGGTGGTGAGATGAGCTGGTGTTTTGGTGGTAGAAGATTAGTAGTCCCTTAATGTTTACATGGTTGGCTCGGGCCCGAATAGGAATGTGACATGCGACAGGCTAATGGATTCAGGCAGAGGTGGAAATGCAGTCGGAACGAGTGGAGGGGTTCTAATCGAAGTAAATATTGATGGTGTGTGATTATAGAAACCTTCTGGCCTTGTGACGGGATCCGACCCCATGGAGAGGAGTAGAGGCCATGGCTCTACTGTGAAACCCCAGACTATAGGGTCGCGACATCGCATTGAAATTTCGTCCTGCACATACGCCGGCACCATCGTAGAGAACAGATCCCAAGGTTGTATGACATTTAAGCCTGGTGAAGTTTGAAGAGTCGAGCCTGAAGCCTCGAGGATTGGGGTTCAGTCTCCAACTCTCAGATAAATGATTCCTCCTTCCTTGTCTTTGTCCATCATTTCTATTTTTGTTCTATGTATTTGACAGGTGGGGCGACATTGTCGCGTCTGCTACCATGCGCAATTTCACAGTCAAGGTTGCCACTCTGCATTGCCACTCCGCCATCACCTCCACCACCTCCATCACCATGAACAGATCAATGTTTCATGGACAAAAGATGTGGATACCAGTGAACTATGTGGTGTCTGCACCAGTGAGACGTTTGGCCTTTCAAAGAGGTCTCCCAGGCAGACTTTACTCCACTAACAACGCCATGGAAACATCCACCGCAACCACACTGAAATCTACATCAACACCCATTCCACCTACTTCATCTGGTTCTGGTTCATCAGGTTCTTCTATTTCCGATTCTACACCAGCTCCTAGAAAGGAAGAGGTACCAGCAGAAGCAAGAAACATCTTTGGTAGGTTGCATATCATTTCCATCCCAATCACGGCATCGAAGTCATACATTTCATGTCACAGTCCAGTGACCAGTTCTCAAACCCAGAAATTCCCCTTGATTCACAAGCTTGAAACTCGTGCCATTGCACTTGCTCTGAAAGGTTGGAATAAGATCTCCACTTCTGATAGCAAGATTAATGTTCGCATCACAGCACTTATCAATAAACTCTTGGACTCAGTTCCTTACGAGGAGAACTGTTTAACCTCGTTTCCCTCCAAAACCATCATGGTTCGTGAGACCAAGGAATCACTTGAGCATGGAAAATCTCTTGTTCAAACAGAAATCGATAATCTCTTGATTCCAATGGATCAAATCAAGCCCATTACAGTTTATCACCCTCAATTTCAGTCCCCAGATTCGATTCTTTCACAAATGACCCAATTTCGCGAAAAGGCTTATCAGGTACATAAGCGCAATGCCATTCTCTGTGCTTTGTTGATCCCACTCACCCTTCCATTTGCCCTTGTACCAATTCTTCCTAATATTCCTGGATTATATGCTGCTTACAGGCTCTATTGTAATATTAAGGCACTTATTGGGGTTAAACATTTGGATTACTTATTGGAACTGGACCATGAACATCTTCGTTTCGAAGCAGTTCCCGCGCTCGATAAGGCATACACCAACATTGCCACTCCTGGAGATCAGCTTCTTCTTACAGAGAACACAGTTAAGACCATTAGTGATCTTGGGTTAGAACATCTTGAGACAATTCTTAACAAGGCAATAAAACAAGAAGCTTCAAAGCTTGAGGCCCGCAAGCAGGAAGCCGCTAACATTGAGGCCCGCAAGCAGGAAGCCGCTAACATTGAGGCCCGCAAACACCAGGAAAAATAATCTTCGAAATATGGGGTAAGTTAGGTAGGGTAAGTGGCACTCTAAGGGGTAGATACTATCAGGAGATGAATAGTATGAAGTGTTAATGATTATGGTCCTCTATGTTCAATTTCAGCTAACATCGGTTTCAATGGTTGATTGAAACGTCCAGCGCTTATTGGAAACGTTCAATGCTTGATTGGTGATACTTTTGCCTACTTTTGCCTGTACTTTTCATGGGCAGGCTTTCCCCATGTTGATTTTTGTAAGTTTAAAGTATCAATTACTTGAAGCATATTGCAGTATCCACATTAACCTTTCCAGCTAGGTAGCTACTACATGAACTTGTTCAAACCCTAGAATCCTCATCATGTTAGCCCTAGTATATCCTCACTATATGTTCAGCCCTAAGTATTGGTTTATGTAAATAGTCACACAAAATATACCACATCTGGGGCTAGAGCCCTCAATATTCTACTATTCACGTGATTTATGGTAGGAATTCCCCTCCTCACCCTGGGAATTCCCGCTTGTATGCAGTATCGGGTCATTCCTCCACTGCGCAACCTCTCGCTCTACCGTTATAAATTTACACCTTCTTGTCTTTTTCTTTTCCATACACAAATCGTTCATTATGAGAGATAAGTGGAGAAAAAAGAGAGTTAGAAGACTTAAAAGAAAGAGACGGAAGGTTAGAGCTAGATCCAAGTAATCGGACACTAACTAATATTGTCTTTCTGTGAAAGAGGATTGTTGATTCTGTCTACTGCTTCTTGAAGCAGAAGTCAATGTTTTTTATAAATAATGCTAGTTCTACATCATTGATGTCCGCAATATATGCAATTTCAATTGTTAAAATGTAGTTCACATCAGTGAAAGATACACCAGTTTACGAGTTAATTGACTTGAATAGATTACTTTTACCCAAGGTAGCCAATGTAGGGTGTTGGAAAATTGGACGTTTTTTTCATTCACTTCATGTCGCGCGACATTTGTTCCGTTGGGACATTTGTTCAAGGTTAGTTGGCACATAAACGCGACATTTATGGGTGCAACACAAATAGTACCAGCTCACACCAATAATACTCCATCATCTTTACCCCAGACATCGGTGGTGTTATGACATTACCTCCCGAAATCGTTTCTCGTGGTCTACAATCGCCGAAGCGATCTTTCGCAATGGCAGATTCTTCGACCTCTTCGGCTTCTTGGAATGCTTCCTCAATTAATTTAGAGCATAGTAGTTCACCCCATCAAGTTTACAGTGCCCCACTTGTCAATCATTATTCCCCTAAACGGCGCAAAACAATGCATGTGGGGGTCTCTGGTATGAGTTCGGGAAATGCTTCTTTGGGTGCAACATTCAATTGTTCACCGAAACTGTCCAGATCAAGAAGTTTGGCGAAGTTGGGCTCAAGCACTTCACTTCCTAATCCATTGCTTAAGGAAAATGGCTGTCATTCTAGTTTTACCCAGGCGGAACTACTAGGTCTGGATATCGCTTCTCTGGAAATGTCTATACCCTATTTCCTGCTTCCGGGTGCTAGAATTCACCCCCATACTACTAACATCACCAACACTACTAACATTGCCAACACTAATATCAATACCAATACCAAACCCAAACTAAGAAACAGTACCGGTCAAATGGGAAGTAGTCATTTCTCCCCTAATTTCCCTAAAGTTCTAAAGCCCAATACTCCGAGTTCTGTGACTATAGTTGGGAAACTGAAACTGGTTGGCTCCTTTAATTCCACAAGGTTGACAGGAACTACTCAAGGAACTGTGAAAATAATTACTTCTAATCCACCAATAGATTCTGGTAATTCTTCACTACAAGGGCAAAATTACACTAGAGAAAGTCTGATGCCTTCCAAACCATCACCAGTACCCAATTTTCTACACTTTGAGACTCCACATTTCCCAAAGTATCCCATCGCAGATGGACATACATTCCTTAGGAGAGATGTAGCCAATAACCGTACCCATCCACGTGGTTATCACAATAATCTGATGCAATATCGAATGGAAGAATCCCTTGTAAGATGGAGACCAGGAGATTCTCAACATAACTTCAATGGAGTCCTCAATGGGGAACATCCGTTTCATCGCGATTTGGAGAAACAGAAGCTTCAGATACCCCACCAACAACAGAAGCAAAATAACAATCCTAGTGGATTCCAACGGTTGGCCAGTTGGATCGGATGGGGTTCGCTGAATAGTGCCACGGAGGTAGTTAACAAAAGTGTGGATATTTCGCAGCCAAATCTTACCCAAATGGATGTATTAAGTACTAGTCTCATACAAAGGTTGAGGGAACTCAAAACAATTCCGAATACTTCCGACTCTCTTGTTACCAGAGCAGCTCCAGGATATATTTCTCCAATGGGTTTAGAGAGCAATTCTGGTGATACCAACGATAACAACGATAGTAACAACGAAACTCCTTATGCTATGAGTATTGAGAGGTTGAGATTAGAGAAAGAAATGGGAGGACTGGTCGAATTGGAAGACATGATGCTGTTTGGAGACGAATTTTGGGTGGGTGTTTGTTTAATTGGAACTGCCATTGGTGATACTTTTGAAGTTGCAAGAAATGGTGTGTTCAAAATGTTTTCAGATATTAATTGTTTCTGATATTGTTTATTGGCTTAGTTGCTATAACAAATATTGCTAATTAGAAGTAGATTAAACTTGAAATATGGCTATGAAATTTGGAGAGTTAGTACTTTTTTAGAGTATATTAATCAATATATTAATGAGTTAAATATATGAAGTTGGTTAACTCCATAGCTGGGGTATATATATTATTTTGAATTGGATTGGATTACAGCTTATGTATATTCACCTCTATCCTATATATACCCACCTATTTATATCCTACTATATAATAACCCTGCGTAGTATTTACCATACTTTACTGGAAACACTAACAAGTAACTTTACTTAGGAAAATTCTATGAATATGAAGAGAATAAAAGTTGTCAGAAAACTTCATGCTGTCAACTTTAGCCTATATCACCCTTCTGTCATTGGTTAGATTATTTCTAATATATCTAGCTGAAATGAAATATTAAATGAGTTAACTGATGCAAATACTTGAAGTTTCTTCATGGTGAATAGAATAACCATTCTGATAAGAGAACTAAGTCAGTGTTTCTATACATATTCTCATATATCTGAGTCAGTAAAGTGAATTAATTCTTTGGAATTAATTCTTTAGGGTCACATCCTACGAAGTTCAGAAGCCACTGACTATATTCTTTTGATCAAGAACATTGGCTTTTTTATAATCGGCGAAGATGATTACAATTATCGGTTGAATATTATAATAGAGTAACTAAAAAGTCCTTGGACGAGAATTAAAAAAATTTATACTTACTCAGCGGCTTCAGCAAAACCTTCGGAGATAGAAGTTAACAAATCGTTGAACTCTTTTTTACCTTCTTGTTCACCTCTGGATGGTTCAAAGAACTTGGCAGAAGAAACAGAGTGCTTGATGTCAGAAGTGGCTTCAGACAACTTGGACCATTGAGCACCATTTGAGACAGCCTTTTGGGCTTCATCATGGTAAGAAATAAATGCTCTCATCATGTCGAAGGTCTTCCAGATAGGACAGAATGCATCATAGGTGGAGTAACCGTTTTGTTGTAAGAAATCTTCCTTGATCAAATTGGCAACATCCAAAGTAATCTTGTCGGAATCTGACAAAGCAGACTTACCAACTAATTGAACAACTTGTTCCAATTCTTCGGCGTTAGTCAAAATCTCCTTGATTTTGTCTCTCAATGCTGGGAACTCAGGATAGTTGGAGTCGTAATACTTGTTCAAAACATTGGTGTACTTGGAATAAGACACAGCAGTGTTAACGGATGGGAAATGCTTTCTTTGAGCCAACTTCTTGTCCAACCCCCAGAAAACTTGGGTAATACTCAAGGTAGAAGTGGTAACTGGATCGGAGAAATCACCACCAGCTGGGGAAACAGCGGCGACAATAGAGACGGACCCAATTCTGTCTGGGGAACCCAAAGCAACAGTCTTACCAGCACGCTCGTAGAAAGAGGCCAACTTTGCACCCAAGTAGGCTGGGAAACCTTGATCAGCAGGCATTTCACCCAATCTACCGGAAAGTTCTCTTAAAGCTTCAGCCCAACGAGAGGAAGAGTCAGCAATCATAGAAACATTCTTACCTTGATCTCTGAAGTATTCAGCCAAAGTGATACCAGTGTAAATAGAAGCTTCTCTAGCAGCGACAGGCATGTTGGAAGTGTTGGCCACTAAAGTGGTACGCTTCATAATTGGCTCCTTTCTACCATTAATCTCAGTAAATAATTCTGGGAATTCCATCAACACTTCAGCCATTTCATTACCTCTTTCACCACAACCAACGTAAATAATAACATCGGAGTTAGAAAACTTGGATAAAGATTGGGAAATAACCGTCTTACCACAACCGAAAGCACCTGGAATACAAGTGGTACCACCTTGAACACATGGGAACAAGGAGTCCAAAACTCTTTGACCAGTCAATAATGGATGATCAGCAGATAATTTCTCTGCCACTGGTCTTGGAACTCTAACAGGCCATGTATGCATCATGGAGTAAGAATGCTTCTTACCATCGAATTCAACCTCCAAAACAGTATCCTCGACATTGTAGGAACCAGTCTCAGCAATCGAAGTAATGGTACCTCTAGCTCTTGGAGGTAACAAGATCTTGTGGTCGTCAAACAAGGAGTTCTCATAGGTGGAACCAAAGATGTCACCACCAGTGATATGGTCACCCACCTTCAATTTTCCAGGAGTAAAGTCGTAATTGACGGTTCTACTCAAGGCAGGAGCATCAATACCTCTTGGAATATAGATGGATTGAGACTTTTCTTTAATAGCCTTCAAAGGTCTTTGAATACCATCGTAAATGGTTTCCATCAAACCTGGACCCAATTCAACCGACAAAGGCTTTCCGGTTCTCAAAACAGGGTCACCCACAGTAACACCGGCGGTTTCCTCGTAAACTTGAATCGTAGCCTTGTCACCATTAATACGAATGACTTCACCAACCAAGTTGTCGTGACCAACATTAACCAATTCGTACATGGCACAACCAATCATGTTTTCGGCCACGATGACGGGACCAGAAACAGAATAGATTTGTCCGTATAAGGACTCTTCGGCGTCCAAGGAAAGACGCTTAATTTCTTTACGGGCATTTTCTAAAGCACCAGCCTATTGAGTTAGTAGCCATTTTTGGAACTGCCTATTCACCATTGAGAATGCTCCACTAGCGCGTAGTGCTTCTAGACCCGATGGATGTTTGATTGAGCTATCGACTTACCATTTTGATTGATTAGTGTTGAGCGGCACAGGAGTTGATAAACGTTGGATGAATGTTGAACGTGGTCGTGCAGGAGCCAGGGTTACCCGACGATAAGGTGAGGAAGGTTGAAAAGAGAGGGAAGGCTGCCGCCACGGAAATGGATGAAAAAGGTCAATTGCAGGTGAATTGGGTGGAAACTGACAGGTTAAAACTACCAATGTATAAAAAGTAAAGTCATTACCAGAGCAATTCAAGTTTTAAGCCAATGTAATTTAAAGTTAGCGGGAGTGGGGTCGCTGCCTATATGCAGGTGCGGAACTAGTCTTTGTATTAAGTGGTAGGAATAAGAAAAAGGACTAATTGTAGAGAATTAAAAACAAGCGGGTTGGCAGATAAAAATATTATAATAACTTAAAGAGATTCAATGAAATGGGAAGTAATTATTCTCAAAGGTTCTACTTCGAACAAATTTAGTAAATGATTATATTAGTAGATAATGCTTATATTAGTGGATAATGCTTATAGTTAATTCAGATCAACTATATAGTGAAATAATGAAAATGGTGGATTTTTATCTAATGTATGATTAATCTTCAAATAGACTTAAATCAAATAGACTTGTATCAAATAGACTTGTATTAAATACACTTACCTCCAATAATAGACTAAAAATTAAATCAATTCTAGGTCAAATGTAGCCCACATCCCTGGAAACATATTACTACTTTGGTCAATATTTTTAGTAGAATTGAAATGGAGTTTGCTTCTAGTACAACTCACCACAAGTGATTACCATGAGATAATTCAAGAAAAGTGATGATCAGTTTCTTGATGAATCTCTTTATTAATGAAATTAAACGTTGATGATTATTGCTTTTGTTATTAGTTGATGTAATTTTGTTTCCCCTGTTTTTACAAATGTTGTTTCCCCTGTAATTTTGATGCTCTGTCCAAGGCTATATCACACATAGCATCAAAGGCAGCTCTTCTTTCTTTGGAAATATCTCCTCGGTTTATCCGGTCTTGCATGTCCTTCATGACAACTTCCCTGCTTCTTCCATTCACAAACACCACATATCGCAAACCAGGAAATGTTGTTTCATATAAATCATTCAATTGGATCAATTTTAACTTCTCGTCTTCTGATCCTTGTAAGGATTTTTGTTCGCTTGAAGAGTATACCGATAGTTTCTCCTTCGGTACGCTTGAAGAACCTCCTAATCGAGGATGAGCCGCTATGATTTGCGATATTCTGGGATCATCTTCTGATTTCTGAAGAAACTCCACCAACTTAATTCGAATAAATTCAATCATTTCTGAATATCCATCGAATGATAAACCGCCAATTTGTTCAATAATAAAACTGGAAAGGGTTTCGCATGGTTCGAATAAATGTCCTAATGCTTCCTTTTGTTGTAGTTGGTTGAGGTTTTGAAATGCCTTTAATGTTGGAAAATTGGACTCCATAATGATAAATGTGTAAACAACTTCAATTCCAAAAGGAAGACTGAATTAAAAGCGGTGAAAGAAAATTGTGATAATAAGAAAATGTTATAAGGTTATGAAAGTAGAAAAGTAGATAAGTAGATAAGTCGATAAGTCGGAGAACCCCGAAAGATAAGCGTAGTGGAATGAGCACGCGTGCTACGATTTACTTACGTAAACTAAGTTAGTGATTACTTCTACTATATCAATATCAGGTTGTGTATATTATGCAGTATATATGTTTAGGTGAAGTGCTCGATTTGACGCAATCTCTCCAACTCCTTCTTGGATGGAGCACCCTTTTGAGCGATCAATGGATGTCTCCATTGCTTGGTGTAGGTGAATAACACATCTGCCAATTTGTCTAGGTCTTCAATACCCAAATCCTTGAAAGTTTTAGCACTTGAATCAATGGTTTGATGAATCAAGTGTCTTTCAACTTGGTCTGGGTTGGTCAAGTTCCAGTAAGCTAATTGCTTAAGTTGAGCAACGGCCTTGGCAATACCAACTGGGATTTGGTAGTCACCAAAATTGTAGGAAAATGGACCAGCATATGAGAAGTTTTGGGTGACACCATGAATCATGTTTCTGATTTCGAGGAAAGATAATTTATCTTGACCATGAAGTTCGAAGGTTTGACCCACGGTGGAATCGTCAAAACCAATCTTTTCCAAACCTCTAGCAACATCGAGAACATGGATTGGATAGATTTCTTTGGCGTTTTTGTTAGGAGTCCACATCTTCAATTTTGGACCCAAATAGTTCAACAAGTTGTCTTCTCTACCGTACATTGGAGCTGGTCTGACAATAGTAGAATCTGGAATTATGTCTCTTACTATTTGCTCACCAATACCCTTGGTAGCATAGAAAACAGAGCTGGAATCTGGGTTGGCGTTGTAGGAGGAAACTTGTACGAATCTTGGAACACCTGCTTGCTTAGAAGCCTTGGCGATTCTTTCAGTAAGAGCAATGTTGATATCGGCCATACTGAAGTTCTTGGTGTTATAATCAGCTCCGATACAGTTGAAAACAATATCGGAGTGTGCCACGGAATCTTCAATAGATTTCAAGTTTCTGGCATCGAATTCCACGAAATTGACCACACCCAAGTCACCGGTGACCTTCAAAAATCTCTTTTTCATCTCATCACGGTATGGAACAACGGTGGTGGTACCATGACGGGCCAATTTGGAAGTCAAATATCTACCCAAGAAACCTGAGGCACCAAAGACCGTGGCAGTGTAACCGGTTCTGGAGGAACGTCCACCAGCACCGACGGAAACATTGACTTTACCATTTCTAGTGATGTTGACGTCAGATTCCAACACGGAAGTGTAGATGGATCTGGCGAACCTCTTTGATACAGTGTTGGTTCTTAACATGGTTGGTGTTGATGAAGTGGTAAAGGTTTTTTTGAGGCTTCTGGTTGGCTCAATTAGCGAGCCGCGCACGACCATTGAATAGTATGGAGAAAGGTTTATGGTCAAGATAATGAATCGATAGCCGGAGAAATGGGATGCCTTGTTTAAGGGGTGTATTGTTGAAATGGGTTAGCTGATTATGGTTATAGAACGGGTTTTAATATCGAAGCCAGTAGCGAGATATTTTTTATATATGTTACTATATTTGAGATATGTGATTATGTAATATGATGCCAACTATAACCCACTAGTTGACTTTCCAATAGTCATAGAGACAATTATTTATCATTCTTTGTAGTTTATAACGGTAAGCCACAAGATGCCAATATTTAAATCTTTTTCTTTTTTTTGATAACTCACCCAGCATATATTGCCATGAAATACAACTATACAAATGCACTACACGAAGAAACCAACATCTGCTACAGTTTACTCATGATATTATATATTATGAGATCATTGAAACAGAAAAGTACAAAGACAAAAAGAAGGAGAGCAGCCGATGGATCAAATGGATCAAATGGTTGTAATTGGTTAATATGATAAAATGTTAGAGCTGTCTTCAATCATAGCGTGGTGACTCATAAGAAGTAATCAGGAGTTTTTCTGGTAACGGTTGGTTCACCAGGTCTAACCGATGGGTCATACTGTAAGAATTGTCTATTGTGCTGTTCATCCACTTCCATGATCGCTGCTTGATTACCACATCTATAACAGTAGTTTGGAGCAGAAAATATCGTTACAACGGATTCTTGATGAGACCATGAAAAACCTTCCATGACCAACTGATGAGCTCTAGCGATTAAACTTAAGTCATTAGTGTGATTAAATTGTTCTGAAATATCCTGACCAAAAGTGAAACCTGCACCTCTTGGAGAAATACCCCAGCCACCTCTATCATCTGGATCAGACCATAATAAGTCACACATTGGACCTTCATGAGGTACTTCTTGAATTCTGTTCAATTCTCTTACTTGATCAATGGTTTCAATCATAGGTGAAAGTCCACCATGTAAACAAAACACTTTATTGTCTACTAATGCAGTGATAGGGAAATAATCGAATAAATCTGTGAATAATTTCCATACAGTGGCGGAACCATACTTTCTTAAACATTCATCATAGAACCCATAAACTTGAGTGATTTGTCTGGATTCATGATTACCTCTTAATATGGTGATTCTATTAGGATATCTGACCTTCATGCAAACCAAATAGGAAACAGTTTCAACCGAGTAATAACCTCTATCAACGTAGTCACCCATGAATAGATAATTAGTGTCAGGACAAGGGCCTCCAATCTTGAAAAGTTCGATAAGATCGTGAAATTGCCCATGAACATCTCCACAAATGGTGACGGGTACTTGAACCGGTTGAACGTTTTCTTCAAATTGCAACACATCGATGGCCATATCACATAACTTTTTCACGTCGGCTTCACTTAAAGGTTCACATTTAGCCAATTTATCAATCCATTGATCCAATTGATTAACGGAGGCAAGACTTAAATCTTGTTTTTTACTTGAAAACCCGGTGGTGGAATCTTGAGCTGATTCGCCTTGGGTTTGCCTCAATTGGTGTTCTTCGACATCTTCCATTGGAACATCGGTGTCTAAGTCCATGGTGACGGTATTATATTGCCACGACAGTGGTTATGGTAACTAGTGTTAGCTATTAGTTTCCACCTATTGGGAATGGTGCTGACACTGGGAGGAATCCGGCCTGGTGGTGGAAAAACTCTGGCTGGCAGTTCAGGGAGTGCTGGTCAGGTGATGAAGTCTACTAGCCGGTGGTAGCTAGTGGATGGGATGATTGATTGGGGGAAAGTAGATATATGATCAATCTTGTTATTTGATTTTTTCGGTCGTCGTTGACAATTTTGTGTGAGGGGAGGCCCCGGCTGTAGCGAGCGCTGGCTGCAGCGACACTGGCGCCAGCGCTAAGGTGAATCCTCGGTGCCTGAGGGGTTTGGGAACTTACACGGCGAGATAGTGACTTTAGTTTAGTGGGAATGGTGGTATTATTAGTGAGGTGGTACGACAACAAACTTTTCCATTACTTATAAACATCCATTACTTATAAACATCCATTACTTACATTACTTAAAAACATCCAGTCCAACCTCGGTAAATGGTGGTTGGTTTACATAAAGATGATCTTAGGTGAAGTGACGAAACTTTTACTGAGAAGAATTTCATCAGTTAGTGTGGTGGGTTAAGGTGATGAGCTTCCTTGAGTGGTTTGGTGGTGTGGTGGTGGTGGTCGCGGCCTTCTAGCGATGATTCTAGCGACAGTGGTTCAAGAGGCAACTTCTACCGCGGTGTTTCACCATAGAAGTTCGCGTGGTAACCGCAACCACACAAAATACCGGCTTAATCTACTGTGGTTATCTACAGAGACCAATGACTGGTTGTCTAGAGAGGCTGGATTGTTTAGAGAGAAATTGGATTCTTTGGAGAGACTGGATTCTTAGAGAGGGGCTGGAATTTGTTTTACTTTGGCCTCAGGAGCTAATTCGCTGAGGTAGTTGTTGACATTTGTGGCCAATGGTGGCATCGTCGGACGAGAACAGAGCAACGGTTGGTACACGTCGATAATCGAACATCCATTGCCGTGTGGGACAGTCGAGGATTTTTGTTATTTGGTAAGTACACGTATGTCACGTGATCAAAAACTCGTAGTGGGAGGGCTCGAGACCTTTAGCTGGTGTTACTAATATGACTATAGATAACCTTTGAGGTCCGAAAACGTTTTCAGTTGCTCCTACTTGGGAATTTTGTGCCACCAGATGGAGGGTATTTTCCCATGAAAAGGAAATGGATCTTTCACCCCTTCAAGTAAATAAACTCACCCCAAACCAGTAAACCCATGCAAATAACCAGTAAAGAAATCTATTAATTCCCAATTAGTATTACCACCGAATGGGAATATTGTTCTTTACCTTATTGAGCATTTAGAAGGTGATTCATGTAGATTTTCCAGATTTTCCACCAAATATCGAAGCACTTTCCTTTCTCACTTAACTTACAAACTTCAAGATTCACCACATATGTAACACACCGGAATAAGAACAGAAACCGATTGACTTTGATCAATTGATAGACAGGAAATTCGAACCGAGAAGGTTTATTTAGTAAGAGTCTTATGAATGTTTTCGGAAATGGAAGTGGAAAAAAAATGGAAATGGAAATGGAAATTTAGCAATCTTAACCATCCCCCACATCTTAAATAGAATACTGTATAAAAGAAGATAGTTTCATCAGCTAGTTGATCTATTGATGACTGAAAACTTGTTTAACATCCAATAAAGTGCTAAGAAGAATCAACTAAGTGAATGAATGAACTTATAGACTCATGCACTAGTATAAAATGAACCATGAATAAAATGAATCAATGAATAAAATGATCCAATGATCAAATAAACTTTTGATCTAAAATAAAGACTTCTTCTTAATTACTAAAGGTTTAATTTTTAATATGGATCTATTGGGTAACCATTAAATTTAATATGAATATTGGGTAACCTACCGAAGATATTGAATTTAATATAAATTGTGCTATTTTCTAGATTTGTCTAATAATACACTATTATCAAGTTAATGATTTTCTTGATTCAGTGGCGTAAACCCAGTGCCATTCATTGGAAATAAATTATTGATTCCAGGACTACCATTGTCCCCCATAAAATCATCACTGATTTGATTAAAAAGATTGTACAAATTCTTTGTACTTTCACTCATTGAATTGGAATTAAATTCCGTTTCCAACATCGGTAAACCTCCAAGTGAATTCGATAAAAGCTCTGCTGGAGGTTGTTCCGGAACTGGTGCAACGAAATTTTCTGGTTGTCTGAATGTATGCTGGACGGGTATCATATGTGAATGCGATTGCGATTGTGATTGTGATGGTTGTGATGGTATTTGGGGAGTTACCTGTGATGGTGCTTGTGGTGGTTGATTGTCCATCATATGAACTTGAGGTAACATCGTTTCTGAATTAGTGTTGTGATCAAGTTCCATGGAACCTGCATTAGCTGAGGATGCTCCTGAAAAAGAACCCACCGAAGATCCTGACCTGGAATTGGCAGAATGCTCTGTGAAACTGACTCGAGGTCCATGTTGAACTTTTGGAATGATTGAAAAATATTCAGAATTCTCTGATGCCTCAAGCGGACTATGTTGACGTGTGCCAGCATTTGACGAATTTGCAGAATGCAATTTATTTTGAAACATTTCACCTTCGCCAGAGAAAGTATTTTGATTTTGGGGCTGATTTTGGGGCTGATTTTGGGGTTGTGTTTGGGGTTGTGTTTGAGGGTTTGTGGCGTTTTCGAATTGCTTCTCACTCAAGATCATTCGTCTATTGTCATTCAAATTAAGAAACCAACTGCTAAGAGCTTTGGTGGCTCTTATCAATCTGTTGATATTATTGAAGAAAGGAAACTGCTTGATAAGGTTGTCACTGTATTCAATCAATAAGGTGAAAGTTTCACTTCCTTTCCATATCTCGTTATTCTTTGGTGTACCATCAATACCATTCTCTGCAAGAGCAATTTTAAGCAAATGTAATAATGGTTGTAACAATTGATAATTGGACATTTGCACTTTGAACAAATCAGTATCACTTTTTGCTAAATAAAAGTTAAAGAATTTCACTAACCAAAAGATCTCTTCTTTGGACTGTTCGAAAGTCATCTTCTTTATTAACCAAAGCTTGAAAACCAAAATACCTTTGATTATATCAAAGATTGGATCATTATTTTTAAGTTGAATTATCTTTTGTTTCAATGTATAATATGATGATTGGTCGGCTGAATTCACATATTCAGGATTCACATTGAAATTTGTGAATTTACTTAAATCAAGCATTAATGCAGGTTCCACTTCATTTTGTTGGTCAACTATACTTATAAGATCAAAGAGGATATTAGAATCAAAAGTATTGTTGATATCATTATCAATTTTCTTCTTCAAAAATTTTTTGGATGATAATTGAATGATCACATCATTGTTTCGAAGAATGTTAATATTATAGTTGTTAGATGAGTAGATTAAATAAAATCTCTCATAACAAAATAGTATCTCATAAAGTTCGTGCAATTTAATAGTCACCGAGGTTTCACTTGTTTTGGGATTTATCAATTGAAAGTATGATATGGCCTTACGTAAATTGACCAATTTATGATGTTCTTGTGCCTCATTTCCATAATTGTTTTCAAGGTTAGAAGTGGAATTCAAGGTGTTTGTTAAATTTAGTGTGTGATAATAGTTACACAAATGAAGACAACTTAAGGATAGGTTATAATAAATTTGATACTGATTATGATGATTTGAGTTGATGCTATTGATATT
Source organism: Suhomyces chickasaworum (assembly GCA_030568495.1). Classification (NCBI taxonomy): domain Eukaryota; kingdom Fungi; phylum Ascomycota; class Pichiomycetes; order Serinales; family Debaryomycetaceae; genus Suhomyces; species Suhomyces chickasaworum. The sequence goes on along the minus strand of JAJMGF010000022.1, from coordinate 147,049 downwards.
TTTGGGATTGTTTTGAGGAATGATTGGAGGAACTATGAGATTTTTCTCGATCAATGTGTTGATTTCCATACATTTGAAATGGCACAAGTTCTTGAAATTCTTGAAGTTACGAAAGAGTAAACTTCTCTTCGGATACTTAATAAATTCTTTATACTTTTGCTTCTTGAGCTTGATTAATATTTCTGCTATCATCATATTAATCGTCAAAGCAATAAGCAAAGTAGAGAGAAATATCGAGTCATCATGATTCGAAAGTAAGTAGATCTCTTCATGAAGCAGATTGTCTGATGCAGGGAAATTCTTATTTAAAAACTCTATCAAAGTTTTGTGATTCATAATGAGACTTTGAACTGTTAACGGCTTCAATAATTCAAACACAATCGGTTCTTCCGTAATCAAAGAAATATTTTCTATAAGGTTTGCTGGAGTTGGTTTATAATCATGTGGTTCGGGGGTGGCGGGTTTGGCTTCAACCACTTCTGAAGTGAACAGCAGAGATCTTGAAGGCATTTCATCTCTTTCAATGGATTTTGGCAGTGCCTTACCCAGATTATTATAATTAACTTCGATTACTTCGTTGAGGTAAGTAATACAGTCCAAGTTTCTGTCATTAAGGTTTTTGGGCCCACTCTTTTTCCGTTCACGAAGAGTTGTACAGGCCATATTATTGGCCACACAATGAGCACAAGGTCTTTGACTTTCACACTTGACTTTCCTTACGGCACAAGCATCACACGCATGAATGTTGGGCTTTTGCTTCTTCTTTCTTCTATGAGTATGGTAACTTCGCCCAGTAAACTTGGAGGGGATATCAGGAGCTGAAACTTTGGGGGGAATAGGGTTGGAACCCAAAATAGGTATGGGAGCCTGGGTCTGAGCCTGGGCTATACCACCTGTTGGAGCAGGGATGTGGCTTGAAAGTTGAGGATTGTGTGTGGAATTTTGGGACATATGTGGATTGAACTGCATATTCATCTCGATACTTGAAGGTCGGGTGTCTTGAATTGGAGGGTTGAGTTGAGGAGTCCATACTCGAGGTTCGGGGCTAAAACTGGTACTGGAATCCGGAAGCAAGTTGAGTTGAGATGAAGATACCGTCGGCACGGCATACATTGCATAAGTGTCGTCATGGGGATGGGGTTTTTGGTCCGACATGACGAGGCCTGAAGATGGCGATTTGGCTTGGTTTGGTTTGGCTGGACGATGGAGCTAGCGGAAGCGAGTTCAAAGCCAACGAGTGGAAGGTAAGGATATAGCGCTAATCAAAAGAAGCAACAACTGGCTGACTAGACAACTAGGCGCCTGGATAAACTGGGCAATGGTTAAAGTTGAGTGGAGTTTAATCAACGTTCAAGCAGACTAGTCCGCTAAAGGGCGAATGCGATGTATTGAAGGTTGTTGGGAATAACGTGAGTAGATGGTAGAGATCCGATAACGAGTTTAAAGGATGAAATAGGCCAGTAACAGCTGTGGTGGCTAATGCGGTGAAATGTGTAGTTAAAGTAGTGAAACTGATGGGTAGGCTAAGTGGGTCAGTGAGGAGAAGGAGAAGGAGGAGGATGAAGAGGAGGACGCTGATGTACGGAAACTTGAAGATGAGCCTGGAAAGTTTGAACGCCAACGAGGGACCGGTGAAGGGGCCGAGGAAGTTCGAAGAAAGTTGGATATGGTGCGATGAGCAGCAGACACCAACAGAAAGATAATATCTGTGGTGGGTTTGGAGAGAAGAAGTTCCAGATGGAAGACGCTGAGGGTGGGGAAGGGATTGTGGTGACTGCAGTAGATCTGGGGAGTTAGTGTGATGCCCAAATGAGTGCGATCAACTTGGTAGGGAAGTGCAGATCGGATAGGATGATAAAGATCGAAGATCGAAGTGGTAGTTCCAGTAGAGTTCCAATGAAGGTCCAGTAGAAGGTGCAGTGAAGTTCCAGTAGGTGGTGAGTCGATGGGACCTATGGAGCTGACAATGGCACTAGATGGGGTGGGAGTATTAATATGCTCACAGAATAATCAAGCCTAGGTGGATGTGGGTGGTGCTGGAGAAACGTGCTGGGCAGGACATTGCAGTATATATAGAATCGGGATAGATTGAAGGGTAGTGGAAGTTCACCGGCATGCCTCCGCGATCAAGGTTAACGGATAGTCTCGAACGGTATGGAAGCAGGTCCACAGTGTGGCAGTCCCATAGGTGCATGGAAACGATTGGTAACGCATGGAGCTGCAGGTAGCAGAGTGTCAATATGTAGAGGAGATCCCGGGTATATGCAGGATAAATAACAGCACTTCCATCTTAATTGGTAGTTTGTGCTACTGCTGTAGCCTGTTGGCTTGGCTGAAGGGAGTTCTAATATGATAGAATTCCCATGGGGTATGAGAAATAATTATCTCAACGGTGCATGTCAAGTAAAGTACTATTGACCAGAAGATGCTGACATTATCTATTCTCGATTCTTGATTCTCATCTCGATTCCATATCGATCCTCATCTCATCTCCTCAATTTGATCCCGGTAGTCAGACGGGTAATTTCTGATGGCTTGAACAAGCTGTAGCAATCAGTTTCCCGGTAATGTTGTATTGTATAGTATCGATCGGGACGCATAGCTCAGGCCACATGCTGCATCTAGTGCGGCTTATGGATCTGCTACTATTAATTGTATCGGAATTAAAGTAAATCAGCCGTATTTTCTACTATTGACGACTCGGTGGGAGATAGTGTGTTCCTCGAAATGAACCCTGCTTGATTCCCCAAATAACCGGGTCAGTTTCTCTAAAGACCGTGGAAATAGTAACACTGTTCGATGGGTAGATAAGCCCAAATTCTAATTAGTGAGGAATGTTCTGTAATTGGTAATATTCAACTCTATATCGTCATAATATTATAATATTATAATATCTTAAGGATTTTAGGTTGAGATTTTCACTTTGTAGCAATGTATTATTTTAAACTTGAATGCTTTGGGAGAGCACTCACTGAAAAAGGTTAAGTTTATTTACGCATCGGCTATTATCTATATTGATGTATTTTCTAGTGCGTCATGCATTGTATCCAAAGGGCCGAAACTAAAAGCAGCAGCACCACCACCACCACCTTGATGGAGATCCATTGTAAGCCGCTCTTGCTACTCGAGTGGTTTACCCTAAAAACCCCATACTACAAATATTCATCATATGATCCCTGCAACTCTGGTCATCGAGGTGAGGTGAGGTTCGAGGTGGGATTGGATGGTTATTAAACTGTTACTATTGACCATCCATCATCTTCCGAAATCTGATTTGTTGTTGACCCATCTCTAGAAAAACTTGATATTTGCATTCAAGGGTATTATTATCAGACGTGCCTGGGGTGAAAATCTCATGTTCTTTGGGACTATACAAGGCAATGGTATTGCTGACCACCTCTTCATATGTCAAGGTGGTGTTGGAATCCAATGCATTCCCCATAGCAGCAATAATTGAAGCCCCTGTTACTACCCTATATTCGTCGTTATTGTTGTTGATTCGATTAATTGATAATCCCGTTACATCGGCCAATAGTTGAAGAAAGCGAGAATTCTTAGCCTGAGACCCACAAATCGTAATCCCATTCACGGGTATGTGATTGGAAATCATAATATCTATCAACTGTTTGGTTTGGAATGCCAAAAACTCAAGAATGAGATTATACTGAAGTGCCAATTGAACCTTAGGATCATCCATAGATGGTGGATGGTTAAGGTTAGACCAGCTTGATGCATTTCCTCCGTCGATAAACATTTCTCCCATGGAAAAATCGTTGAATGGACTACGATTACCAAAAACATCTCCATAATAAAAGTAATATCGGAGAAGCTGTTCAATAGAATTGTTTCTTTTGGCTTCTATTTCCACGGTTAATGATTCAATTTGAGTGAAAATATCTTTCTTGAGCCCATTGGAATCATAGGTGATTTCCTTGAATTTTAGAAAAAGCCTTTCGAATAACTTTCCTGTGGCCGGTTGTCCAAATTCATATAATGCCAAATTAGAGCACATCAAAAAATTATCAAACGGTCCCCATACTCCTGGTACTGGCTTGTGAGATGAAGTTGAAGATGAAGGGTCCAAAGATTGTGAGAGCAAAAAACAAGTGGAAGTTCCTGCTATCATTGATAAGTTAGTATTGGCGTCATTAGTGAAAATACTCTGGGGTTCAATTATGGTAGCGAACCATCCAGCATAACAATCAATGCACCCGTTGATGATGGAAATTTTATGGCTGTTTTGGCCGTTTTGGCCGTTTCCCAAGCTTGTTCTGCTTAGCACATTGGGATGGATTTTCCCAAGGTTAGTTCCCACCGGTAGAAGTACTTGTTCAGTTTGGTAAATTCCACTATGACCAATTTCGATGTTGGCTGAAATACCACATTGTTGGAGCCAACCTCGGGACCAGCCTTTGATTGAGCCATCGAGACCATGTGAATTGTCAGCATATCGTGAAGAAGCTCGTTGGCGATATTTTGGATCACCATTGGTAAGTAAGAGATATGTGATCCAATCATGAAGCTCGAAACATATGAGGTTTCTTCCGTTGGAAACGTCACTGAGCCATTTAAGTTTGGGAAGTCCCAATTCCGGTACAGCCTTTGAACCAACCCGCCAAAACGTTTTCTGGGATTCGGTCAAGTTCTTGTTCAATTCTTCTGTCTGTTTGATTGCTCTATTGTCCATCCACATGAGCACATCGTCTTCGTCTGAAAAGTCCCCGATTTCATTTCCAGAAACATCAACACCTCTGAAACTTCCATCGGTATCCAATGCTGTGACTACCATAGAACAAGTGGCGGTCACGGAAATTGCACTGATGTTGGAGTGGGTAATCTTATTGAGTAATTCAATTATAGTACGCCATATTTGGCCTGATGATTGCGTAACGAAGCCATTGGTGTTCTTGATGGCTATAGGGGAGTTCCAGGCCTGAAATACTGGAGGGGACGAGTGAACATCGTTATAGCAAACCCGAATTGAGCTGGAGCCAATATCTATGCCAATAGTAGCCATACTTGAGTTGGAAATTACATCACTGATACTATTATGACTGTTTGTATGCAGGATGAGTATATACAGGATAGGGTAAAGTTATAATTAACTATAATTAAACTTTTAATGGCTTTATAGCGGAGGATATTTTTAGCTTGACGAGATCTATTGAAACTACAACTTTTAAAACAAAACGGATCCTACGGAAATTTGGGGTAAAACATCTATTTGGGTAAAATACAACTAAGTTTCTCAGAAAACTTAAAGGATAGCCTTGGAACCTGGCTTGCTGATCCAGGCTTGAACGGTCTCTTCGGTCAAGGTTTCATCAAAGTCCTCGGTGACGGTCAAGATGTGAACACTGCTGTCAATGAAGACAACAGCGGTCTTCAAGGAACCAGAAACTGGTCTTTGGAAGTAGTCAGAAGAACCTCCACCACCGTATGGTCCACCGTTAGCACCTTGCTTGGTGTGCAAGTGAGAGATCATCTTTTCAGATCCAGATGACAAAACTTCGAACAAGTCCATCTCACCACAACCGGTGTTCCAACAAGAACATTCAGCCTTACCGTATTGTAAAGTTCTTGGGATCTTAGCGTTCAATAACCAGATAGCAGGCATATCTTGGTTGAAACCAGCACCACCTTCAGAAGGCATTTCAAATTCGAAAACGAAGATCTTGGTGTTACCACCGAAACCGTGGTAAGCTGGGGTACCATCTCTGACGTAACCACAGTCGTCACCAGAACACTTGTTACCGGAGAAGATAACGTATTCTTGGTTGGACTTAATAGTGGTGTCAGCCAAAGCAACAGGAGAAGAAGAACCACCAGAACAGTCAGAGTTAGAGTAAGACAAGGAGTTACCAAAGACAGAAGACCAGATACCAGAACCAGAACCACCGTGGTAGTTCATGAAGACAACATTGTCAGCATTACCTGGAGTGTAGTGAGAAGCTCTCTTCCAAGCACCGGAAGGAACAGAGGAAGCGGATGGAGTAACCTTGCTTCCAGTGGTGGTGGTTGGAAGGGAAGAAGTAGAGAGGGATCTGTAAGCCTTACCTTCACCGTTAATACCATCATTGAAGGAGATAGAACCAGTACCAGCAGCATTTGCAGCGGTAGAAGATCTGGTGTGAGTAGCTTGAGAAGTGACGGTTTGACCGTTACCGTCAACAAACACGGTTTGAGTAACCTCAACGATTTGAGTAGCTCTCTTATGCTTGTGGTGCTTGTGAACAACTTGAGAAGTACATTCTTCTTTTTCTTCTCTCTTTTTGTTGGAGTTAGATGGGAAGTAAACACCGAATTCCTTCAATCTTAATGGACCTCTGAAGTGAACGGATAATTCTTCATCTAATGGGGACAAGGCACCGTTGAAGGAAAATGGCTTGGAAGTACATTGACCGGTTTTTTCATCCATGTTGGTGATATCTTGGTAAGAACCAGAGAAACCCACGTTTTCATAGACGACTTTGTTGGTTTTGGAACAGTACCAGTTACCGCCATCATTGACACAGTCGGCCAGGACGGTGGCAGCAAAGATTGCCAAAAGGGCAGAGTATGAAAACTTCATTTGTTGGAGGATTCAAGGGGATTACGCTTTTTTAACGATGATAGTGGATTGAAAGCTAACACGAGAAACAAATATCTGACAGCCGGCTGACAACAAGAACGAATGTATGTTGTTTAAAGGAATGAAAGTGTGTGTAAGGAATGAATACAGTGAGACAACACAACCGGGAAGTTTAAAGGAGTGACTTGGGTAGGATTGTTGGCTGTTAAAAGACAGAGACAGAGACGTGAAGTAAAAAAAAACAGGCAGTATGAGACGGTAGGAAGCTTATAAGGGGTGGGCACACGAGGGCTTGTGTAATGTTTGGGTTTGCGCGTCGATCGTCATAAAAAATAATTAGCCAAGACGCTGTACATATTGTACATATTGAGTTTGTGTAACAAATTCAAAGGGTTCGGATTTAACTTTTTTTATGTTGATATCCGAGGGTTTTGTGATGATTGTTTTTTTTTGATAAAACCGGATTTAACCTTAATATCATTAATATCATTAATAAAGAAATTTGTGCATCACGTGCATTAGATATATAACATCATCTTGACTGACCTCGGTGTTACCCTCGGATTAAACATTCCGGTGATTGTTTCGGGGACATCAACCGAAGGTTTTTGTGCAGGTGCATGTGCACGACGCGAAGTTGAATTTTAGTATTGTTTCACTATGTCACTTGCATTTTAGGCTGCCTCCGTCCTAATTAGGAAGGTGAGCTGGTTAACCAGCAGGAGCCTAACGGTGGCCCCATCGCGACCGCGCAACTTCTACCATGGCGGGCTCTTGGGCACTCTCCAACGCTGGCCTTTACCAAATGGGCCATCTAATCCAGCACCGCCTCAACTTACTATAAGTACCTTCAATTCACTAGGAAATTTCCTTGACCCATCAATCCCACCAAATTCTCCGGTCCACAATCTTACCATTCCCCCATTCTGTATTCTCCCTACATTCTCTCTGCCTAGTGTACTCTCCCTACATTCTGTTCTCTCCCTTCATTCTGTAATCTCCCTGTAAATCTTCTATATTCTCTGCCTAGTATCGCCATGGTATTCTGATCTCTACCACATGCCATTAATTGTACTGAGACGGTAATATAATTCTTGTTTTTCAGTACCGTGTATTTTTACTCCGCTAGTGTTTTTTATTTAGTGACATCGGTGCTCATTTTTGTACTGTGCTCAATATCGGGGCCTATGGAATTTGGTTGAACCAAATTCCATAACTGAACAATAAACCTATCCTAGTAGCAAGCAAAGGAACCAGTAAAAATCGAGACAAATAGAACCCGATTATCCAATTGAGTAGAAACTAGCAGAAAGCCAGTAAAAACCAGCAGAGAGCCAGTAGAAATCCAGCTATCTAGGGACAAAGAGAAAGTAGTTAGGGACAAGGAGAAAGTGGTAAGGGACAAGGAGAAAGTGGTAAGGGAAGATTAATGAAAATTGGTGGGATGGTTGCATCCTAGTGTGCATATTTGTGAGGATGTCTTGGTGACCATTCTCCCTCCTAAGGTAGAATGTTCCAGTTTAAGTTTACCCCATTAATCTAATTAGGAGTGGCTATTCTGTTGTAGTCCCCTAGACGATTCAATTCCCCTTACCTTAATCATGTCGGTATAAGCCTCTAATCCCCTTGCTAAGCTTCATTCCCCATGATCGGTGCTCCTTTCGCTGTCCCCTGGTCCTAAACCATTGGGCCGCTTCGCCCTATTATGAAACGCGCGTCGCTATTCTCCTTTCTCTTTCTCCTTTCTCTTTCTCCTTTCTCCTCTCCCCTTCCTCCCTTTTCTCCTTGCTACTGGGGACAATCACCCTCGAAAACTCCCGACCGCGACTTTACCCCAGGTTAGGTTTCTTGACTTGAAGCTCTTTTACTGTTAAGACAATTTGGTTACCATCTTCTCACTATTCTGAGTTATTGTTGAATTGTAGCCTGTTTTGGACTAATCTGAGGTTTCTGTAATTTCTGATTACTGACTTCTGACTCTCTCACTTTCTCAATTAAAATCAACTAACCAGTTCCAGCCAGATAGTATCACTGGGTCCCTTCGCCCTACGCCCAATGCCTACGCCCAATTCCCCATGTCCAATGCCCATGCCCATGCCCATGCACATTCCTCCATTAGTCACCTCAATTACAGATCCCAGGGTTCGATGCATACCCGATCGACGCATCCCGATCGACGCATCCAGTTTCAGGCTGGCGGATCACAATCATTGCTACCAGGTAGTGATGGCTCGGATCCCCTGCGTCGTCAATTGCCGAGTGTTTCATGGAGGCACTTGCGTCTTCGTCTATAATCCTGGTACAGCCGCTTCACGTAGGGCGGTGCCTTGTCACCAAATTGCCACAGAAGGGAATATGTGGGGTTTCACCACGGATCACCGCGTGTTGCAAATCGGAATTTGGTGAATCAGGCAAATTCCTTTCAGTGACGGAGGTTATTGCCCTTGTCGATGTTTTGGCATCAAACTATGAGTGGAGAAATCCCATGGTCGTGCACAGGCTCAAACCTTTTCACTTCTCGTCTAAAACGCCGTAAATCCGATGTATGGCGTATAAAACTTTCTCTGATGGGCCACTATTCAGCGGCCCAAGCCTTTTTGAGGTTGTTCTGGACTAGCCGCTATTTCTTACTTGTTACTGTCTTTTGTTGGCCTAGAACCTTCTTCTTTTACCGTACCATATTATGCGCGTACATGCATGTAATTAATGTGCCGATGACATATAACGTTCTTTAACCGAGATGCGGTGAGTCTGGAGCTGGCAATTAATTTTCGCCATCGCCATACAGGGAAGTATCTCCATAATTGAAACCTACTGTCCGTTTTGGGTGCAGTATGAAGAGCTGTAGCCTATATGAGCGGTTTGGTTCCCAACGGCTTCATGCATGGTCCATAAATCTAGATCGTTCTTGCCTTTCTTCTGGTGACTATACTACATCTTTCGGGTAGCTACATCGGGTATTCTTCTTAATAGACACGAAGTGTCCGTATCCTACCCTGTGGTGGCCTATTTGATTCGATCGTCAAACGTTTGGCTACCATACTATTAAGGTGGAATGCTGGGTCGATCTACTGTAGCTCGTTTTAAGTGATGACTACGCCTGATGGCACTACATCTCGAGGAAATCACACCTATTATAGATCATCGAGATATGATTGTCTGGTGATATTGCGGTTGATGAGCAGAATCCTCGGCGACTAGGCGATGATCCGAGATCAAGATCTAGATCCCGAACCTTATGCATGCACAATAACCCATCACTCAAAATCTAGTGCATATTCTTCTCTTCAGCTTTAACCAACTCTACAAAGTTATTGTGACACTTCATGAGATCCGACCTCCTAAGTAGCTTCTTAGGTAGTCAAGAAAATTTTTGGCTTCGTAAAATACTGATGTGATTGGGCGATAGGGCGAATTTATTCATGTGATGAATTATCTAAAGGAGTAGAGGATCCACAGTCAAAATCAGGTGTAGCGGTAATTATCCGTGGATCGTCTCAAAACTATGTAACTTGTAAGAAGTGAAGTAAATGGAAGAAAGTTCTAGATTAAATTCCAAGGAACTTGAAGAGATGGTTATTAAAATCTTCTGGGTTATCTAAGTAAAGATGATGACCTGCATTTGACACTAATCCATATGAGGCCAAATCCTTACTGAATTTCTTTTGTGAAAGAGTATTGATTTCGTTTTTCATCTCTACTCCAGCATTTGAATCCATCCAATCTCTGTCTCCATACAACCAAAGAGTTGGTAAATTCATGTTGGTGAATTTTTCAGGACATCTATCCAATAATGGTAATCTTGCGAGTGCCCAGAAGGCGTAAACTCGGGTCAATGCATATTCTCCAGATCCATAACCATTGAAAACACGATAAATATAATCATGAAGGTATTCGAAATGTTTGGGGTCTTTATGGTATAAGTGACCAAATCTATTAGTAGTCCATCCCGATATCCATTTAGATTTCATGGGGCCTGCGTTACGAACAATAGAGAAAATCGACACATTTCTGTTCCATAACAGCCGAATGACTTTACCAGTTCTAGTTTCCACGGATTTATTGACTTTGGATTCGATGCTGGTTTTGATGTTGCCGAACTCGTCAGTAATGTCTTCTTTGGTGATTCCTCCATGGACTTCTTCACCTGAAGGAATCTGGCTTTCACCAAGCTTGTTTTGTTCTTTGGCGGTTTCTTTATCCACGGCCTTTGAAGGAGAGTCCTTGAGGAGAGAAAATGAGTTTCTCTCTACACCACATGGACTGATCAATACAAGCTTATCAATCAAGTTATTCTTGTTATACTTCATGGTATATGCACAACTCAAGTAACCACCGAATGAATGTCCCAACAAGGTAAAGTTGTTGATATTACGTTTTTTTCTCCATTCTTCAATAGCATCCACAAACCAATCTTCAGTCTTGATGATATCTTCCTTAGAATTGGAATAATTGGGAAACTTTGTTCTGGAAGAGAAACCAAATCCCGGTAAGTCGATCACATGAAGTCTGATTCCAGGAATCATCGACAATGAATTGAAGTTATCAATGAACAACCCCAATGAGGCGGCATATCCATGTACAATCACCATATCAAGCACTTTAGGAGACTTTTCATTGGGAGGTTGGTTATTTTCAATGTAGAATTCATGGATCATTTTTCCGTCTCCCACATCAGTGTTGATGACCTTGGCCGAACGATTGGCATCGGGTTCGGGGAAGAACGGTAAGATCGAAAGTAATCTGGATTCCACAAGTTCATTGGTATAATTATGGTTCCACGATTGTTTGAACCAGTCGTTAAACGACTGTTTCCATGTGATTACTGGACGAGGCAACTTTTCTTGGAGACTTTCTGCTGTAGTCATGATTTTATCCTAAACCCCTAAACAACTAACTTAAGTGGGTATTTATGTTGATGTGATTTGGGAGCAGTGGGAGCAGTTTGGGTGCGGTTCGATGGCGGTGGCGCACTTTATAAGTCACAAGATAAGCCGGAAGGCTATAACGGAGATAGGAAGCAATGAGTTCCAGGGGAATGCGATGGTTACGTGTCCAAAGACTGGAGGTTGGTGAAAGGAGGCTGGGGGAAGTTAAATGTTAACTGTTGATGGGAGGTGCCGAGGTTTAAAGAGACCAGTTTGTTGTAGATGGATAGGTAGTATAATTGAGTGAAGATCCCAAGGTTCAAATGCGGTTAAATACGACCGAGTGATCCAAATACCGACGCAGGTTTCGGTGAGTGCCCACATCAAGCAAACCTGACCTTCGCACGACCATTGGATCATAGTTACCATGGGTCAATATAAGTAGTCAATATAAATGATTGGTCAATTGACCGGAAATCTTGAATTCACCCGAAACATCTTGTATTGGTTTGATGGAGCATCTTGACATCTTGAATTGGTTTGATGGTCTGCAACCCTGGTGATGATTCCAGCTGGGTGGTGAGTGTTGATTGATAAATTCTTCTATATGCTCAATCAGCTAGTAGTGTATTCAACCAGTCTCAAATAGTGATGGATTTTCATGTGAGTAGGACTGGGAGATTTAGGGTAATTGTCTAGAACCTTTTCCTGGTGCCTCATTCTTTTTCTCTTCCTCTTTCTCTACCTCTTTCCTCATCTAGTTCTGACCATTAAAAATCATTCCAACTTCTTTATTCACAAGATTGTTTTTTTACTGTAATAATCAATGATTCACCATTAGTACTTCATAAATTTCAAGGATGTCTCCAAAATTTTGAAAAATTCTAACTAAATTAAAATTTTGTTGAAAATTAAATTGGTTTAATTATCAGTTAATTTATCATTATCACCTAAATCTCAAAACATCCAGTTGAATGATCTGGTTGGTACTTGTTGAATTGGCTGGTTGGTGTTGAATTGGTTGAGACCTCTCTTCCCTATCACGTGACGCAACAGTGTTATTTTTCCTCGATGAGATGATATTCATCCCATCATGTCTCCTTCCCTTAAGAAACAAAAGGTGGAATCACCTGATCAAGTGTCTGATTTGGTCGACGGTCCTATTGGCCGCCATGCCACCACTGCCGCCACGGCAAAAGCCCTTGAAAACGGCCCCGAAAACAGCTTTACCAACCAACCTTTCTCCGATTCATATTTCAAGATTCTTGAAACTCGTCGTAATCTTCCAGTTCATGCCCAAAGAGATGAGTTCTTGAGGATCTTCCAATCCACACAAATCATGGTGTTTGTTGGTGAAACCGGTTCGGGTAAAACCACCCAAATTCCTCAATTTGTGCTCTATGATGATATGCCTCAACTCCTTGGAAAGCAAGTTGCTTGTACTCAACCAAGAAGAGTGGCAGCTATGTCAGTTGCTAAGAGAGTGAGTGAAGAAATGGACGTTGAGTTGGGTCAAGAAGTCGGTTATAGTATCAGATTTGAAAATAAGACATCTCCAAAGACCATTCTTAAGTATATGACTGATGGTATGTTGCTTAGAGAAGCCATGGAAGATCATGACTTAACTCGTTATTCATGTATCATTTTGGATGAAGCGCATGAAAGAACTTTGGCCACGGATATTTTGATGGGTTTACTTAAACAAGTAAGTATTAGAAGACCAGATTTAAAGATCATTATTATGTCTGCTACTTTGGATGCTGAGAAATTTCAATCATACTTTAATGATGCTCCACTTTTGGCAGTTCCTGGTAGAACCCATCCGGTGGAAATTTACTATACTCCAGAATTTCAAAGAGATTATTTGGATGCTGCTATTAGAACGGTTCTTCAAATTCATGCTACCGAAGATGATGGAGATATTTTACTCTTTCTCACTGGTGAAGAAGAAATTGAAGATGCTTGCCGGAAAATCGCCCTTGAAGGTGATGAATTGGTTCGTGAACAAGATTGTGGTCCTATACAAGTTTATCCTCTTTACGGTTCTCTTCCACCTCATCAACAACAAAAGATCTTTGATCCAGCTCCACCACCTCTCCGTGCTGGTGGCCGTGCTGGTAGAAAAGTCATTGTATCCACCAATATTGCAGAAACTTCTTTGACTATCGATGGTATTGTTTATGTGGTTGATCCGGGATTTTCCAAGCAAAAGGTTTATAACCCAAGAATTAGAGTGGAATCCTTACTTGTCAGTCCAATCTCCAAAGCATCTGCTCAACAAAGAGCAGGTCGTGCTGGTAGAACTAGACCAGGTAAATGTTTCCGTCTTTATACCGAGGAAGCATTCAAAAAAGAATTGATTGAACAAAGTTATCCAGAAATTTTAAGAAGTAACTTGGCTTCTACTGTTTTAGAACTTAAGAAACTTGGAATAGATGATTTGGTTCATTTCGATTTCATGGACCCACCGGCACCAGAAACTATGATGAGAGCATTAGAAGAATTAAATTATCTTAAATGTTTAAGTGATGAAGGTGATCTTACATCTCTTGGAAGATTAGCTTCACAATTCCCATTGGATCCAATGTTAGCCGTGATGTTAATTGAATCTCCAAAATTCCAATGTCCTCAAGAAATGTTAACTATTGTGGCACTTCTTTCAGTACCAAATGTCTTTGTAAGACCTGCTGCTGCTAGAAAGAGAGCAGATGATGCCAAAATGGTATTTGCTCATCCAGATGGTGATCATTTGACCCTTTTGAATGTATTTGAAGGATTTCAGAGTGAGGATGCTCAAAACCTTGGAGTTCATCAATGGTGTAGAGACAATTTCCTCTCTTACCGTTCCCTCACATCAGCTCAAAATGTCCGTGCTCAATTGGGTAGAATCATGGAAAGATATGAATTGGATATGACCTCAATTCCTTATGAAGACCCTAACTATTGGATTAATATCAGAAAGGCCCTTACTGCAGGATTCTTTATGCAAGTTGCCAAGAAGAGAAGTGGAGGTAAAGGATTCTTAACTGTCAAGGACAATCAAGATGTTCTTATTCATCCATCCACGGTATTGACCTCCGAGAGTGAATGGCTTATTTATAACGAATTTGTCTTGACTAGCAAGAATTATATCAGAACCGTCACCAGCATCAAACCCGACTGGTTAGTTGAGTTGGCACCAAAGTATTATGATTTGGACCATTTCTCCAAGGGAGATGTTAAGTTGAGTTTAGAGAGAGTGGTTGAAAGAGTGGAAGCTATGAACAAATTAGATCGTAAGAAGACAAAGAAGGATAAAAAAGAGAAGAAGGAAAAGAAGTGAAATATCTTGTAGTAGATCTCAATAGATAGATAAATAATATAGCATAAATCATAATTATTATTATCAGTAATTATATCACCAATAATATCAATGTCAATAAAATTATTAGTAATCATTACTAGAATCATACGCTTGATTAAGGACCGACTATGTTGAAAATCGACGAGCGATTGAAATTCAAATATTATTGGAACTAGTGAATTTGATTTTACTGAGCCAATAACAAATCTTTCAATTACTGATGGTTCAAATGATAATTGTTTTGGTGATGATGACAACCGAGGATCAAAAGTAGCGTCAGTGGTATTTCACGCTTAATTGACGGAAAACTTCAACAAGAACATATGACAATAAGGATAGGGATATATGTGAACATTAATGGTTCATAATAAAGATTCATAGATGAAACATTTACAGTTCCAAGTTCAAATATTTAAAGAACAAAGATTCAAAGGTCAAAGAGCAAATGTCAAAGACTAAAGATACATAAAGTCATCAGGTAAAAATCAGTAAGATGTAAATGAAAAATTGGTGAAATTCTCTCTCCTCCAGTATGATCGATCCACTTAAATTAATAATTTGACATGATCTACCTTACTCTAAAAATAAGACATAGGGTGATTTACCCCTGTTCTCTGCTGCTATTGTTCTCATAGAGCCATTGCTATGGAAATCTAAATTTGGACCAATTGGATCAAATGGACCAAGCTACAAAACCCAATTACTCCGTTACGAATAACTCAAATGGTACATCCTTATATAGATTTGGCTCTGGAAAGGATATGACTAGACTCTTTATACGGCTTGATTCTGGAGACGGTGGCCGCAAAATACTCACCATACGGTTGCAGCCATAGTGTCCTGAAACGGCTCCTTGCTTCCCGATACAGGCTTCCCGATTCAGGCTCCACACCAAAATCAACTTATATGGACAGCACGCCGTCACCCCGGCCATCTCGTGGCAGGTGATCAATTCTAGTGATGGAATCCCTGTGGTGATTCTGCTAGGATGCCCATCAAGGTGCAAAGTCTTAACTGCTATTGTTATGGAGATAATATCGTGATGTGACGCCTTTCCTGTAGGGAATAATGTGAATAATTTCACCCAATTGGGATAAAGTGCCCGGTTATATACAGGAACGACCACTGGTAGATGGTAGGCCATATCACGTGGATCGTCTACCTAGTTCGCCATGGTTTGTGCCATGGACCGTCGTCTAGCTTGGGACCCATCCGTCTAACTGCCACCCGTCTAGCCAGCGACAACAGGCAGCTCCGCAGATCCGGATCTCGGTGTTCCGGGGTGATTTACAATTCAGGGACTAATCATATCCATACCCCGGAGATCGTATTTTTAATTTTCCCCTCGGAATGTTATCCCCCACCCCCATAACCCACTGGTTCAAATGCCCTCCTGACTCCTCAGTGACTGATTCAATGCAAATTTCATCATTACTTGCTCCATCATCTCCAACAGGCGACTGTCGGCATACCGCCATTTTGCAAAATAGCCGTAAAACGCCCAACTCAACGCCCAATGCCCGCGTCTAGCTGTCGGTAATCTGGTACAATTCGTCCAGTGGACCACGCGCTCGTATAGATTTAGGGACGTGTACGGCCCAGGTGTCTTTGTAGCATTATTATGGCCAACGCCCTTATATAGAGTCGAACGCCATATCGTGAGCATTTTGGAAGGTATTGGACACCTGGTTGCTTCACTCGTTAGTTTTATATTCCAACCTTGGACCCCTCAGATCATTCATTCAATATCTTCACATAGTCATCATGGGTAACTTAATGTCCAAACTCTTCAAGAACAAGGAGATGAGAATCTTAATGCTTGGGCTTGATAACGCGGGAAAGACCACCATATTGTATAAGCTTAAGCTTGGTAAGACATCCAAGACTGTACCCACGGTCGGATTCAACGTGGAAACCGTTAAACACAAGAATATTTCCTTTGCCGTCTGGGATTGTGGAGGACAAGAAAGAATTAGACCATTATGGAGACATTATTTCACTGGTACAAATGCTCTTATATACGTGGTAGATTCTTCGGATTTAAACCGTTTGGAAGAGTCCAAAAAGGAGTTGTTGAGGGTGATCAATGATAAAGAATTAGCCAATTGTTTATTGATTGTATTGGCTAATAAACAAGATGTTGGTGGAGCCATTAAGCCAAAAGAATTGATTGAAAGATTCGAGTTGAACAAGTTGACCGGTCAGCATACCTGGTCTGTTATACCAACGATTGCTCTTGATGGGACTGGGTTGGTTGAGACTTTGAACTGGATTTCTAGTCATAGTAAGTAATTTTATCGTAATTAATATCAATATTGTTAATATCTGTAATCATCAAAAATGGGAAATCAAATAGGATGAAACCATTCGTATAAAACTGAAACAATCAGTATAACACCCATTCGAAATAGAATAAACCTCAATAGAATAAATTGAAATCTTGATTTTAGTAAATTGGATAATTTGAACATATGAACAAATTCATTAAATGAGTTTAGAATCATAATTAATAAATTATATCATTGTTTGAGAAGCTTCGTAAACTAATACACTTCTATAAATGGTTATAATTGTGACAAATCAGTACTTAGTTACCGATTCGGTGCTCTTAACATCAAACCAGTGTTCAACATGCAAGAACAATACATCAATACCATCGATTGATACGAATAATCACTTTAAGTGATACTACTCAATACCCTAAAAGTCACCAAGAATCATACTACTATAAAACATACTGTTATGCAAATCATTTAAGCCAAAAGCCAATAGCCAAAAGGTCGTAAAATCAAACGTTTCACTGAGTCAATTTTCACCCACTAGAGAGATCTGCCCACTAGAAGAATTGACCAAGGATAAACTTATCATATTTATGATACACCAATTAAGTCTGTAAGTTTCTTTTGTAAGACATCTCAGCTAAAATTAAAATAGGAGAAACCTAGTTTAGTTAGTCAAATTAGCTAAGGTGTGGAAATATGATACTATGAAAAACGAAAATCTGGAAAATATGAAAAATCATTAAAAATTACGAAATATGGCTTTTAGCCACTTAAGTATCAACCTTCATAATCCAAGCAATCTTTCTTTAGTGTGTATAATTTGATTGAAATTGATATTTCTGATAATATTTACTAGTATTATAGATAATTGTTTGATACGACAAATGATGAGTTCATTCTAATGAATATATTAATTAAGTACCCCTACAATCAGGTTAAGAAGTCCAAACCAGAACTTCACCGTTTTCTTCTCCGAAATATGCTTTGTTTGCCATTCTAACGAATAAACCGGTTTCTACCACCCCAACCAACGACTTGATTTGTTGGTGCAATTTGACTGGGTCGATGATATCACCGAAATCGGCGTCAATTAAGAAGTTGTTGTTGTCGGTGATAATAGGACCGGCCTTGGCACTTCCACCTTGTCTCAAATCAGCCTTTTTGGCACCAAGATCCTTTAATGATTTCAATACTGTAGCGTAAGAATTTGGCACGATCTCAATAGGAACACCTTGAGTCCATTGAACCCCCAAATTGGTAGGGGATTTTTTACGGTAATCAGCAACCACCACAAACTTCTTAGCCACTGAAGCAACCAATTTCTCTTGAAAGAGACAAGCACCTCCACCCTTAATTAAGTTCAATTTCAGATCCACTTCATCGGCCCCATCAAAGGCGATATCAAGAGAGGGATACTGCTCAATGGCTCCCAAGGTCAAACCATTATCAATGATGAGTTGTTTGGATTGGAAACCGGTTGGAATACACACAAATGAGTTCTTATTAGGGAGTTGACCGATTCTTTCTGCCACGTAAACCACGGTGGAACCTGAGCCAATTCCTACTACTTTTGCGTTGGTGGGGAAGTTTTCGTCGACTGCTCTATGAGCAGCCACTTGTTTGGACTTTTCGACAAGGGACATTGTTGATGTTGATAGAGAACGGATTATGGGGGAGTTTCTAAGCATGGTGAGTCACGTGGGGGATCTTGGGAAATAAGTGGGGGATCCTATATAGAGGGGAAACCTGGTCACGTGGTCACATCAACACTACCATCAAACCTTCAAACCATTTCAAGATCAATGAGTTCAAATGAGTTTCAAGTGACAGCTATGTAACGTGACTGTGTGTAAATAACACGTGACCACTATTACAAAAAACAATCACAGTCACAACCCATAATTCACCCTCATTCACACGTGACCAAAATATGCAGAAAATTTTCCTCTCCTCACACACCCTCGCACCGCTACCAATTTTTCACTAGCGAAAAATCTCTTGAAGTCTCTTCTGTGTCTAACAGTTAAAGTATCCATCATGTCTGCTGCCCACAAGATTTTGTCTGACAAGCCAACTGAATTAGAATTGAAGGTTGCCCAAGCTTTTGTTGACTTGGAATCCCAAGCTGACCTCAAGGCCGAATTGAGACCATTACAATTTAAGTCCATCAAGGAAATCGATGTCACTGGAGGTAAGAAAGCTTTGGCTGTTTTCGTTCCATGTCCATCTCTTCAAGCTTACAGAAAGGTTCAAATCAGATTAACCAGAGAATTGGAGAAGAAGTTCCCAGACCGTCATGTTGTCTTTTTAGCTGAGAGAAGAATCTTACCAAAGCCAGCTAGAGGTTCTAGACAACTCCAAAAGAGACCAAGATCCAGAACTTTGACTTCTGTTCATGACAAGATCTTGGAAGACCTCGTTTTCCCAACCGAAATTGTCGGTAAGAGAGTTAGATACTTGGTCGGTGGTAACAAGATTCACAAGGTCTTGTTAGACTCCAAGGACTCCACCTCTGTTGACTACAAGTTGGAATCTTTCCAACAATTATACTCCAAATTGACTGGTAAGCAAGTCGTTTTTGAAATCCCAGGTGAAACTCACTAAATTCATTGTAATGATATAGTCATAATAATATAAGTTACAAGTTTGTAATATACCTATCTAAGCATGTCCTTATCTAAGCTTGACCTTAGCTTGTAGCTAATAATATTACTGTGAATTAGTAACTGTTGAAATATCTGCAGTTTCTTATCAAAGCTTACTTTTATCAAGCTAAATGGTTACTATGTAGATTTTACCTTTTTTTGGGTGAACTCAAGTGATCTTGTTCTATATCACTATATTTTCTTGACATAGCTAGTAGGGAACATACCTTGGACTCCATTCAATTCTCCTTCAGTCCATCCACTACCATCAGTGTCGTCTTGAATCAACACAATCTTGTCTCCCGCACTGATGGAGATTTCATCATCTCCATCTGCTTGATAGTCATAAAGTGCTTCCACATATTGCACTCTCTTAGCCCCTCTTTTTGGTGCTACTGATGGTCCCTTTTTCTTATCAGTATTGGATTTGATGATTTCAATATATGTTGTAGGTACAAGCCCTTCAGATCCACTACCTAAACGTACTTTAGTCCATCCAGATCCATCATCTTCTGATACAACATAGAGTTGATCTCCTGGTGAAATACCCAACTCATCGTCACCCGCTGCTTCATATGGATATAATACTTTTGCCGTATCGAATCCTTCACTTGAATGTCCTGAAATAATGGAATGGGCTTTTTTTCTTAAATTGAATAAACCTGGGGTATGACTTGTCGCAGATTTCACCGTGTGTATCGAATGCATATCACTATCTCCATTGGCAGGAGCAGGTTTACTCTTCCCTCTCAAGAAACCAAATGAAGACTTCTTTTGCTTTCTCTCTTCATAATAAGATAAATCCTTATCACCAGCATAGTTTTGAATCACTTCGATTTCAACCTCATTTCTTATACGCTGACTATCATATTTCATGAATGTTTGTAAAATACTAAGGGAGGTCAGGAACTTGGAATCAAACTTCAAGGTTAACTCAGAAGGATCTTGCTTTCTCGAATTTGTTGATTCTTCTAATTTCTGCTTACTATCAAGGCATAATTCTTCAACCTTGTTATATTCTATTGATCTTTCATTCAATCTTTTCTTAAGTGTAGTTAATTCAGGCTCTTTCACTACCAAACTTTCATCATCATGCCAAATTGAACAAGGAATAAAGTAAAAGTCTCCAGGCTCTTTCCAATCTACCACATTATGTTTAATATACATGGCAGTATCCAACTTAGGGTTGTTTTGATCAATAGTACTATCAATCAAATGCAATTTCTCCTTGCATTTATCATTTGAATTTCTTTCAATAATGCCGGCATTCTTTAAGATCTTATTCAACAACCCCACTCTGTTTTCATTAAGTTCTTGGAGATAGTCCAATAATTCAGGAACATCTTGGTAGTAGTATTTATCCTTTAATCTATTGGCAATACTAATCTTAATAAGGTATTCATTCTTTCCATTGTTCATTTCTGTAGTCTTTTCATCCAAACGACGTTGATACTTTTCATTTTGGGACTTTTCTGTCTTTTGGCGGGCACTTTCAGTATTTTGACAAAGTGCATCATAGGCTTTTTTGGACTTGTTCACCTCTTCTTCACACTTATCCTTATCTGAAACCAAATATTCATTGATACGCTCAATCTGCTTAGCAATCAGGGTAGTTCTTGATTTGAGTAGCACTAAATTTTCTGCAATTTTGGTGTTGATCTCCTTGTGAAAGTTGTTACGTTCATCTGCTAATGCTTCTGTTTGAGTCAACACATCGGTCCAAAGAACCAACGATGCCGACTCAAGAGACCCAGGAGTGATCTGAGGTTCATCTCCAACTGAAAGCAGCGCCGATTGTTTGGCCTTTTTATCGAAATGCTTCTTACACAATTCCTTAAGTCGATTTGCATACTCTTTCTCTATGGTGGCTCTTTCTCGGTAAAACTCTTCAATGTCACTTGTCCAATTGATACCATTGTTGATCCATTTGTAGGTGGACTTAAATGAGTCCTTAAGATCATTTCCTATTGATAGTTCTGACATGATGGCGATTGAATTTAATCTAATACGTGATTTGGTTAGTTCGCGGTAGATTTGTAGATAGGAGGCGGAAATAGTAGTGGGGTGCAATAGATCGGAGTGGGTGAAATGAGGTAAGGCAAGACCCATCATGAGATTCATCAACGAATGCTATCAATTATTGTATGTTATTCATGGTCATATCTCTAAATAGGCCAACATAACGTTAGTAGATGTTTCAAGTGTTTTATCCAACAACAAAATACGTGATGGGATTATGGTTTGGAATTAATCATGATTTGGTCAGTGGCTGAAGCCTGGAAGCCGACGATTCGATACGGCTGACGAATAAAATTGATTCAGAAGTTCTGCTATGAAAGCTTAATATGAAACTGGTGATTGTTTGATTGTTTGATAGTTTTGGATTATTTTGGATGGATGTGGATTGTTTTGGATTGATTGTCTTGGACTGTATGGAGGTCCAATCTGGTACTCTTACTTCGACCGGTTGAATTTGCTAGCTAGCCAAACTAAAACGTTAATTGAAATCTTTTCTTAACTCAAGTTCTTCAATTAGTTGACACTTGAATGGAGTTGAGGTTAAATTAACTCATTCTTGATTATCATGTGATCCCAATGGAAAGAACTTAAGATACTTTAATGGTTGATGATGAACTTGAATAGTCAGCAATCTCTCTAAGGTTGAATACCAAATACGTGTGGTTCTTGTTCTTAGTCTTGCTATGCTTCTTTTCTATCGTGCTTTTGTTCTTGGAGTGTTTCGCAGCCAGACAAGGTTATACTTCAGCTGTAATTCATTCTGCAATAGATTTTATTCAAACCTCTCAAGACTGGAGAAGAATTGAATTAAATCTCCAATTACACCATTAATTAAATAAAAGACTGGAATGGTGACTATTACTTTGAACATTACCCACAATTGATGTCGTTAGCGGATAGCAACTGGTATAATTAGTGAATATCAACTGATATAGTTAGCGGACAACAATTGGTATAATTATTGGACGACCTATAAGTATACCAATTAGAGACGGATATTGTAGGAATAGTCAATCTCAAATGGGCAATCAAGTATGTCAAATGATAACTGGTAAATGTTTAGACCGTCATTCCAATTAAAAATTAGTAACCTTCGATTTGTTTTCCAAGGCTTTGTCAAATGAATACAATGAATCTATTGGAGAAACATGATTTGCTATTCAACAACATTTCAAACAGTCAGTATTGCTTTTTATTCTCTCTCTTTCTCTTCCTCTTTCTCTTTTTCTTCCTATGACTTATGTCGTATACCTTATATATTGGTTTGGTCGTTTATTCATCTTTCCAAATCAGCTTGGAAACACAATTCTCTTGAACATATGAATCCGCCACATGTTGACCAAATAACCAAGAAACAAATACCAACACTTTAAACCAGATGAAATGAAGAGAGCTTTAACTTTTACTTCCACGTAGGAATGCCAAGTGATACTTCGTAGAAGTACTATTGGACGTGGTGATCAATTTGAGGTAAATGATAAATTTGATGGAGAAAAAGACAGGAAAGCTGCCAATTTCTTTATGTATGGACACATGAAAGTAACAAGGACAAACAAGGGTACACCCTTGAAATATTTACCAATAGGTCGATATTTACCCATAGGTCGATAGTAACAGGATGTGGTATAGTATGGGTTCGGAACCATTTGCAACCGCCTTCGCTTCGCACGACCCTTAACTGAATCTTGATTATAACTCAGATCACTATATTGAGGGACCAGAACCACAGCTGCACCCATAGAAGCTACACGTCCTTAGATTTGAGTCAAACACACCCTGCCGACTCCTACAGGTATTCTACTCCCACCTTTGATTCCTAACGCTTGAGTGCCTAACATCGAAACAATCGTCACATTGAGAGGCCGTCGTTCCAGTTTGTTAAAGTTGGCGTCAGCATTTGTGGCTAAACGAATAATAAAACGTCAATCCAACACTCCTAAAAGGTCGAAAATCAAAGTCTTTGGTGAAATCTATCGTGATTTTAAGTCTCTTGAAAATAAAAACACCGCTGTTCATTACAAGCTACAGAAAAAACTCAGGAATGCCAGAATGACAGACCAAGTGGGATCCAATCAACCACTTTCAAGAAGACAGAAGCTTTTAGGCCTTGCCAGAGCCACCAGAGATAATTACATTCCTAAATTAGCCGGCTCCGTTTCATCTCTCGCCAATGAGGTATCATCGAAGACCTTCGGATATGGACCCAATGACATGTATGATGAGAGGGGAAACTTGGTGTTTCCTAAAGATACTTCTTTAACTATTTTCCCTTCATATTCAAGACATGTGGATAATTTCTATATCATTGATGTCAAAGGTTGGCTATCATGTCCGGGATTAATGACGAGAAAAAACAGATTGATTCTCTCTTTGGCAAAACAGGTTACTCGTTACAATAGCAATTCACAGACCAGTAACCAAGCCATCAACCAATTGGGAAGTGAAAAATTAAAACAAGATATTCTCAAGACAGATCCTAATCTGGATTCTGATACTGAATCCATCATTACTACCACTTCGGAATCCACCACATCATCTCGGACCGAATCTCAAGAAGACCTAATAAAAGAACGACTAGCATGTTTCATCGCACGATCAATTCCGAATGCCGAATTGGAAGTTATCATTGGCCCCAAGTATTCTCTGGATAAAGAACTAGCAACACCTTTTACTGTACGTACTGATATCAATGGTCATTTCGAATCTACCTTTAAGGTAGGCTATGAACCATCGTTCGTTCATGTTAAAACCGTCACAGATGATACTATTTTTGCATATGATGAGGTTTTATTATTCCCGAATGAAGGGTATGGTCTCATCAGTGATATTGATGATACCATCAAGGTAACTGGTGTCATTGGGGACAAACGAGAATTAATGACTAGCTTGTTATTAGGTGATGTATCCCTGTGGAAGATCCCTAATATAAGCAAATGGTATTCAGAATTGTACACCAACGAAAAAGTCTCGTTCCACTATGTATCAAATTCGCCTTGGCAACTTTTCGGCACTATACATGGTTTTTTCAAGGCTGTGGGTCTTCCTATGGGTTCAATTCATTTGAAACAGTACACGGGTAATATTATAAACTCATTAATGGAACCAACTACTACCAGAAAAAAGCGGTCTTTGAGCAAAATCCTAAATGATTTCCCCAAGAAAAAGTTTATTTGTGTTGGAGATTCTGGTGAATATGACCTTGAGACTTATGTTGATTTAGCGAAAGCATATCCTGGCCAAATTGTGGCCATTTATATCAGGTACGTGAAGAATTCTTTATCTGATATTGATGACGTGAAAATACTTCAAGAGATTGAGAATTTGTTATCAGTAAAGAAGAGAAAGCTCATTGTGGATTCACCCATGGAAACAATCAAAGATTTGATTGATCTTACGGAACAAAGTCTGGATAAGCAAAAGAAGTTACCTCCAATGGTACCCAAAAAGCCAACTACTCTTAAAGGAAACAATTTGGATAGAAAGCCTCCATTACCCGTTAGAAATAACTATAGATCTCATACCGATACTGAGCTTATAGCACCAGCGGCTCAAGAAAAATTGAATCATGGAATGAATATAGAATCCACCATGATAGGTAACCTGAAGAATTCAAATAATTCATTGGATGACTTGAGTTATATTCTTGGAACTGAGAGGTTCTTTGAATTAGAGGAACAAGATCCAAGAGGTGCGCTGTGGATTCATAAGATTATTGAATCAGTTCAAACATTATCGAACACTGACACCGAATTGAGGATATTTGTGGATGATGATAATGAATTTTACACCAACACCAAGTCAATTTTACGCAAACATATGAAAACTCATGATGACATACTATGAATAACTACAGTTAATAGAATGAAAGTGCCATCTAATTGACAAATTATTGTACATTATGCGATTGGTGAAGGAAGACCCTCAATTCATTAGAAAGTTCATGAAGTAGTAGGGGCATCTTGTGCTTCTGAAGTGGTGGACTCGACCAAATTATCTGAATTTTGCTTGTCGTTGATTTCTGCTTGGTAGAATTCCGTCACGTTGGAGCCATCACCATAATCTTTAATGTTTTCTGAAGGATCTTCAGGTAATTCAGATTTGAATTCAGATAAATCGAAAGTATCACCATCATCTTCTTCGGTGTAAAACTTATCAGCAAATCTCTTCAAAATCAATTGTCTACCTGTTAATGCTTTTCTAGCTCCCATTTCTTTTCTCAAATCATCGGCTTTTCTAGCTTGTTGTTTAGCCTTCCAAGAATTGAAAGTTTCTATAGTGATGGGGGTGAATTTGGATTTGTCCAATTTACCTCTTTCTAATTCAATGAAATCTTCTAAAGTGATTTTAGGAGCTGATTCCTCAGCCATTCTCTCTAATCTCTTTTGTTCTTTAGTCTTTAATACAAAACCTGGTGGTAAAGAATGTCTATACATACAATCATTACCTCCATTTGGACAAACCCAAAACCATCCATACTTTCCATTTTCCACCGCTTCAATAAAATGCTTACACACCTTATCAGTGGTGGTTTTAAGATTACCATGCTTGGAAAGAATAACGTTTCTTAATTTTTCTTCATCCCAATTATCCATGGTATCGGCTTCCTTTTCTTCTCTAGCATCAGTGTACAAATCCTTCTTAGCATCCTTTCTTCCAACTTCAAGATCATGAGCAAATTTACACTTGTTTCCTTTATTACAAAGTCCCTTTCTGTAGAACTCACACACAATCGACTTGGGATCCACTCCAAATGGAACTTTTTGTTGGGTAATACCAAATAACGCTGCTGCTTCTTTCTTGGCTTCTTCCGAGGCCTTCTTTTCTGCAGCTCTTTTGAGAGCTTCGGCTTCTTTTTGTTGCTGCCTTCCTCCATCTGCTCCAGATTTGATCATATGGATTTGTTGTTGGACCTTTTTCGATTTATTTTTGTTCTTTAAACCGAACGTTTTGTCGTCCACCGACTTTGCCTTGGCCTTGGCCTTGTTCTTGTCTGAAATTTGAGGAACCTTCTTTTTTGGTGGCATGGTGACAGAAGTTGATGATGAACAAGTGAAGAATTTGATGGAATTTTTTGCATGGTTCATTGCGCCCACGTGATGTCAATTCACCAGATAGATATAGTGGAATATTATAGTTAAGATAGACCAGATGTAGACATAGACATATTTATACTACCAGTGGTAGAATTCATCAGAGTTATATTCCTAATTATAATTATATAATTCATCAGAGTACTCATCAGAGTTTATTACTATTTATTTGAAGATGTATGCTCACTCTATAATCTCACTCTATAATCTCACTCTATAGCTGGGACAGTAATATGCCTTTATCATAGAGTATAAGATAATATAATATAACATAATATAATATATCCTGTTATCTCTATAGCAGAGATGGTTGATGTTATTTATATACTTGTACTTATACCTCTATCTAATGTAGTTATACTTATATCTAGTGTATTCCACCAGATTGGACTAGTTGAACAGTGGGTGATAATTGATATTTGTTAGGAGCAAATATGTTATCCTCAAAGGCATAATAACTTTATTAAAAATCAATCTATTAACAGGTGTTCTTGTCATATATCACGTAGTAAAAGGTGCGCATTATAGAGGAAGGCATATAGAGCATAGAGGAGAGCGAGCATAGAGAGCATAGAGGTGAGTATTACAGCATTATGGAGGTGGGAATTATATATTTTAATCACTATATGCATCAATTGATTTAGCTTTCGCTTTCCATGATACTTATTATGTAGTAGGGCATTTATTACGTATAGGTATCATCTATAGGTGCTTTAGTATATGTATAGATATGATAATTGTTCTTTAATATTAACATTTTCTTTGTATTTCGGAATTTTGAGAGTTTGAAAGTAGGATGGAAATGAGGAGGGGATGGTTGTTGAGTGTGGTGATTTGTGAAGTTATTCATCTCCTAATGAGCCATTTGGTTGGGTTCTAGGATTAGATGATCAACTTTCCAGTACTGCATATAGACCACAGTAACGTCAGCAATGATAGTAATTAATAATCAGGTTGATGGTTTTGGAGGTTTGAAATGGTGGATGTTTAGGTGGATATTCTAGTCAGGTGACAGGCAATTTTCAGGAAATGACATCCCCAATTATGTTCTATCTGGTTAGTGTTCTCAGGTACCAGAACTGCCCAGTACTGCACATAGTCATGATGAAGTAGTCTTTTCACCAATAACCAATGAACCAATGAAGTTGCCAAAGTTCAAGCTTGAAGGGGGAGGGAGGTTTTTAATGGTAATGGGAGGTTTTGCTGGTTTTGCTGGTTTTACTGGTATTGGTGGCTTTAAGATTTTTTGTGATTTCTCTCATTTATATCATATGAATTTGGTGTCTAATTATTCGGGTAATATTTGAATACTCAGAATGGTTTACATATCATTGATATTTTGGTAAAATTAATGAAATAATAGTGATTACTACATCGTTTTCGGATAATATTTACTTAAATTGAATGATGTTTGTTTAATATCGATGACTTCTTATCTATAAAATCAATTAATCCTAATTGGGTAAATTAATCATAATTGTTAACAGTTAGTTGTAGTTGTTGTCAATTATCAATCTTTATTGTAAATAAACAATTCAAATTGGGTTAATAATTCTATTTGGTGAAAGTTGATCTTGCTCTAGTAGTTAAGCTCAATTAACTATTTTGATAGTATTAATTCTTAATTTTTATAACCTCTGACTTTGATGATTTGGGCTACACTATCAATGACAGCTTGTTCAAGAGTGAATCCATTTTCACCGAAGAGCTTCTTGGTGGTGCTGTCATCAATAGTGAAATGTTGAGCGTTATCGATTTGTTCTTGGGTAACCTCGGCTTTGGTAACAATATGTCTGGTTTCTGGGAAGTTATCATGAATGATATTGGCCAAGAGTTGGTTGGTGAAGCGATCTCCAAATGCCAAGAGTCTCTTGTTGGAAACTTTGGGGTTATCAATGGAGCGATAATGCATTCTGGCCAAATCTCTGGCATCCACCATTACTCCTTCAATTTCGGGTAATGGGTCACCGGCCTTCATCTTCAAGTAGTTGTCCACGATTTTACAACTGAGGTTCAAAGTTTCCTTCACTTCGGAATCATAAGCTTGAGGACCTAAGATGTAAGTTGGAAGAAGTACCACGGCATCGAATTGTGGCTTTTCTTCCTCAATAAACTTCCATAATGCTTGTTCGGCATACACCTTAGATGCGATATAACCGATTGCTCCATTGGTGATGGCGATATCATAAGGAACCAAATTCCACACGTCTTCGTTGACAGTTCCCCTGGGGATTTCTGGCTGCCACAAGTACAGGTAGCCCACGTTACCGTAACTGGCGGTCAAAATGAATCTTGTGATGTTTTTACCGTGGTCTTTGGCGGATTTTAAAGCGTTTTTAGTACCATTAATAGCAGGCTTGAAAAGCAGTTCCTCCACATCGTCCAGCTCCCATGTGAATGGTGAAGCGGTGTGGAAGAACACCGAAACCTCAGGGTGTTTGTCCAAGGCGTCATCGAAGGCGTTGACGGCAGCGATATCGGGAACAATCTCGTACTGGAAGTTGGATTTGACATTGGCCAATAACGCTTCACCCTTGGCAACATCTCTAACAGTACCCACCACGTCGTATCCTTGAGACACCAAGTACTTTACAAGGTGTTGGCCGAAAAAGCCCGAGG
The DNA here is from genome assembly GCA_030568495.1 of Suhomyces chickasaworum. Lineage (NCBI taxonomy): Eukaryota > Fungi > Ascomycota > Pichiomycetes > Serinales > Debaryomycetaceae > Suhomyces > Suhomyces chickasaworum. The sequence continues at coordinate 117,612 of JAJMGF010000022.1, read as the reverse complement.
CTCCAGTAACAAAAGCAACTGGCATTTTCTATTTAAGTTGAATGATTAGAAGGTTGTGAAAAGTGGTTTGTAGATGAGTCGAAGGTGGCGGCTGATCTGGTGAGGTAACAGTGATTAAGAACTTAGGTCGTAGTAATTAAAGAACTTAAGGTCAATGAAAAGTACTTTGAAGGTTCAGGAAGAATTGAAGTTCTTTATATAGTTTGGGGATTTGTGATAGGAGGGTTGGGATAGGAGGGTGTGAATTATTGGTGGAATTTTGAATTTCTAATTAGTAATTGGATGGAAGTACCTGCCAGTTGGCTAGATATCATGGAATGTTTCTGGCCTGCATGCGAGGCTGTCGCCAAGAGCCGTATGTGAGAGCATACCGATTAATATAGCTGCAACATCGATGTCAAATAGTGTTTTTCAGGTTGATTTTCTTCATTAATGGACCGATGGTGGACTTGTTTTAGAGTGGGAGTGGGCTGGAGGTGAATAGCTAGCTCTGAAGGTGTTGTGGGTAATGCTAGAGCTGAAGCTGGAGGCCACGGACCCGAGGATACTACCAGTTCTGAAATGATATTGTCGATCTCTGAAGAAGGTTTACGTCAGGTTATGAGTGTGTGAACCCATGCATTGCATCAAACATGAACCCTCGCATATACTTCATGCAGGCTATTGATACGCAGATTTCGCAGGTGACAGGCGGTGGAGACCGGCGCAACACGGGCTTAGCACGGAGGTTTCGCCGCATTACATGTCCGTGCATTTAGACACATATCCGCCAGGTTTAGCTAGCAAGCCCATCTCAACAATGTGGCGTTCAATTGAAACGCCCCGCCTCCATAATAGAAACATTCCCCGGTTATGATTTTGATTTTGATTGTGATTACCAATAGTTTTGTCAAACCCAAAATCAACCCCGAATCAAACCCGGTGGTTGCAAAGCCCTTTGGTATGAGATAAGAGATGCCCAATAACGACAGAAGAAAGATGTTGTGGCCGCCATATACAAAGAATAATAATTACTTCAGCAGGGAGTCAATGGCGTCCACCCACTCTACCGAAAAGTCCCAGCAATAAGGTTGTAGCGTTTCTTCGTAATTACATGGTTCATTATGACATCTACAAGTTGTCTGGTGTATTTATGACACTAAAATAGTCTTGTAATTATTCCGATTTGAGTGCTACATAGTACTGAATCCACCATAAATGAGAATATTAACTGGTAGCAAATATACAACTGGTAATTAATCTTTATTAGTATGTAATATAATTTTATTGGTATTATTTCTTACTTCTTACTTCTAACCTTTAAGATTTGGTCCATGGATTCAACCACGATTTGTTCAAAATCCTTACGTGCCCCATCACCCAAAAGAGCTCTGGATTTGGAGTCGTCGATGGTGCAATGAACAGCAGACTCAAGAAGCTTTTCAGTTTCTTCAGGGTTACCTACAGGAGCATTTTGGAGTTGTTCAGGGTAATGCTTGTGTAAGATATTGGCAATGGATTGACAGTTAAAACGACCAGTTTGAAGGATGAGTCTTTGGCCTCCGGCTTCAGCCTTTTCCATAGCCTTCACATGGGCTTCAGCAGTATCCTCGACATCAATATAAGCTCCTTTGAACGCAGGAAGAGGATCAGTTGGTTTCATCTTGAGAAACAGATTGATGATTTCACAACTGGTGTTCAATTCTTCACCAACATCTTCATCGGAGAATTGAGATCCAAAGATAAACGCAGGATTAAGAGAAACTCCATCGAACTGAGGAGTTTCCTTTTGGAAAAACTCCCAGAATGCCCTCTCAGCAAATGTCTTAGAGGCCAAGTATCCGAAGCCCCCATTCTGTAAGCCTTCTTCCCAAGTCATGGCAGTCCAAGTACCTTCATTTGCTACTTCACCATGTGGAATGGTGGAGTCGGTGAGATGACTAAACCCAATGGCTGCGTAGGAAGAAGTCACAAGAAATCTGTTGATATTTTTACCGTAAGTTTTAGCAGATTTCAAAGCATTCTTGGTACCTTCAATGGCGGGACGATAAAGGTTATTTTCGATATCTTCGTTGTTTCTGTGGTATGGAGATGCTGGGTGGAAGAATACGGTGATTTCGGGGTGTTTTTGCAAAGCTTCATCAAATGCACCAGACTTGACAATATCAGGGACAATTTCATAGGTGAAATTGGATGGAAATCTGCTCTTTAATACTTGGCCTTTGGCTTCAGATCTTACTGTTCCTACCACTTGATGGCCACGGTTAATCAACGCCTTGACAAGGTATTGGGCAAAGAACCCATTGGCTCCAGAAACAAATACAGCAGTCATTTCAGAAATTAGAGTGACTAGCAAAGAGGTTAAAAAGGTGGAGGTGAAAATGAAAAGGAAAGTGAAGGTGAAAGTGAGAGTATATGAGGCGATTTGCTCAAAACTTGGTTGGACTCAGAATCATAATAATTACCAATACACCTGGACTGCAGGAAGATTATCCGTAAACTTGCATCGATGCAGGTGGATGTTCATGCACGGTGCTGTATAATACTTGATAACCGTGTTGTCTGCAGGTAGCACATTATATTATCTATTATCAGTAGAACAATTTGTCAGCAGGTATCTATATCACGGACCGATCCGGTTATGCATAGGATGTCTGCAGAGGATATTAAGTGGTGAATATGTAATTCCGGGCCGACCAACTACTCCTATTCAAGTAGAAACACCAGTATCATTGAACCAACCCATACTGCAATACTCACATACAAATTCGTCATAAGAAATATGGGCAAACTTTAGTTGTTCACTAACAAGCGATATTCTGTGTATGGTGGAGATTTGAGAAGAAAGAGGCTTTGCCACGGCATTAGGGTGCAATTAGGGTGAAAATTTTGTATCAAAAAACTAGTGAATCTCAGCAGTGACGGACATCAAAATGTTCCTAATGGTTCACTATTTTTAACCAATGGAGATAACTATTATTAATTAATGTGTTCACTAATATTAATTAACGGATAACTATTATTTAACCAATGGGTTTACTAATATTGATCAATTGATAGAGGCAATTAGTTGATCTAGTCTAGCAAAACTTACAGTATTTATGCTAAAAAGTCAGAGGTTAATATGAATTCAGACTTTGTCTTACTCTACAATCACTAGCAGTAAACATTCATTATATCTACCTAGAAATCAATTCTTTTTAGCATCAAGAAGTTGTTGGACACTGTCCACAACTGACTCGGTTATACTCTTGTATTCGAACCCCAAAAACTTTCTGCTGAAACTGGTGTCAGGATTACAGAAGACGGCATCATTTATGGTCTTTTCAAGATTCTCTGGGTTACCAACAGGAATGGAGGATTTGAGTTCAGCAAAGTTTTCCCTCATAATGATGGAAAGGTATTGAGTGCTCCATTTTTCATTAGCAACCACCAATCTATGACCAGCAGCTTCTGGTTTCTCAAGAGCTACGATATGTGCTTTGGCAACGTCTCTGACATCAATGAACAATCCAGCCATTGCTGGCAATTCATCGGTGGGGTTCAACTTGAGCATACTGTTGATGACTTCGGAACTAGTATTCAATTCGTTTTTAAGCTCATTGGAAAACCGTTGAGGTCCAAAGATGAAAGAAGGGTTGACTGCAACAGCATCGAATTTGGTACTGGATTCCTTGACAAAGTCCCATACGGTCTTTTCGGCGTGGACCTTAGAGTAGTAGTAGCCAAAACGACCAGATGACACTGCTTGTTCATGAGACACAAGGGTCCAACTTTTCTCATCAGCATGGTAACCCTTTTGAAGAGTATTATCACCCACAAAACCGTAACCCACGGCAGCGAATGACGAAGTCACCACGAATCTTTTGATGTTTTCACCAAAAGCTCGAGCTGATACCAAAGCGTTCTTGGTACCTTCAAGAGCAGGCTTGATAAGCTTGTTCTCAACGTCATCATTGTTCCAGTTATAAGGAGAGGCCGTATGGAAGAAAGCAGACACTTCTGGGTGCTTCTTCAATGCCTCATCAAAGGCTCCAGCGGCAATGATATCTGGAACCACTTCATAGATGAAGTTGTCCCCCAAATTGGCCTTTAACTTTTCTCCTTTAGCTTCACTTCTGACTGTACCAACCACCTTGTAACCCGCTTCAATCAATTGCAGGCATAAATGTTGGGCAAGGAATCCGGTGGCTCCAGTGACAAATACGGTAGACATTATGGGATTTAAGGAGGAAAGAATAAAGTGGTGAAGACTTTAAAGATTTCAACTTATGTATAGTTAATATATAGTTGAGCTATAGAATTCCGAGTATCCAATCTCCTTAATGACCTAAGTGATTTGACCGGAAATTACAAAGTTACAATCAGGCATCTTGGTCCCAAACAAGCAACTATACCACAAAATTCACTGTAGTAGTGATGTAACTGGTGTTTTCAACTACACGACTGTGGGGTTAGCTCTTAAAAAATATCTTATGTAACCTGTAAAAGTACTCAAGATGTTGTACGTCAATATGTAGAAGAGATGATCTGCGGTAATGTTCCGAGGCGGAATTAAAGATAGTAGATAATAGAGAGGCTCATAAGACGGCTGCTGACATATCGGTAACCAGGGTGGACCTGAATATGTACTGGGGCCATAACCAGTTCCCAAAGGGTATTCCCGCTAGAAAAAGATAATCCAACATGTTCTACAGGTTCGGCAATGTATGAGTTTTTACTGGATGTAATTTTGGTTCATAATTCTGATTATTAATAGATGTAGGAGTTCCACGTAAATGGAGAGTTTCATGATGATTCACGATGATTCACATGAATCATCTGGCTTTTTGGCTGTTTGGGTGTTCAGTTTTTCATTTGAAAAACCAATAACGCAATACTTATTTTAAGCTCTGCCTTCAGGTTAAACTTTTAATTGTTTATATGTTTCACCTCTGCTGAAACTTAAGATTTATGGACAGCAGCCAGAATAATCGGCATTGATTTTTTAGTGATAAGTAAGGGGTAGTGGAAAGTCGTTCGGTGTGAAACTTGGCCTAAGAACAGCTTAGGATGTCTTCGTCCCTCTTCTGGCTACCTGTTTGATAAAGTGGTTCGGATAGTGATAAAGATAGCGGTTAGGATATTAGCTGGGATAGTGGTCAGAATAGCCTTCGTCAGGTGTAATTATGGGAAATACATATTCAACACGTTGATAATGGTGATAGATCTGAACTATTCATACGCCCTAATTGGAATAATTGGTCGCTTCTGGCAGTTTGTGGGTCAAACATGGACCACCAAAGTGCTTTAAAACTGAAAACCAATTCATTGATCTAATTATCGAAAGTGACACCGAGTCAAACTATAAGATCCATTCAAACTACCCATTCTTCCATCACAGTTCTAAACAGGTCGAAGTTAGGATTCGTATAATGTCCTTAGTGAGAAACCCAGGAGTTCAAGAAATAGCATTGGCTCCTCCTTATCTTCTAAGGGGACAATGATACTATTAACCTTTAGGTACTGTTCATCTTTGAACTCTGAGATGAAGGGGAAAAGAAAGAATACAATATGGGTGGTTATAAGTCCTTTAGGAGACCCAATTCCTGAAAAATTTGAAGAGAAGCCGAAGTTAAACTGATTGCAGAAAAGGTACTTTTCTTGGTAGCTGTTTAATAACTTTGAAAAATAAAAAGTTTCTGTGAACAGTGAACCATTCACTATTTAAAAGCTGAACTGGAAAATGACCGATTTGAGAATTGAATAGTAGGGAATTTGGGTATAATTTCTGTACTGAATGATATTAATCTGGACAATGAGAGAATTCATAATTCTAAATCTCCCATTATTATAAACTAAGGGTATTTCAAGATCAATATCATATTTCATGGTATATCAACCAATGATTTAACTTATGAGACTGAAGGGCTTCTTGAAAGTATTGGATTCATTTATACAGAGACCCCGCTAAAGTTCTACTTCACCAGAAGCAGAAGTTAAAGAGAAGCAAATTTCCTTGGTACTATTTAGAACTGAAAAGTTTAAAGTTTCATGTAAACCACCAGTAAACTGTAAGTATTCTACTTGAGGGTAAACCTCAGTATATTAACATAGACACCTTTCAAAGACGATGGAGACAGTGAGTCCGTTTTTTGAGTGGAAAATTGGGCTAGTTGCTCAAGAGAAAGGAAAAAGAGCCATAAACTTCATAAGATAAAGTAAATGTAGTGTATTGATGGTGTTTAGTAGTGCAAACTTTAAAAAATACTGTTACAATACTTCGGAAGACCCCCAATCATCTAATTAAACCTGGATAGAGACAGGAAGGGATGACACAGGATCGTGGGTATAGAGCTAATGATATAGACCCAGTATTGTCTTGATAATAGAACCACAGTTTAATAGGGAAGGTTATGTCCTGCATGAGTTCTCAAATAGGCAATTAGCAGCATTTCAGCTAATTCGGTAATAACGGATAAATATTTTATTCGTTAAGAGAACCTTGCAGACAGAATATTCTATAAGTCATCCGTTGACGGCTTCTGCCCGATTTAGACTTTACAGTTTCGAGGTGCATTAGCGTGATAATACAGTAAAGGTATCTGTAGAAGGAAATAAGCGAAGAACTCCAGAAAATACTCCAGATTTCAACTTTCTCTCTACAGGAAACCTCTCACTGGTTCCAGGATATCATTCTTCTACTTTTGGGGAAAAACCATACATTCAGCTAGTCAAGTTTAAATTGTGTATGAAAATCAAATAATTCTTGAACTATTAGAATAGTTTCTAATTCATTCTGATGAATTCTGATTCATTTTAATTGGTTCTAATTAATTCTAATTCATTCTGATTCATTCTAATTTTCTCTTTTCTTTATCATAACTTCAAAACTTCAAAGTTCATAACTTCAAATTTACATTGGGATTGAGCTCAGCTGTGTATTTAAAGAATTATATGATACAACTAATAAGAAACCGGTACTTACTTTCTGTTCTCCAAGATTTCCTTAGCGGAGTCGTAGATGGTTTGGTCGAAAGAGTGGGTGTTGTAGACTGGGAGACCCTCACGGTGGTAAGACAAGATCTTGTCGGTGACGGAGACGTCAAGATTACCCCAAAGTCTGGCCTTAACATCGACATCGGTTTCTTCTGGGTTTTGGGATGGAAGGTTCAATTCTGGGAATTGCTTGTTCAAAGAGTTGACGATCTTGGTACAGTTGAAGATACCGGCAACAAGGGTAAGCTTGTGGCCAACGGCTTCTGGGTTTTCATTGGCCAAAAGGTGGGCAATGGCAACATCTCTGTTATCGATCCAACGACCTTCATCAGCTGGCAAAGTTTCACCTTCGTTCAATCTGAGAATTCTGTTGATGATATCAGAAGAAGTGTTCATAACACCCTTAATACCTTCTGGGAATGGTTGAGGACCGTAAACGTAAGTTGGGTGAACGGAGATAGGTTGGAAGTGTGGCTTCTCTTCTTCAAAGAATTTCCAGAATTCTCTAGCAGCAAGAACCTTGGAGACGACGTAACCGTCGAATCCGTTACCTAAACCATCTTCCCAAGTCATTTCAGTCCAAGTTTCTTCGGTTTGAACGTGGTCCTTTGGAATAGAAGGGTCTCTGAGGTAGGAGTAACCTTGGACACCGTAAGTGGAAGTAACGATGAACTTCTTAAGGTTCTTACCGTACTTCTTAGCAGAAACCAAAGCGTTTCTGGTACCAGCAATAGCTGGCTTGTAGAGCTTCTCAACGATGTTGTCGTGGTCGAAGTGGAATGGAGATGCAACGTGGTAGAAGACTTCGATGTCTGGGTGGTTGATCAAAGCTTGGTCGTAAGCACCTTCAACGGCCATGTCTGGAACAATTTCGAAAGAGAAATGTTCGGAGTTCAAGAGCTTGGAGATGTGTTCACCCTTTTCTTGGGTTCTAACGGTACCAATGACGGTATATTTTTGTTGAACCAAAACTTTACAAAGTTCTAAGGCGATGAAACCGGTGGCACCAGAGACTAAAGCAACAGTCATTTTTGATATTCTATTTATTTATTGGGGGATATGAATTGAATTGAATTATAGTTTAATCAGGTAGATCACACACCTTTTATAATTATACAGACATGTCCCATCGTAAATATTTGTGGGGCAACCGATTAGGATTCTTGGCCAATTTGTCATCAATCACTTCAAACCCCAGTTCAAGTCGATACGATATTAATAATCGATAAATCAACAATTATTGGTGAGAATTTCCAACCAACCAACCACATCAATTGGTGGGCAATTTTTTCCGGCTAAAAAAAATCCCCCTACCTAGTTCGGTTCCACGAGTATTTTCACCAGCATTTTGCTTACAATGCGATTCCTGAAGCCTCCAATTGCTTAGAATTTCGTCTATAACTTGACAGGTTTATCAGCCCATGTCGGTGATAGCGGTGACATGAGTAATGCTCCTGCATGCAACCGCATGAAAATTCATCGAATGTATGTCAAGGTGCATATGCACTAACAGAATAGGGTGAAAAGTTATGTATGCTAGGTGTCATTAGCGAGTAAACATAGCAAAAAAAAAACTGAAAGGATCATTTCCTTCCACAATTACTAATCATCAACGTTTCTCTGGTTCAGTGGCAACTTTTCTAGAAAATTTTTCTAGCAAGGATCGGAATTCATTGATGAAATTCAACGATTTTAGATTGGGCTTAGGAATCAGCCTTGTTTTAGGCGAGATTAATTAGCCGTATATTGGAGAGAGTGCCTTAATGTCCCTTACAAATCAATCTCCGATATCTAATGTCTAATATCGATTGCTGTTGAAATCTTGCATAATTCCTACGCTTATCCGGAACAATTCGAATTATAACCAGTGCTGATTATTAATAACTTCGCCAAACATGGAACCCATGTCCCCAGATTGTGATCAATGGAGTAAACGATAATCTTCAAAACTACTGGATCTAGCTACGTATGAAAGTGGTATTTGGTTGAAAGTGGAATATTCTCCTACAAATAATCTAACCAACTCAATAACAAAGCCTGTGGGTTCTTTGGTTATCTTAAACAGAAAGAGGGTTACGATTGGTCAACCGGAGATGATAGTATAAATAGAATAGTATCATCATGCAAAAACCAAGAATTTTTCATTTTTCATGTCAAATACCGCCATTCTGGGGTACCTTACATGTATCTCCAAGACATGAATTTTGCAACCCAATTTCCTATTTAAAACATAGTAACTTGAAGATTAAAGTAAGCTACAACATACATCACCAAAACTATTATAATTAAATATCTACTAAGATCTTCAATGTAAATATCAGTGAGATCTACAAGTCTAAGAGTGTTTTGAGTGTAAGAAAATCCAAAGTTAACAAACGAAATGACCAAAACAAACATTTTAATCAATTAACCAATTAACCATTTAACCAAGGATATTTCACTTCATAGTATATTCTAGATTATTCTAGAGTAATGCAGTATGGGGTTTCTCCTTTGAGTAGTTCAATGTTATTAAACTGTATAGCTTATGATAAAGCTAGTATTGAGTCAATAAGCCCAGAATAGCTACAAAGACAAAAAGAATCCCAAGGTTTTTCTGAGCTTTTTATCTATAGTTTTTGTAAGCCAATTCCAGAAGTAAAGTTAACAATATGTTGATTAATTTCTAGAAAACCATTCTATTAACCTTGCTGGTGTTTGAGGATTTGGTCCACATTATTAAGCATGATTTTTTAAGGCTGATTGGATCATATACTGGATTTCTTGAGTTGAGTTTCTAGTGGGGAAGGTTAAATCCGTGATTCATAATCCGTGATTCGTGATCCATGGTTTCCCTCGGAGTTAAAGCGGATATCTCTCATCATAAGTTCCGCTATGCGGTTTCAGCAGCAACCTTGTAAATACTCGGGGGTTTGGCAGGGCACTCATATTATATTAGCAAGCGTGCAAAGGCAATAAAGTGGGGATTGAAGCCTTGTGCCTTCTAAGTGTTCTATCGAATTCGAGAGCCATCACCAAACAAACCCCGAAAGAACAAGAATGTTCGAAGTTGGTGGATTTAATGTACCAAGTAAAAATCTCCTGATGCATTGTAAATTCTTTCTGCTAATTCTTTCTGCTAATTCTTTCTGCTAGTTTTTGTTACAAGCTAAATCAAGCATTTGGGGAAGCAACAGTTCATTTCGAAGGATTAATTGTGGAAATTAAGGTTCAAAGGACTTTGTTTTTCCGTCAACTTTTTTTCCGTCAACTTTATTCCGACCTTTATTCCGCTTCTTCACTTGCAGAAGTGCCTAACTCCGATTTGGTACCATATTTGAAACTATACTGTAATAATTGCAACCAATATGTCTGAACAACATGGCTTGAGTATGGAAAATAATATCTATGTTTCAAGTTTTGTTGATTTGTTAGAGTTATTTTGAAGTTTTACGTTTTTTTGAAATCTTACCTATTTACTTCCATATAAGTTCAGTTTCTTCTTCACTTTTCCTTCCTTTTCTTTTCTTTCTTTTCTTTCTCTTATCTTTCTACTACTGTTGATTAATCTTATCTTTATTCAACCCATGATTTATTCAATTTCTCTATTTATAACTATCTAACCCAATGATTCTATTTTTGATGCTTCACAATTTGTTCAACACTATCGACAACAGCCTTTTCAAAGTCGATGGTTCCATAAACTGGAAGTCCCTCCTTTTGGTAAGATAAAAGCTTTTGAGAAGCAGAATAATCGAGATTTCCATGAACCAGTTTCTTGGCTTCTTCGAAAGTTTGATTAGAATTACCCTTTGGAAGACCCAATTGAGGGAAACGGGAGTTCAAAACATTCACTAAATGTTGAGCGTTGAATGGACCACCGGTGATGATTATTTTACGGTTGGCAGCATCAGGGTTTTCATAAGCCAAAAGGTGGCCAATAGCGACTTCTCTAACATCAGTCCAGTAACCATCAAATTGAGGAATTTCATCATTAGCCTTCAATTTAAGAGTGGAATTGATCATTTCTGAACTAGTGTTTAAACTAGAACCGACCTCGGAATCAAAAGGTTGTGGTCCATAAACATATGGAGGATGGATGGAAACACATGAGAAATGGGGCTTTTCTTCTTCAACAAATTTCCAGAATTCTCTAACTGCAAGAACCTTAGAAACAACGTATCCTAATTGTCCATTAATTAAACCTTGTTCCCAAGAAATTTCAGTCCAGGTCTCCTCATTGATTTTCTCATCATGAGGCAAGCTTGGGTCCACAAGATGAGTGTAACCTTGAGTAGCATAGGAGGAGGTGACGACAAATCTCTTTAAGTTTTTGGCATGGGTCTTAGCAGAAATTAAAGCATTTCTAGTACCAGAAATGGCAGGATTATAAAGATCTTTTTCGATATCTTCATCACCAAAGTGGAATGGAGAGGCAACGTGGAAAAATGCTTCGATTTCAGGGTGGTTGATCAAAGCTTGATCGTAAGCTCCTGGGGCTACCATATCTGGAACAACCTCATAAGAGAAGGCTGGGGAATTCAAGAGAGTCTTCAACTTGTCACCTTTTTCTTCACTTCTAACAGTACCAATTACTTGGTACTTTTGTTGAAGCAAAAGCTTGATAAGCAGTGAAGCGATGAACCCAGTGGCACCAGTAACGAAGGCAACAGTCATTGTAGTTATTGATTAGATGTATTTATTGTAATTGAAATATTGTAGAGCAATTGAAGCAGCGTTGGTTCTATTTATACCAAGTCCATTTGATAGCAACTCAGTACCTTACAGAATTTGTCATCTCTCCCAACCAACACCATGCAAGATTATTAATTGAAAGTGAGTTTTGAAGCGATTCGGAGTTTAGGTGTTCATAATTTATAGCCGTTTTGGCAGATTGAAACACCTTCGATGCGTACAGTGCCTTGTTAAAATCCGTGGCTTCTCCGGCTTCAGACTTCCTATGGTAGAATGTTATAGTGGTGCAATGTCTAGACCTAGCTACTATCTTTATTGGATTTAATTAGGGGAAGTTTCATAGACTTTTCGCAGTGTAAGTGGGTTGTTTCGTTTAATGTCAAAAAACATTCTCAATCTTTCGGGAATACCTAGATGAGATGACTTGACCATATTAGGACATCATGAAAATTACACTCTGAATAGGGGAAAAAAGAGCTAAGAAAAGGTATTCCATACAAAACGACTCAGCCTAAATGTGGGTTGTTGTATACTCTTTAAATATGGGTATAACGAACTCAATGGTTCCATTTGGTAGGGTCCTGGGTTTTTCTTCAGAGATGCATTTCGGATAAAAGATGATTAATAATAGTAATTGACGCATGCACCCATCGGAGATATTATTTTTATGCAAAGTCAAACTTGGACCGAGATTTAAGCCTTTTCAAACTATAAGCTCAGGGTAGAAGGGTAATCAAAGAGTTAAGGTCAAAGGGTTAAGGTCAAAGAGTTGTGGCCAGAGAATTGTGGTCAGGGAATTGTGGCCAGGGAATTATTTTCAGAGTGATCTAGTTTATTCAAATGACAAATAGTTCAAAAGGTGGTGTTTCAAGAACTGGTACAAAATTGCCCTCGATTCAAGTTTCCATTGCAAAACCAACAGGAGAAACGTCGTGGATTGACTTCATCCTTAGAATGATTATAGAAGGGGTGTACCTTAATTGATCTTTCAGCATCCCTATTATAATCCTAAGAGAATAAGTCGAAGCTCATACCGATACATTGATATTATTCTAATTGACAGTATTGACTTATTTGAAACCTATTAAACTCTGAATACCCGTCTCTTCAACCAACATAGAGAACCAGGAGGCAACTCAATTCGTCTTGCTTCCTTCAATGACATCGTTTGATGTTTCAGTATCTCCTTATATTGCATATAGTGTAGCCGATTGCTGCGTAACTTGCCACCATTTCACGCACTTTGAGGAAAATATATCACGCACAGAACTTTATTAGCCGAGTTTAGCTTTTATAGCGGGATCTCACAAGGTAGTTGACGTAGCACAAATTCAAATTCAAACATCGCATTTCTTGTATAAACCGAAGAAATCACCTCAATATACAAAAGTGAATTTTTTTGGAATATGTAAGATTTTCATTCAAATGGACTAAATCCTCATGTCTACCCTAATTAAAGTCATCGAGCCAAGCAGCACCATAACCAGGAAGATCCCCTTTCTTATTTGATGAGATCATCTAGATGGGAGAAGACTCCAGTATGTCAAAATGGTTGATTTTAGAAGTTTGATTTTGGTCGCCCAAAGAAGATCTGATGGCGGATATTGTTAGGTCCACTAGTTCAATTTCAATTTCAACTCCAATTTTAATTTCTACTGGCTGTTGAAGAATCTCTTTCAGAGCCCTTAGAAGATCTTAGATGAATTCTCCTACAATGTATTAAGTGAATGATCAGGGAAAATTAAAATTACTTGGCTCCAATGATTAACAACCTGGACCTTCGAAGATTGTAAAGAAATGTGACAAGTCATAGTGTACCAGAAGTTTGTCAAAATGTTTGCTACGATTACTATTGATAAGGCAATATTTTAAGCTACAGTGAAAATAGATAGTGAGAAGTGGTTAATTGAATCTCTGACCAATTCCCTAAATGAAGTTGGGCAGAAGGTAACATTAAATCATTCATACCATTTTAATTGAATGTTTTGAGAAGTCAGTTTCTCATCATAAAATAAGGTTTAATATGATGGATCTAGCTAGCGGTATGGGGTGAATGAAATCGAACATGTGAGCAACCAAGTCATGATCCAACTCTGACCAGATACCACAGGCTTCATAAGAATTAATGCTATTTAACGTGAACACTTTCTTGAATTATATTATTAGCATCTATTGAAATACTTTTATCATCAGTTAAGATGAAATTAATTTATACGAGCGAAATGATGGGATAATATGCTTTATATGATGATGAAGAATTACCAATAACGATTGGTGGTAAGCTGCCTTCAAAATTTTAACATTAACAGGTGATCTATGATAGTTTTAAGTCTATTTGTTTCATTATTTTTTAGATCATACCTATTGTAGCATGGGATTTGCGCTATACTAAAGAAAGACAATCAAATATACAGGGTCTAACTTTGTATTAGAACCTAACATACCATAATAGGTCCATACCATAACTTCTATTGAAGATTATCCAATGAATTCAAAAATTGGGGGTTGAACTCGAAAATTGATGATTATTATAGCTAGCATAAATGCATTGAAGTCGAGATAAATAACCATGAAGAGATGCAAGTAAGTTATCAAATTATCGAACTATTAGAAGTATAGAATTTTTATGGAATTACTTTGGAATTTCTATTACTTGCCTAAGGTATATGTTTTATATGTATAACGAATGCCTAGAGTCTAATAATTCACTTTTGTTGGTGCTTAAGGATTTGTTCAGCACTATCGGAAATACATTTCTCCAAGTCAATCTTACCATAGAGTGGAAGGTCACCGCTTTGATATGATAACAACTTTCTGGAAAGCGAATCATCAAGCTTACCATGGATCAAAGCTTCGATATCCTTCTCAGTCTGGCCCAAATCTCCCTTTGGAAGGTTTAATTCAGGATGGTTCTTGTTTAAGATATCCAAGATAGCTTCAGTATTGAAACTTCCAGCAGCAAGAACAATCTTCTTATTAGCAGCTTCGGGGTTTGCATAGGCCAAAACATGAGCAATAGCCACGTCTCTAACATCAGACCAAAATCCAAGATGAGGAGGGAACTCGTCACCAGCCTTCAATTTAACCAAAGTACTGATAATATCCGAACTGGTATTTAATGTGGCTCTCACATTCTCATCAAATGGTTGTGGGCCAAACACGTAAGGTGGATGGATGGTTGCACCATCAAAGTGTGGCTTTTCTTGTTCAAAAAACTCCCAGAATGCTCTGGCAGCAAGAACCTTAGAAACAACGTATCCAAGGAAACCATTGGCCAATCCTTGCTCTCGAGATATCAAGGTCCAGCTTTCTTCGGTGAGTTTTTCATCATGAGGTAAAGATGGGTCTACGATGAAGCTGGCTCCAATGGTAGCAAATGTAGAGGTGGCAACGACTTTCTTGACGTTCTTACCGTGGTTCTTTGCCGAAACCAAGAGGTTCTTGGTACCATTGATGGCTGGAGCGTAGAGGTTCTCTTCGATATTCTCACCATTGAAATGGAATGGGGATGCTAAATGGAACACTGATTCGATTTCTGGGGTTTTAATGAAAACTTGATCATAGGCTCCAGTCTTGGAAATGTCTGGAACAACTTCATAAGAGAAAGCTGGGGATTTCACTAGTTCTTTTAACTTTTCACCCTTTTCTTCACTTCTCACAGTACCAATGACCTGGAAGTTTTGAGCAAGTAAAAGTTTGACAACATGTCCGGCAATAAAACCGTTGGCACCAGTGACAACAGCAATTGGCATTTCTTTGATTTGTCGACGTATTAGCCCAATTGACGGATTCGGGGCCTATATATAATGTGTGGAGAAGCTACTTATTCAGCTATTACTAAGCCTTTTTGAGCAAAGGAAAGAGCTCATAACTTGAGCCGTAGCCCTCGAGTACTGTCCGGAGATAAGCACGGGAATAAGTTGATGAATAATTTGTTGAATGATCTCGTATGAGCATACGCCTTGATTTCTAGCCGTGGACCACCAGCATTAACTTCTAACCGTGGACCACCAGCGGTTACCACCAGCCTTGACTTTCCAATGGGATATTTTGGTGGATGCTGTGAATTTCCATCTAATAATTCTTCAATACCAATTGTGAAAAATGGGGAATGTGTCAAGTTAAGCGTCCGGTTTCCCAGCAACAGTAAACTAGAACCAATCAGCAACAAAGAACAGAGTCAAAATGACTATTGGAGTCTTAGAAGTATTGATTCAGGTCCCTGAACTGGTGAGAAATTGCACCCAATGGTCAACCAATTCAAAGAATTTTCCATCACCATCACCATCACCATCACCATCACCATTTCCTTCACCAATACTCAAATTGTCACATAATATGGCTAAAGCAAAAGCCCGAACTGTGAAGTCCCCACAAGTCCAATGGCTAAAGTCATAGCCAACATACTAAATTACTGAATTGTTCATGATAAAGCAATGCCATAGAAGAATTGACGCATGCATAAAAAATAAAGGTATTACCTTCCCAACCCCACCATACCCTCAACCTCTATGACATTCCAGAGGCAGTGCATGTCGAAGATCTCAAAGACTCCATGTCAAGATGAGTAAAGATTCCATGTCAAAGATTCCATGTCAAAGATTCCATGTCAAAGACTCTATGTAGCATCAATGTAGATTCCAAAGCACGCGTTGGTGGAGGTTAACTCGATTGATAAAGATCATTTGATCATTGAAGGTGATCTTATCATTGAATGTGATCTTATCATTGTAGATACACTTAATTGATGTAATTAGGATATTCGTGATTAATTGAAAGATTTGAGTGCAGTTTGAACTCCGACTTTGTTTTCTACCCTATCAACATCATTCTTATGGTACAGTATTGATGAAACTGATTAATTCAGTAGTAAAGTTAAGGATCAAAACCATAGTGAATTTCTATTGAAGCGATTATGCAATGAAGTGAATTTATTGAAATAATTTATTGATGAATTTATTGATGAATTTATTGAATGAATATGATTGATACCCGATGGATATAAATAATGTTGATTGTATTACCAATATAATTTGGTAATTGTAATGAAATGAAGGTATTTTAGATTTTAGATTAGTGGGAGAGTTTAATGGCAGAAATCTATTTTTGTTGGTACTTGAGAATTTGTTCTGCGGTCTCAATCATACACTGATCAAAAGTGATGTTACTAGCTTGAGGAAGTGATTCACCACGGTAAGCCAAAAGCTTTTTGGTGGAGGTGGAATTAAGTTCACCATGAACCATTTCCCAGAGTTGTTCTGGAGTTTGACCCTCGACTCCCTTCGGAAGGTTCAATTCAGGATATTTCTTATTCAAAATCTCCATGATGTAATCAGTGTTGAAAGCACCAGCAATCAGGAAGATCTTCTTATTGGCGGCTTCAGGGTTTTCATATGCCACCAAATGAGCCAATGCAACGTCTCTAACGTCAGCCCAGTATCCGAGATGTGGAGGGAACTCATCGGTAGATTTCATCTTCACCAAGTTGCTGATCAAATCGTTACTAATATTCAAAGTAGCTGGAACATGAGCATCGAATGGTTGTGGACCAAACACGTAAGGTGGATGAATAGAAGCTCCAGTGAATGAAGGGTTTTCTTCATCAAAGAACTTCCAGAAAGCTCTAGCGGCGAGAATCTTAGACACAAAGTATCCAAGTAAAGCATTGATGGAAGCATGCTCTCTAGCCACTTCGGTCCAAGTTTCCTCGTCAATCTTTTGATCATGAGGTAAAGTTGGATCGAGGAAGTAACCAGCACCTTGGGTAGCATAAGTAGAAGTTAACACCACTCTCTTCAAGTTTTTAGCATGACTCTTAGCAGAAGAAAGAACGTTTTCGGTACCAATAATAGCAGGATTAAGGTAGATAGCTTCCATATCAGCATTTGGATCCAATACCAAATCGGCTGGAGAAAGAAGATGGAAGAAAGCTTCAATTTCTGGATTCTTGATGAATAATTGATCATATGCATCAGCAGTTGTAACATCAGGAATCACTTCATAGGAGAAAGCATTGGATTGAGATTTCTCAAGAGTTGTTTGACTTTTTCACCCTTAGCTTCACTTCTAACAGTTCCAATAACTTGATAATTTTGAGAGATCAAGAGTTTGATTAAGTGGCCAGCAATGTAACCATTGGCACCAGTGACAACAGCAACAGTCATTATAGATTTAGATTAAAGGTTAAAGATTATTGAAGAATTAATGTATAGGCTTTATAGAAGTTGGGGATCACCTCTTTTGAATAGAGACACCGAATAAGTTATCGCTGATCTTCAGTTACGATCAGTGGTGATGCTCAAATTACTTAGCCTCATCTCGCTTAAACTACTTGTTTCAAATAGAATTACATTGTATGGTTTGTTACTAAATATTCCATGATCTCATCCCATTTAGTTTTGCGGTGAGTCTCATCAATCCATTGGGCGAATAATGATTTTAACCTTTAGCAAATGGCTAATCTTGAATTGATTTGAGGAGTACCTGTTTATGCGTTAATGAAGTCTTTTGCGTAAATCTCAAAATAGGCAATATATCACGGTTAGGAGAAATGGAATTTGTTTCCCCAACATTCACCATTAATACTACAGAATCCCAGACTGTAATATATTATCTCTTGTAATTATATTAAAGACCTGGAACATGGACCCCTTCTAGTGAGCCATGTGAGCCATGATCTCAAGTGATCGTTTTTTTCAATTGTGATTTCATGTAAATCATTTGACATCATTAGACTTCATTAGGTACCGTATGGGGTGGTCCTTTCTGGTACACCTTGAAAAATCACAGGATCTTTCCTCAAAGTGATTACTCTGAACAAGGTTTCAAATTGTAAATGAAAAATACCAAAACTTGTATTTGACTTTCTGACATTTTCCCGTAAAGGATCTGAAATGTTTCACAAATTCGACTCACAGCACTCTTATCTGAATTTTTGGGAGGTTTTCCGTTTTTCTTTAGTCTTGGAATTGGTAGAGACAATAGTAGAGGGACTGGATAACGCTGCTTGACTGGGTGAGGTAGGCGTTTTAGAGTTCCAGTAGTGATTGCTCAGTGGATCGGGGGAAATGTTTGCATTAGGTGATACTTTGGTGCCACGTTTGGATTTCTTCTTATTCCCCAAAAGATTTTCAAACCGATTGGATTCGTAGCTTAGATTTGTTTGACTCGAGTCCAGTAACGGATAATTTCCTGGTGAATTGGCATTGCCGGTTACTCCACTAAAATTCGATACTGTAGGAGTGGTGACATTAGGAGTTCTAAACGGCGTAGTATTACCCTGGGATTCAAAGGTGGCATTCATAGAGATCACAGGTGTGGTGAAACCATCATTCCGGTTTTTGAGATTGCTCTTACTACTCCTGAATGGAATATACGAACGTTTGTTTGACATTCCCAAGCCCTTATCTCCAAGCTTAGAAGGCCCAATAGAGTCAGCAAGACTACTCTTAAATGAAGTATTGGACTGAGTTCTTGCCAAACTCCGATTAAGAATAACTGAAGCATTCTTATCATACACATGTGGAGCTGATTCCATTGGAATGTTGATATCTGTAGAAGTTTTAGTATCCACAGAAGCACTGTAATTGTGCTCTGCAGAAGCTCCATGAGGTGTCGATCCAGCTCCATTTCCACCATAATTAGTAGCACCAAAAATACTTCCCTTACGTCCATGATTAAGTGGAATTTGATCAGTATCTTTAGTGAAAAATGAATCAAAATCATCCAATGCTGCCCAAACGTTACTCAAAGATGCATCTGGTTCTTCAACATTTACTGAAAGCGAGTCACCGTAATCAGGTGCGATAGATGGTCCATAGTAGTCTTCCATATGGAAATGAATTTCTTCTTCTTCCCCTTCATTCTTCACTTCCTCCACCACGTTAGTATTTGCTACCAAACAAGTTGAAAACACAGCATGAACATTGTTTCTTGTACTTGAAGCAGTAACTGCAGGCATTGGAATTGCCCAACCATTCTCATCTGGTATACCGAACAAAGTAGCAGTCTTTTCGTACTCTTTCTTGAGAGATGTATTTCCTAAACTCATTCGAAGAACATCTTTATCTAATTGAGATCCTGATATAACAACTGCTTCATCCAAGACTTCTAAAGCAGATTCAGCATAATCTGTTAACAATAAACGTAACAATGGAGATATTAAATCAGCTCCAACTCCAATAAATTCATCTCTTTGAAGATTTACCAAAGGGAATATTTGTTTGAGAATACTCATTGTCTCTAATTTAATCCATGGAATCTTATTAGAAAGTAAGCCCAACAAAAGTACTAATGATTGGGCTTCAAAATCAGGGAAAAATGAGTTTTTGATGGTTGTCACTGTTTGTACTAAGAAATCCTTTTTGGACCTGAATCTGTTCTTAGCTAAGGATACAAGAATTCTAGCCAAACTTGGCTTATCACAATTCAATGCCAAATTATTTAACGCCATTGCAGATTTTTCAATCTCTGGAGAAATCTCTTTCTTTTCTAAAGCATGTAAGAATCTGGGCATGTTTGCCAAGACACTCATCAATAATCTTGAAGATCCAATTCCAATAATTTCACTATCTTGAAGTGTGTTCAATTTATCTAAGAATTTGATTGAAGCTTCCCAAGAGGATGCGGAACGTAATCCAATTAAAATTATCTGTTGTAATCCCTCAAACTTACCTTCCCATTTTGGTGGGAAAGTAGAAATCAAACAAGAAACAGTTTCCGGAGAATCAAGGTCAATCTTACTGACAAATTTAGTCATGGTAGATAAAACTTCGATGAATTCTTGTTCATGAATAGTACTCAAGCACGCCACAGAAGACCAAAATAATTGAGGGAAATCAATCAATTTCTCTGAATCTAATTCTGCAGTAATGGCGTTAAGTGTCATTAAAATTTGCATTGCAAATCCTTGTATATCTGTAGTCTCATCTGAAATCGTATTTGATAACCTATGAAGCATATCTTTCAACATTCCTTGGTCTAAGAAATTCAACAAAGAACGGAAAATTTGGAATGATCGACATGCAATATGTCTAACAGCACATGTGGTTGCCCAATGAAGTGAAACTCTACTCCAATCAGCCTGTAAATTTGGTGTGAGGTTCTTAAAGATCGCTAAAATGTTTCTGGTTAAAGAGTCCATAATTTTAGGAGTCCTTGCACCTTTCTTATCATTGTTAAGATCATCGTAAACCCAAAGATTACCAGATCTCAAAATTTCGATAGTTTCACGACTTTTGGGTTCTTTTGGAGCTAACATATGAATAATATGAATCAATAAACTTATTGCTTGCTCTTGAACAATAATCGAGTAATGATCCAATAAGGAAAATGTCACATGAAGAAGTAGAGGTAATTTCTCAAGCATTTGATCATTTTGAATTAAGAAAAGATCCACTAAAAATATCATACTCAATTGACCCATAGAAAAATTGGAGTCTTTATCCTTATTTGATATAACTTCACACAAATTGGCAATATAGGGAAATTCCAAAGGATTACTCAACTCAATTGGATTCTTGCTAACAGGTGGAATCATAGATTTAGGTTGAAGGTTACCAATGAATTTTTCCACAACAATAATTTGATGTTCTGGTTTAGCAAATGCCAAATAATCGATAATTTGTCGAGAGTATTCAACAAAAACAGGATTTTTTCTCTCCAAACAATTTAATAACAAATAATCAATAATTATATCAAAGTTTGTTGAATTGCTTCCCAAAGCAACCCACAATGCTTCAACTTCATTTGAAATTTTAGAGCTGAATTTGACGGTGATCTCAAATAAATTGTTAAGAACCATCAAAGATGGTTGCAGAAGTGATTCAATGGAGCCGTTTAACACATCTGAGTTTCTAAAAACTTCATTGGGCTTGGAGTCTGGATTTTCAGGTTCCACTTTTTCGTCTTCAAATCTCAACTCCACTGTTTGTACCCATGGTAATAGGCAAGACAAGATATCTCTTCTGGCATCATCCCCAACC
This sequence comes from Suhomyces chickasaworum, assembly GCA_030568495.1. Lineage (NCBI taxonomy): Eukaryota > Fungi > Ascomycota > Pichiomycetes > Serinales > Debaryomycetaceae > Suhomyces > Suhomyces chickasaworum. The sequence goes on along the minus strand of JAJMGF010000022.1, from coordinate 95,998 downwards.
AAGTTGAAGTATTTTGTCATGAAACTTATTCTGCTGTAGATACCATCAGGATCTAGTCCAGTTAGATGATTGGAAACTTCATAAAGTGACTTCTTGTACACAATTTTTGATTTGCTATATACCAATTCTGTGAATTTATCAAATGATGAACTTTTGAAAAATGAATCATCCAAGTACATCAAAATTTTCAATGATGCACTTCTGATCTCAAAACTATCATTTCCAATCAAAAAAATAGCCAAACACATTATATCATATGGAATTTCACTTCTTTCTTCTTTCTGTACGAGAAATTCTTCAACAAAAAGTATAAAGAAGCTTTCCAAAGTTTTCAAAGATTCTTGACTAGTAAAGCATTCTTTAATCACATATGAATAAATATCATTGATATTGAGCTTAAGAATGTTTCTAAGTGCCTGTTTACCAAACTCATGAAAATTTAATTCTTTAGCTTTCAACAATGAGCTTACCCAATTCATTAAACCGCCTATGTCAAATGTAATTAGAACAGAGTTTCCATTTATATCAATTTCATGTTTAACTGGGAAAGAGCATAAGACAGTCATACAGCTTAGGGTGGCTGATTGAAGTAAAATTTTTTCTAATTCAAGAATTGCCAATAATTTCGAGGATGATTCTTTTGATCCAAAAGATGACTCTTTCGATTTATTCATTATGGTAGCGTAACGATCATTGGTAACATCTTCATCTCCAAAGCCACACCACTCTTTCAAGAAATTGAAACAGCCAATTCTAGCTTCAAAAGGCATCCACTTATTGTACAGTGTTGAGTCTTGCAAACCAATCAATATGTTCTCCAAGAGAACACAAAAATATCTCCGTAACTTTTGGAACTCGATACTAACTTGAATGAATGGCAATGATAAAAATGACTTGACATTTTTCACGACTGATACCAAATTGGCCACCATCCAATCATCTGAATAGATTTGTTCATGTATCTTAAACTTGGTGGTAATATTGCTGAGAATATGAATAGTTTCAATTCTTAACTGGTCTTCAATTGGATCTCTTTTTTTAGTCAGAACTTCCCATTCATGGATTGATTTGGGAATGTTGTCTAAGAATGTCTTGAATATATTGATGTTGATACAGCTTAATCCAGTTATAACAGCTTCTTTAATCATTGGTTGTTGAGTTTTCAATAATGGCATCACCATCTTGAATACTGATTTTGCAGAAGTAATCTTTTGATGTTGAATGAATATTTGCATCGATCTTTTTCTACCATGAGTTGGTTGATTCGGAAATGATATTTTCTGATCATTAGTGGATGTTAATGAGCAACAAGCATAAATTAAATATAACTTCCATTGATTAATTAATATTTCTGGAGGGATTTTGTTGCTGTTTCCTGATGTGATGGTATTGATTGTTGATGATGTCTTTGAGAATATTGAAGAAGTGAAGTTCTTGTAATTTTCGGAAATTTCTAGAATCCTTTCATGCATTTGTACCATTCTTACACAGACGATAGATCTGCACATTGCTACTGGCATGGGACATTTTTCAAAGAAAATATCGAGTAATTTTGGATATAATCTTAACCATATCTTGGAGTCAATTCCATAATCAGATTCTGCTAATTTGATTAAAATATTTTTCTTGTTCTTCAATTTTGCTAAACGAGTACGTTCTGGAACACTTAGTTCTTTCCTGTATGGTTTAATAAGTTCAATAAAATCAATATCTTCAAGAATATGAATAAGTCTTGTTCCAATATCAGCTGCAAATTTAGAAGAACTTCTTGAATGGGTTTTTCTTGATTTAGTTTCAGAATCTGACGAAAAAGGTGATTGAGATTTAACAAAATCTGTAGAACCTGATTTTTGAGAATCATCAGTAATATTATAAATAGCCTGGTCAAATTGTTCAACTAATTTCAAGATACATAATCCATAATATCTTGATTTAGAATCCTGGGAGCATAAGAAAAATAAACCGTTACCTTCAACTTCTTCGATCACAGTAATAATGGTTTTCCATTCCAATTCATCACTTGGTTTCAATTTGGAACCATTCGAGAAGTTAAGATCATCGTTTTTATAATTGATTTGATAAAGGTCATTAAGAACATCCTTATTCATCATTTCATCATCTTGAGCCAACGGATTTGATGATTTTTTCTCTTTTAATTTCTCTTCAGTCATATGAGTAAATTGCTTCAACCAGCATTTTAATAAATCAACATAGATTTTCAATAACTTATTGAAATCGGTTGAATTGAGATAATCGGAATCATAATTAGGCCCAGGTTTGTCACTAAATTGAAATGCAATTTTAGCAAAAATAGTAATCAAACTGCTAGGGTTCTTTCTTGATGCCAATCTTTTAAGTGCCCTCATACTTGAATTTGCGACGTTTTGATTTGAATGAACGCAATTTCTAGTCAAGATCTCGATAACACTCTTGAAAGAAATACCAGCGGGTCCACCAGTGGACGAATTAGAAGAAGATTTTTCACCATTTGGAGGGACCATTGTGAATGGTATGGCTTCAATTAAAGCTGAAAATACCTCAATATGTAAGTTTTTAGTCATTTGATACGAGAAATCCATACCGAAATGAAATGCCGAGAAAGTGGATTGACTCTTAGAAAAGCCACCACCGTTGTTAGGTGACAACATACTACTAGATGACCACGTATCGCATCCATATTGATTGTCCAATAGTCTGAGCAAAGTTGCAAAAGAACGACATATCTCTTCATGTGAAAGCAGATTATTCGAAGATTTTGCAATGAATCGAAATTCATTGAGTTTCTTTGTTCTCTCAGAATCATTAGTATCTTGTATATCGACCATCATCCTATCATCCAACTCTTTATCAGTTGGAAATTTTGGTTTTCTACCAAGTTCGTAATCTTCAAGAATAAGAAGATAACTCTTTATTACCAATACTATTCTTTCTGCTGACAAATTTTCAAGTGAACTTCCATTAAAAGCAATCTTTAATAATTTGATCAACACATTATCAAGTACGTAATTTAAATGATTAAAACCAACAATTCTGATTAATTCCACCAACCCATTGATGAGTAAATTATCAAAAGCAATCCATTGATTCTTTTTGCTTGTAGCATTTGTATTATACAACAATAAATCAAAAAGACTATCCAACTTCTTCATAACATTATTCAATGTATCTGGAAGCCTATAAAGATAGACCCAAACAAGTCTAGCCATGCACACAACATAAGTAATCTTGTCTTCAATATCGACCTTTGGTTTGAGTTTGAAACTGTTTTCTTCAATAATTTTAAACCATACTTCGGAAAATAACTCCTTTCTAGACACCGATAATGCAGAAGTAATGGCATGTAATGCATATGACCACCCATTATTGGCAAATACCATAGGTGTTGCGACTACTCCGTTTAAAGAGGTCAAAGAATTTCCAACTAAGCTGAATGAAGTACTATTATTTGTTGAAACGGTAGATTTATCGTTGGTGGTTTGATTCCAAATCTGAACTGATTTATAAAATATTTTCTCAATTGCTTCAACCCATGTTGGATGATTCGCTTCAGCAGTTAAAATACCAGCCAATGGTAATATCAAATTGCTTAATACTTCACAATATGCGAATAGAATTGTTTCGTTTTGAGAATTCTCAAAGAACTTGGCTAATGATTGAACAAAATCTGCACTTTCTTCAAAAACTTCTAGTGGATAGTTTGTAAGTTTTAAGTGCTTCATACCGTGAATTAACAAATGTAATTTTGGCTCTTCCTCGATCTTAACATTGGTTGAAATTTTTTCTAAGTCGGCGATAAATCTATCACTCACACTTACGAATCTCTTTTCAGACATATATCCCAATAATTCAGAGAATAAGTTCCAATTAGCTGATCTAGCTAATGACTGACTTGTACTGATCGGGTCGGTAGTTTTCAATTGGGTGTAAACAATCTCCTCGAGTTTATCTTCCAAATCTTCTCCCATCACCTCAAATGAAGTTTGCTTAACCACTTCAATTAATAATCGACATAAAATGTAAATTGAAGCTAATGATTTCCTATCAGCTTGAATAGCAGTTTCTCTTGCTTGAGTTATTTGATCATCATAATAAGCTTTATAACGCCAATATTCATTTTCAACCAGTTTTCTGGGTCCAAATGTAGGTGAAACATTTCCTGAACTCTCACTATTAACTGACGGAATAGCGGATGATGTAGACTGGTTTCTGCGATGGGCCATTTTAGAGAAACTTTTTGTTCTCATCAAACTTAAACTTCTCTTTGATCTTTCATTAGTATTGGAGTTTTTGTTTATGCCAGGATTATTAGGAGATATTGCTGAATTATTCGTAAGTTTTGATAAATTAGCTTTTGCAGTAGCAACAGTTCTTTCTACTTCAGCTGCTGCCATGGCAGCAACTTCGCTCTTTGATTTCCTCCAAAACATAGCACTATCAATCACAGGTTTAGGTTTTCTTCTCGCCACATAACCAAGAGATGCCACTATTTTATCAAATTGAGGATCAACTCCTTCCGAAAGTAAATCGAGAATAGGTGGTTCTTCCAGAAGGGGATATTCGAGGCAAAGATTCAACTTTCGTTCGGCATGACGAACGAATTGAGTAAATATTATATGAAGTGAATATTCTGCAGGTGATTTCAGATCGGTTGCCAAGTCTCTTCGTATGGAAGTAAGTTCTTCTCCGTTGGCCAAGGTTAAACGTTTTATAGAACTTGATGAATGTGACAATGGTGGAGGTAACTGAGGTGATTGTTCTTTTAGTCCATGGTTGATTTGATTATGAGACATAGGAGAAGCGAATCTAGCACCTGGAACAGGGTCTTCATTTTTAGGGGTTTGAATTTCTCCGCCAAATTTAAAATTGAATTTCAATGGAGTATTATCGGTGAAGTCATCTGGAAACAAATCTTGCCCATTTAAATTTGGATTGCTCAGGATATGAGGGGCGTTTTGTAATTTGAAGGTGTTGTCTGGTAAATTATAATTGTATGATGATTTTGGATCTACTTGATCAGGATGCCTTAGTTGGTTGATTTCATTGTCTGTTGCTTGCTGTAAGGAAATTGCTTGTGAAGCTTCAAAATCAATGAGTTGGGGTTTCATATCAAACGAATCTTCTGTCAACGAAAGTGAGATTTTGGAGAACTGATGATTGGGAAGAGTGGCAGATAGATCCACTACACCATCCTGGTGTTCAGGAATGTTAATGCTAGAAGGGTTTTCGTATGAGTAAGACGAGTTTTGGGGTTGGTCAAATGGATATACTGCTGGATCATTAACTTCATTGTACAATGGTTTGTGGTTGATGGTGTCGGAGCTTTGGTTGATTGCTGATTCAAGCTGGTCAGGATGCGATTGATTGAGATGCGATTGATTGAGATGCGATTGATTGGGGCGGAAATGTCGAATAATCTCATAGGATGGATCAGGATTTTCCACCATGCCAGCGGTGTCTTGAACTATTGGATCCATCTCGTGGTTGAAATTTTCAGTTTTTGGCTGGGAACTCACAGGGAGTTCATCCAAGTCAGGAATCTCAATCATTATACCACGAATGTCTGACGAAGTAACACAACAGAAGAAAGTAGATTAGTGATAATATGGTTGTTGTTGTTGTTGTTGTACTCCTACCACTTCATACAGTATTTGATGTTCCGCGATCAAAGGGATAAAAGCTGCGGTGAAGCGAGCGTAGCGATCCAGAACAATAGGATCAGGAAGGGGCGAGGGGAATGAATCGAAGGAAAATTAATTAGCAAATCAATGAAGTTAAGACAAAGATTAATCAATGAATAAAGAAAGATTAATCAATGAATCGAGGAGGTTAATGAAATGGGAGTTTAATAAATTAAAGTGTTTAGAAGCACACCACCAAATTTAACCCCAGTTACTTAACTTTAACCTTTCCAATTAGTACTGCGACTCCAGTAGGAAATAACGGTAGGAAAAATGGAAATATGGAAAATGGAAAGGGCTCGAATTTCACCCCAAGAAATTATCGGAGTTATACTTGTTGCTAAGTGAAACCGCTGAAACAGAGTAGATATATCAATACCCAATACCATTTCATGTTGAATCGAACCATCCATGAGGATGAGGACGAGGAGATTTCTCGTGGTAGACTTTTTAGTTTGTTTTAGATTGAGCATAACCTTAAATGACTAGAGTGGAAGTCGGTAAGACGGTGAAGTTGGTGAGTCGAGATGATGACCGTGAAGGGTTGTTGCAAATTATCAAGGAGAGATAGGCGTTCATGGTATGGTGAGTGATAGACCATAACAGGGACCACAACTGGACCATAACTGGACCACAACTGGACCACAACTGGATCACAACTGGACCACAACTGGACCATAGCAGGACCATAACTGGGACGATAACAGAGACTATTTCAGGGACCATTACAGAGACTAGAGAGATTGAGAGACTAGTGAGTGAATGGGTTCATTTAGTGGTTGAACGGTTCGTATAGGAATGATTGAATGGTCATTTAGGAATGGTTCATCGAACAATTGGTGTTGTTACAGTATGTTTATTTGCAGTAAGGTTTAGAGAATGGGTCCCATATTGCAGTATGGCGGTAATATTGCCGTATTGCAGTATGGAGGAGTAATGTACTCGTTTAATCGTAATTGCAGTTGTTGCAGAAATGCACTGTTTAGAGAATTAAACCTATGGGATCAGATATCAACTATCAAATATTAAAGAAGAGTATCAAATATTAAAGAAGAGTATCAAATATTAAAGAAGAGTATCAAATATTAGAGAAGAGTATCAAACTATCGAAGTATCAAATGCTTTAGAGAAAAGTATGTTTAGTAGAATAGGAGGAATGTAGGAGAAATTATAGGAGAAAATGAAGTAGAATTATTGAAGATGAACAGATTATGGATCAAGAGTTATTGGAAATTTATTTCAGTAATGATATAAAGAATAATACGAGGAATTGGAGAAATACAATAATAACCACAATTATAGAATTGAACAAGTGAATAATTGGCTTTTTAAGAATCCACCTAATCATCCCAGTTCCATCCATATGGTGAATAATCTCTTCATTATAGCCACTCAATTAGGTATATTAGCCACTAAATTAGGCTTGAACATGATTTGCATAGTAAGCATTCCGTGGGTACTTTCATCAAACCTTAAAGTTAATCATCCTTAAGTTAATCATCCTTAAGTTAATCGTCCTTAAGTTTCATTACCAATTGTAACTACGAGATAATACAGAAACACCTTATAAAATATGACCGTTTCGTTCAAAGTTGCAAAGATTATCCAAAGTTACAAGGTTAATTAAATATTGATTCAATGCTCCGAAGTATCACATTCTTTATCATTCAATTTAACCGTTATACTGTGATTCAGTGCTCATTTTCACATTTCGTCCCTCTTGCCCTACCGATTGAGAGTGGGGAGAAGTATTGAAGAGAAATACTGAAGAGAAATATTGGAGTTGTATTACATCAAATCAAGGTTAAAGAATGAAAATTAAACATTGATCATCATTAGGCCAATGACTTATCTCTAAACTAAATGAGCTAGAGAACAGAACCCACCAAACACCAACCAGTCCAACTCCAAATCTACCCACTAAAACTATTAGGCTCTTCTTTCCTCATCAGTCCACATTCTTTCCTCTTCTTCTCCTTCTTCTTCTTCTTCTTCTTCTTCTTCTTCTTCTTCTTCTTCTTCTTCTTCTTGCTTCTTGCTTCTTCTCTCCTTCTTCTTCTTCTTCCTTCCTTTCGTTATCTTCTGTCCTTCATTCTCTTTTCCTCTCCTGTCGCAGCCATTTTGACTCACGCACTAGTTCGCCACTTATCAAGATCTCATCTAAAATTATACTGGTCATCAACATGTCAGAGTCCATCCATGACGTGCCCACGTTAATCAACCAGTTCATTGCTTCTGTGGGAACTGCAGACCCGGAACCGGCGTTAAATCATGCTAGAGAACTTTCAGGTCTTATAGAGACTGATGAGCTTACTCTCTTGAATTTCATTCAACATTTGGGTGGATCATTGACTTCAGAAAATGATCTTATTAGATCCAAATCTTTGAATTGTTTATCAGCAGTCTTGGAACAGCTCAAAAAGTCAAAACTATCCAAGCAAGATATCTCCGTTTTGGTGGAATTCTTAATTAGTAAACTCGAAGATAAAATGTGCTTACAATATGTGTTGATAAGTATTTCATTACTCCTTCAATTCTCCAATTTCTTGAGTTCTAACTGTGACAAAATCCTTTTGAAATTGATCCAAGAATATGATCCTAAGAAGAACTTGGCCAAGATAAGATATGAAGCTTTTCAAATTCTTGAGATTTTGGAAAAGAATAATCTTCCTTATTTGACCAGTAATCAAATGTCTTCGGATTTATTCGTGAAAGCTTTCATCCATTTGGCAACCGGCGAAAAGGATCCTAGAAACTTACTTATTTCCTTTAGTCTTAACATCAAAATCAACCAATCATTCACATTTGATATCAAAAACAATGAACATCACAATTCTTACGTCAATGACTTATTTGATATCTGCTTCTGTTACTTTCCTATATCTTTCAGTCCTCCAGCCAATGATCCTTATAAGATTACCGCAGATGATTTGAAAACAAAATTGAGACAATGTATTGCATCCCAATCATTATTCGCTAAGGACTCTTTTGGTAGTTTAATTGAAAAATTGACTTCCACCAATCCTGTCATTAGAAACGATGTTTTGAAGACAATGTTAGAATGTGTTAAAAACTATTCAACAGAAACTCTTGAAGAATATTGGCTCACCATTTGGAATGCTCTTAAATTCGAGATTCTTCACAATGACGTTTCTATGTTCAAAAGTTCCTCTGATACTATTTATCCAGATTATCAATTGATAGATGATGCTGAAGATAGCAAGTCTTTGATCTTGACATTGGTCATCATTCAAACTCTTGCTCAAAGATTAGGTGATGATCAACTTGATAACCTCATGCAAACAGCCACCTTAGAACTTAAGGATAATTTGATCAAAATTAAAGACAAAACCACCCAATCAGTGATTCTTTTGTCTTGCATTGCATCATTATCCATTCACTCCTTCAATACCATTGCAGGATTCTTATTTTCAAATGATGTATGGGGAAAATACATTTCTAATGAACCCCAAACTCGTGCTGAGGAAACAGACATTTCCGAAGATGTTTTAAGTGTTGCTAATCAAAGAGATTTGGTGGACAATTTCGGATTTGTATTTATTGCTTACCAAGAGTTACTCCAAAAACTTGGAGCCAATTCAAACACACAATTTGTTGATCATTTCACTCTCAATAATGAATTGACTTTACAAAAAGATTACTTGTTGATTTTCTTGGGACAATTATTAATGACTTCATCTAACTTGGAGAAAACTTTAAAGTGCAAAACAATTCAACAATTGGTCAAATTATCAAAAACATACATGTTCTTGAATGAAAATGAAGTAACCTTGATCTTAGGTTATTTCAATGATATAATAGACTCAATCATCAACTCAGGATCATGGGAAAACGATATGGTCTTGACAGAGATTATGAGTAGCTTGGTCACGATTATGGATTCTCAAGAACAATTGATTATTGATAATGTTTTATCCAATCTTTTGATGCACTTGGAAAAATCCAGCGACTCCCCCGATAAATATGCCAAACTCTTGAAGCTTATTGGTGACTTATGCGTCAACTATCGATTATTGGAAATCTTATCTATTAGGTTATCTAACAAATGGACCTTTGATATGGATTTGAATGTATTTCAATCGATTATTGAATGCTTTATTGATTTGGTGATTAAAGTTCAAGGTAAAAATCAGTTTTTAATGAATTCTTGGTATAAATCATTTGTTCCAAAACTCTTAAATATATTATCTGGATTGCAACAAACTCCTGGTGAATACTTGATCGAAAGATGTGGAGATTTAGTGGGACTTATTGTTAGATTCAATGAAATCACAAAACATCAAGCCATTTTAGATGACCTTGTCAACGGAAAGACTTTGGTCAACAAAGTGTTTGAAGAGCCAAATCAATTCATCGGATTAGCCAATAAAATTTTAGCCAATGTTGACAAGTCCGTGACGTTTGGAAATAAGCAAGATGTTGAACGTCAAATTCTCGGATTTATTTCTTCCCTTAAAGAAAATGAATACTTGAGAATCCAATATTTGCAAGCTTTATGTGTCATCTACAATAAATTTCATTTGGAAAACTGTTCTGAGACATTAGAACTATTCTACACCGAATTTAAAAAGGGACTGGTGTCATCGTTTGAAATATTTATTTGGATTATCAAAGCACTTATCTTGAGAATTGATAAGGTGGGTGTTGAATATTTGAACGAATTAATGAAAGATATGGTAACCACTGATAATACCGAAACTTTAACATTAATTTCAAGATCATTGTCAATTTTGTTTGTGGATTTGAAGTTATTTGACAACTCACAAACCACCCCAACAATCAATGCTAAGAAACTTATATCGAAAGTTACAAACTTGAATGTGAAACTTCTTTACAAACAACATGTTTTCGAAGTAGTGTTACCTCAACTCATTGCTAACTGTCAAGATTCACTGCCTCACCAAGAGATATTCTTAAATGCATTATCATTGATTATTGAAAACGTTTCCACCAAGATCTTGTCAAGTCATTTGGATGAAATTCTTCCATTGGTTTTGAAGGGAATCACCGTTAGAGATTCTCCTACAGTATTAAAATCTTCCTTGACCACGTTGAAAATCACTATACAAGAGAATCAAAAAATCATTGAACCATATTTGTCTTCATTGATCCCCAATCTATTAACATTGGCTACTAAAAGTATCAAGAACAAATCAATCAGAATTAATAAGGAAGATATTCGTGTATTGAGTTTAGAATGCTTGGTTGAGATCTTTTCCAAATACCCAAACTTGGAAAGACACCGCTTGAGTACTTTGAACCAATTGAAAGGAGGTTTGGATGATAAAAGAAGAAATGTCAGAAAGCTCTGTAGTGACTTGAGACAAGTTTTGTATGAACTTAGATAGAATTAATAGACAAAGGACATGCAATTTTAGAAACTTCTAAGTTTAGAAGTTTCGAAGTTTCAAAGATTAGAAGTTGTAATCACTCGGATTCACTCTCGTTGTAATCCACTGGAGCCAAGCCAGGTGTCAAGCCAGGATAAGAAATCACTCCTGTCTTGATCTTATTATCGAAATCTTCATATTTAGCATGCTTGGAGTGATCCTTTGGTAAACCTCTTAATCTCTTCTTAGGCTGTTTTGAAATCAATTCGTTGCCCAAAAGCGAAGTTCTGATTTCTTCCAATTCCTGTTTGATATCTTCATCATCTATATTACTGACATTATTAAGTTGGTTTATGTTTCTCTTACGTAATTTGGCCAAATATTTCACTTCTTCAGGGCTATGATTCTCATGATTCTTGATGATATTGTACTTGATCATTTTACTGAATTTCTTATCTTGTTCTAACTGTTTCTTGATCTTTTGAGTCATCTTAGACTTCTTCTTAGCTTTGGTTATTTTGCTGTCTAACTGCCTGGAAAGTTGTTGAGTAGATGAGATATTTGAATCTTCTGGCACTATACCAGAACTATTAGGGAGCACATTGGCAAAGAGTTTGTTTAAAGTGGCCTCGGCCTGCTTCTTGGATGTTTTTGACTTGAAGGACATTGGCACTCTAAGAGATGAGTTGAAATTTTTAAGACTAACCCCGGGTTATATGCAGGACATGAGATCCGATACTTTTAGGTGATGATCGCAGCTTGTAGCAACTTTTTAAGGTGATAAGATTAAGTATCATGAAAAGATCAAATGTAGTTAAGGTAAATCGGAATGGGTTTCTAAAGGAAGGATTCAGGTATATTTGGTGAAAATTTAAAGGAAAAAGGTGGTAAATAGCGATTTTTCACTCGTTTTGGACAGATGAGTAGAGTTAGTTGAATCAACACCAAACTTGGTTCCACGAGTGATATCATACTGTATTCAGAATGTTATACAGACATCAATTGGACCATCTAGGTGAAAAATCATCTAATTTCCACATGGACTCTCTTGGGTATATTTCCTGGATCAAGATCAGCTGAAATCGAAACATTTCATCAACATTTCATCAACATTTCATGGTGTTCCACCTTTCCTTCTATGCATGTATAATCCAACAAAGGTAGCGAATGTTCCCAATAGGTGAATTTAGGTGAATTAGGAGAATCGGGTGAATTATGAGAGATTCCTCATGGCACTATTCCCCATGCTAATGCCCCAAACATGCCATTTTCACTACCCCAAAAATGCTTATCACAGGCCAAAGGTTTGGCCAACATTGTGACACCAATCAATTGAGTCTGACACTCTCCCACATCCCTCCACCTTCAAGTTAGTTATCACATGAAAGAACGTGAAAATAGCTGGGTCCCGGTGTCACGTGGCGGGAATTAGTGCCCCGCCGCCCTAGACCGAGGCCCTTGAGGGCCCCATCAAGCACAACTCCCCAACGTCATCGTCGCTTGAGGCGATATTTCCCCTTTGGGTAGTGTTCCTTGCCAGGCATTTTTCACATGACTAAACTCACGTCAATTGCTGGGGCCTGCTCACCAAAGTTACCGCGGCCATCTTCCATCACTTCGTTTGTTCTTAGCACGTTATCCAGTGATTGATGGCCTAATTGGGACGTAGGTGGTGGTGGATTTCATTATCATTGGCAGTTATGCATGTTTCCCCACCATTGGATTGGTTAACTATGTCAAGTACCTGAAACCTTCTATCTGAGCTGTGGGTTTGGCGGGGCCATGTGCAGGACGGTTGCAGAACACATGCAGGATGCGGGCCAAAAGTACAAAATTACCCCATACTTGTGAAATTGCCATCAACTATTTAATGGTGCAGATCCCCGGTAGATTGAATTATTAACATACTACACTAATAGCAATATTAATAGTATAAACTCAACTACTCAACTGAAATAGAATAATGTCTGACTTAGCCGCTGATGGATTTAACGCTTCTGCTTTATTTAAGCAATTAGGTGATGGATTGAGTGATGAAAAGATTAAGAAGAAGGCTATCTCTGGTGTTAAGGCTGTTATTGTTATCACATTAAAGAACAAGGAAGGTAAGGAACAATCCTGGGTTTTGGACCTTAAGAATGAAGGTTCTGTTGCTAAGGTTGATTCCATTCCAAAGAGTGACGTTCAATTGATCTTGAAGGATGCTGATTTCGTCAAGTTGGCCAACGGTAAGGCCAATGGTCAAAAGTTGTTCATGAACGGTGCCTTGAAGGTTAAGGGTAACATGATGAAGGCCACTGCCATTGAAGGTGTTTTCAAGGCCATTGACCCAAGACCAAAGTTGTAAATGTGCATAGTTATTATGTTTACCTGGGGTGAACTTTACTATTGAATGAATATTACTTGAAATATTTATCCATTGGAATGTTTACAATCAAGAAGATCAAGATGATCATCAAGATGTTACAATCTCAAATGGACTGTAGATGAATGGAGATTGTAGACCATCAATTGAAAGGGACAAGAATTCAATTGAAAGGGACAAGAATTCAATTGAAAGGGACAAGAATTCAATTGAAAGGGACAAGAATTCAATTGAAAGGGACAAGAATTCAATTGAAAGGGACAAGAATTCAATTGAAAGGGACAAGAATTGAAAGGGACGAAAATACAATTGAGATTTCAATACCGGAGTGTTTGATTTGATAGACTCAACAGAAAGTCACTTAAGAATTGGAATGGATTATTCATGGCATTGATTTTCATATTAATATCTGTGATATCTGGGGAAAATGAAATCTCTAAGTTTTGAAAATTTCAGAGTATTGTAGTTAATTCAATACTACATCAATTCTTATATCATATATAAACCACTCTTACTCTCCGTGAGCTCAATTAATATTCGATATCTCATTATTTATTACTAGTGGTTATAGTGAGAGCAATCAACAGTGGGGCAAATAATGTCCAAAATCTAAAATACAAATTACAAACCACTCCCTAGATCCCAAATTCTCTAACCATGTGAAGTGATCCCCCAAATCATCTTTCTCTCTCTAACTATTATCTACCTTGTCTATCCATGTCCAATGAATAAAGTGTCCTGCACACAAACAGGACAAATATCAACTTCAAATGTGATCCAACTCAACTACCACCTCCACCCCACCATCATGACAGACACAACGCCCCCAGACCACCTAGCCATGTTCTTTGACTCGAATTACATCCCAGAGAAATATGTTGACACCCTTTTCCAAATGTCTACTACCAATTTAAAACCAGGACTCCAGTCTCAAACTAAAGGCTTAAGTGAGCTTTCGAACCTGATCTTGGGGTTGATCACCCATTTGGACTACTACACCAACGAATTGAACAAGAACTTACGTGATAAGCTCGATACATTGAATTCCAACTCCAACAACTTGCTCGGAGAAAGTGACTTAGGTGGCGACAGCACCACCCGTTTACAGTACTATGTCAACGTGTTAAACAATGCTGTGCTATCATTGCAGGCAGAACTTGCCTCGGTGGTGGAGCAATTGGACTCACAGCATTCCGAGGACGACGCCGTACAGAACTTGAGGCATCTAAAATTGGTCAAGGCGAACCTTACCCTGGTGTTGAAGGTATATGAGTTTGTCAACGGCAGTGTACTTTCGAAGCTGTCATCTAACAATAACGATTCTGTGACAGTAGACCAATTTGAAAAGTTGTTGACCGACTACCTCGACTCTCTTAAATCATTGAAGGCACCAAATACCAATCCAAAGCCTATGTTGGAACAAATCGACCGCTTGATAGAAATTGGAAATCTTTTCAATAACCTCAGCATGTTTGGTCCAGCCTATAAACAGTTCTTAAACAAATTACAGAATGAGAGAGAAACGTTTGAAAAATTTCAATAACCACGATCTAAATGAATTTAAATAACCAAAATCTAAAGAATCTAAATGAATCAGAACCTTCTAATTCCATGAAAAATCTTATAATAGTCCAATATTATTCTGGTACTATTTTCTTTGCATGATAATGACTATAAGTCGTTACAAATATTCAAGAATTAAATTAATACATTATGTTAAATTATACATTATCCAAAAGTTAAATTTATCATCGTAAGTCTATGCATTACATGTCTGGCATGTATAATCTCTGAGCGCAGAGTTTGTTGATTATTTATACTCCTTTTCGAGTTCTTCTTTGCCATCTTCCAATTCATCTTCTTCATCATTCTTCTTCTTTTTCTTGAGGAAATTGAATCCCACATAATAAATGAATAAATTGAATGCCTTAGTTGGAAAGATCTTTTCAACCCACCAATTTGGAATAATTCTGATGAGTACACCAACTGGAATACTTACAAATCCACAAATAATTGCTGTAGCCCACATTCCTGGAGTTTGTCTAGCGATACTGAAAGCAGCTCCTCCAACAAACATGATCAAGATTTGACAACCTCCAATAATTGCAGCAATGGTAATAAAGTACCAGTTTCTGAATAAATGTTGAGAGAAATCCAAGTTATCACGAGTGATTCTTCCACGAACGGTGGTGATTTCATCGGCTTCATCAAGCTTTCTAGTGACAACCAATTTCCAGAATTGTAACCAAACAAATGTGTTGAAGGTCAAGGCATTCAATTGTTGTTCTTGATGGTTTGTTATATGTTCAACATTACTGAAAAATAATTGTTTACCAGCAAAATGAAGAACAAATGTAACCACAAGCTGAGTAATAGATTGTCCCATAATCATCTTCCACATTGAAGTAGAAATTAATGGAGCACTTCTTCCCAATGGCTTTCTATCCAAAAATGATTCATCTGGTTTATCAGTTGCTAATGCCAATGCAGCTAAGGTATCCATAATCAAGTTAACCCATAACAATTGAACGGCAGTAAGCACAGATTTATCATCGGATGAAGCAACAGCAGATACGAATGTAAGAACACAAGCAGTGATATTAACTGTAAGTTGAAATTGAATGAATTTTTTGATAGAAACTGCAACAGTTCTACCCCATTTGATTGCTTGAACAATATCATTGAAATCATCAGTCATCAAGATAATATCCGAAGCTTCTCTGGCAACCTCAGTTCCTGAGATACCCATGGAAAATCCAATATCAGCTAATTTCAATGCAGGTGCATCATTAGTACCATCACCAGTAACTGCAACAACTTCTCCTGATTTTCTAAGGGTATCCACAAGGATTCTTTTATCTTCAGGGGATGATCTTGCCAAAACCTTCAAGTCAGGAGCAATTCTAGCTCTTTCACGTGGTGAAAGTTGTCTGAATGCTGGACCTTCCATAAAAGCATACTCATTAGATAAATCGTCTGGTGTAAGAATGTAACAACTCTTGGAAATTGCTTTAGCCGTAATTAAATTATCACCAGTGACCATTCTAACACTAACACCAGCTTTTTTACACTTGAGCACAGCTTCTGGAACACCTTCTTTTAAAGGATCTTGAATACCAACAATACAATCAAGGGTAAAAGTTCTATCTTGGGGTTTGTCACCATCTTCATTAATTCCATTGAAACGAGCCAAGGCAGAAGAAGTAAATCCAGTAAGTTTGACCAACAAATTAGGATCAGCTTCGGACTTATTGTCACTATAAGCATACTCGGCTGGTGGCCAGCTTTCTAAACCAACAAAATCACGGTGAGCTAAAGCAATGGCTCTTAAGGCATCGTTGGCATACTCATCAATGTTGTTCAAACATTTATCTCTTCTTTGTCTATCCAAAGCAACTACTTGTCCATTAGTATTGAAATGGAAACCACAATTCTTGAAAACAATTTCAGCTGCTCCTTTAGCGTAAAGTCTGTAACCATTTTCAATTTTGATTACTATACCTGACCATTTTCTTGAACTTTCAAAAGGGATAATTTGAACGATTTGATTAGCATTTTCATGACGATGAGCATCTAAACTTCTGGTACCAAATAAATTGAAGAGTTCATTGGCAAGAATTAAAAGAGCAGATTCAGTTTTATTACCAACGTATGGTTCGGAAAATGATCCCATCTCAAATTGTTGCATGCTATCATTCTTTTTAAATAATTGTTTCAAGAATGGGACACGTTTAGGCTTTTGTTTCATAAGTTCAGCCTTTTCCTGATCATACTCTGAGTTTTCAAATGCTGTAGAATTGAGGGATATGTTGGTACAAAGAAAGATCTGGAGATTTGAATCGATCTTATCTAAGATTTCTTTGGATGCTGGACCTTGACTTCCCACCGAATCATCGAAAGATAATGCGTTTTCATCATCATCCAATCCAAAGAAACCTCTGACCACTCTCATTCTATTTTCAGTAAGAGTACCGGTTTTATCTGAACAAATGGCGGTTGCACCTCCCATAGTCTCACAAGCTTTTAACACTCTTACCAAATTACCATTTTGGGCCATTCTTGTGGTAGCGAAAGCCAAAGCTAAAGTCACGGCAAGAGGTAAACCTTCAGGTACAGCAACAACAACAATAGTGATTGCTGTGATCAAAATATCCATGAAAACTTTACCCTTTTGAGCAGACTCAAAATCATGAAAACGTCCACCTGGGGCAATATTCACACCAAAACGAATAAGAAGAACAACGAATAAAACTGCCGCTGCAAGGAACCCATACTTGGAAATACCTTCGGCCAAATCGTCCAAACGTTCTTGTAAAGGAGTTGTTTCAGCTTCAGTGTCAAGACTCAACATGGTTCTACCATGGATGGAGTGCTTACCAACTGCAGTGATAACAGCATTTCCTAAACCTTCAAGGACTTTGGAGCCTGAAATAAGATATGGATCTTTGAATTTGATAGCAGCAGAACCCAAATCTTCTTGGGTTGGAAGCTGAGCTTCATAGAAGTCCATGGCATTGGAAACGGGATATTTTTTGATGGTGGCACTTTCACCAGTTAATGCAGATTCATCACATTCAACTTCACCCTGTACCAAGACACCATCAGCAGGTATAACATCACCAGTTTGTAAGTTTATTATGTCACCAACCATAAGGTTATAAATTGAAACCAATTTCTGTTGACCACCGCGAATAACGATGATATCTCTGTCGGTCTTCTTAGCGTTCAATTTTGCAAATTGTCTTTCTTTTTGATAATCATTTGCAGCTCCAACAACAACCACGATTATAATGGCCACCAAAATAGCCACACCTTCAACCCAATCAATTTTTGGAATAGGTTTATGCTCATCATCATAAAAAGTCTCTTCACCAAAGGTTTCGTATAATCCCAACGCCAATGACACCACCGCAGCCACTGATAAAAGGATTAATACCTTATCTTTCATGGCTTCAAAACAGAGACGGAAGAAGGATTTTTGGACTTTGACGGGTAATTTATTCACTCCAAAATAGGATTCACGAGCCTCCATATCATTTTTATTAGTATCATCTATACCTTCCAGTATATCAACCTTAAGATTCGAGAAAAGTTGTTTAAAACCACCCAATTCATACAATACCTTAAGTGATTTTGGATCATGCAATTCTGATAAGGTGGTTGGAGTAATGGGAAACTGTGGTTTCTTAGATGGTTTAGATGCAGTAGATAAACCAGTTAAATTATGCATGATTGAAGTTCTAGGAGGAGGAACATGTTGAAGATGTTCTTGTTCAATTTCTTCTTCATAAGTAAGGGGAGTAGCTGAATTCACACTGGCAGCATCCGTAGGATCAGCCACAGGTTTAAGAGAAGTGGCTGTAGCCACCTTATCTACCGGAGTTTGAGGTGCCATGATAAGTTGAAGTTCAGCAATAGCTTGAATATCCACTAGAACTCAAGGGTATTAGAATTAATCCTTAATCCTTAATCCTGATAATTAATATGCTTTAGATCACTGAGGATGATATAACACAAATGAATATAATGATTATGAAATTTGAGGAAGATTCGTGGTGGAGTGATCGATTTAAATGGGATTATCTATCAGTTTAACTAACTGGGTTAATCAACTCTTATAAGCATGCAGGGACAAATGGTGGAGAGGTAAATCAGGGCACGCCGATTGTAAAACAACTAGTTTGAAGCCGTGATTAATCAACGCTGGCGCAGTCCATGCCAAGGATGGCGCACTTAGTGTACCAGGCGCATCGTTGCGGGCGAGGAGGCTGTGTAGACTCTGTGCAGGAACGATGATGAATGACACCAAATTGATGGAGATGACACTGAATTGGTGATGATGGGATGATGGATGATAGATGATGGAATGGAATGAAGAATTCTCACAGGGTCATGGTCATGTGGTTTGGTTTGGTTGTGCTCTGGTAGGACCGCGATCAACTTGATGTCATCAAAGCTGTCAGCATGGGCCATGCCTGTAAGCTCCTTTGTTGAGCAGACGCATTAGCACTGCCTCCTCATCCCCTCGTGCGACGAGCGGCACCGGTCAGCGTAAGAAGGGTGGATGGCCAAGATTGTGGAGATTACAGAAGCTCCATAAGCATTAAGACTGGGCTGGGGACCAGCCGGGGCCATACCAACCCACCAACCTCATACATGATATCACCTATAACCCATGACTCGGTGTTTGGTATTTAGTGTCTGTGTCTGGTGTCTGGTATTTAGTGTGCCTAATCGGTTAATTGCTTAATAAGCCTACGATCATAAGCCATATCATATCAGCGATGGTACGGATTATTGTAGTAGGGAACTGACCAAGAGCAATCGGGATGTCTCAATTATGGATGGATGTCTCACTTCACAAATGCCTCAATATCGAGGACACAATAGAGCCGTTTATGACCAACATCATCTCACACTTCCCCCACAATTATCATTTCTTCACGTACCCAGTGTTGGAGGTTAATGCTTAGCCATCGCAATCCAACGCAATATCATCGCGATGCAAAATAGCATAACCATTAAGCATTATTACTCATCATCAACTTCTCATCATCAACTTCTCAGCTCTCAGGTTCTACCTCAAGTATACACTACAGTGACAATAATTGGTTCACATGCGCATGATGTTCACTAGTTTACTCTGGCTCATAATACACCATGCAATGGGATGGAATCTATAGGGTTTAGCATGAGGTTATAGTAAGATGTCTAAGTGCATCGTATAGGAGGATGTATTTATGCATGTAGTGGGAATTATTCCTTTTTCATCATCTGGTGATTTTGCAGCCAACGAGCATGCGCGTCTGTCGGAGATTAAGCATTAAGGCATGGTTTCGCTCGTAAACTGTGGTGAAGGCTGCACGGAATCTGTAAGAATGTCGCGCTTACATGCAGGTGGAGCTAAACCTGCAAGGAACATATGGAATGTCGTACTTCCCTGCTATGAGAGTGGCGGAGGTCAAGGATGACTGAGCATTGCTGCGATGAAATTGATGACAGTCTAACTCAAACTCATCGGCAACATATTGCCGCAGCCAAAGCCAAACATTAACCGAGTCTAACTTGCTAGTGGGGGACCCTTCTTTGATGTCGATGTCAAAGCCATGTACGATTGTTATCATGAAATGAAACCTCTTG
Source organism: Suhomyces chickasaworum (assembly GCA_030568495.1). Taxonomy (NCBI): domain Eukaryota; kingdom Fungi; phylum Ascomycota; class Pichiomycetes; order Serinales; family Debaryomycetaceae; genus Suhomyces; species Suhomyces chickasaworum. The sequence continues at coordinate 75,464 of JAJMGF010000022.1, read as the reverse complement.
GCCGGCTCCGCCACAATAGCGCAAGGCCCAATAGCCCAATAGCCCCGCAGCCGTACGGCCCATTGAAGAGCCGCCAACTTTATCTTCACTCTGATAATGGAATTAACCATCTGACTTATAAATCGGTGATGTCGTGGGGGCAAACCAAGACTTCAATCTATCGTGGTGGCCGCAGTAAGCATGCAGCAGTTGTGATGTGTATTTACTTCACTGACGCGAAGAACTTCATGACCTGTAGACCTGTAGAAACCACGGGTTTACCGGCGGTACCATGTCAATATTAGTGAGGATTGCAACCACACCGACGGGACACCAATGGGACTCCCAACGGGGAATGTGGAACACCACCTCAAACTACCCATAGACTTAGATATGGTAGTTATCACAAAATGAATTCCATGGAATTTGAAGGAATAAGCCACCACGATGTGCCAGATCTGCCACAAGTGGTGGTAGAAAAATCTGGTAATCTTGAGACAGAGGCAATTGCGTTGAAGGCTGAGTTTTGGGGTAGGGATAAACTGGAGACTTTTGACTCGTGCTCATTATCCCAATTGGTTCAAATAGGTCAAACACCATAGATTTCAATTATTTCAATTAGGTAACTCCATTAGGTAACTCCATTAGGTAACTTCATTAGGTAACTTCATTAGGTAACTTCACTAGGTAACTCGTCAAATCAGCGTGCTATCGATTGTTCTTTCCGACTCTGGCTCTGACTCGGCTCTGGCGATGAGAATTTTGGCCTATAATGTTAATACTCGGGGAAGAATTCATCTGGTGCGACATTTATCTACTCATCTCACTAATGAATTGGAAACCACAGACTTCAGAATTATTGACCAAACACTCTAAATCATTCTGACTAGTAGATTTAATTCTTCATATGTTGTCAAGAGCTAGTTTGGGGGATTTTGGGGATGCTGGGATGATTGAGTAAGACGAATTGGAGAGGCGCAGTGTCGCACGGCTAAGCCTTACTACTACTAGTTCAGATCCAAAAGGTACAAATTGGCCCTGCTGGCCAAACGGTTAAGGCATCCGCCTCCTAAGCGGGAGACTCCGGGTTCGAGTCCCGGGTAGGGTTTTGTTTTTAGTGTCACGTGACCAATTTCTTTGACTTTCACCCCAGATTATCAACTATAACACCGACACCACAATCCATATTAATTAGTTCTAGATCATAACGAGAATCTTTATGGCTTTACACGTGATGCTTCTTTACTTAGGAAGTCAATTATTTGTGTATTTCAAACTATGATAAACTTTTTGATTATGCCGAATAAATTGTTGGTTCTTGAAGAGAAACTATCATGATGAGAATAATGAAATCATTTGGTGCTCGAAGGGAAATTATCATTATGAGAATAGTGGGATGATTTCTATTTGATTGAGTAATCTGATCAATTTAATTTTATGAAATTGATGGTTTAAAATCCAAAGTCAAACGAGCTCATATCAGGTTCCTCAAAAGCACTTGAAGGTGGAGAGGCTTTATTTTTAGGATTAGTGACGGGTTGTGATTGTTTAGCCACTTCTTCCCTGTGGAAATTTGATTTGGGCTCGTTCCATTCCACTTTAAGTTCCTTCTTTGGACCATGAATGAAGTTCCAATTTTTAAGAAGTATGATAGCCAAATAATCACAACCCATTCTGGTATAAATCATACACACTTTCAAAAGGAAATGAGACTCTTCTTCGGAACTAATATTCAAAGATCCCTTTAAATAATTGATTTTCTGGTGTCGAAGTTCATTGAACAAGATGATTAATACCGGATCATCCTTTAAGAAACTTTGGCCAGAAGTAGATGCTTTTGCTTTACTCAAATAATTTTGGTAACATAACGCGCTGAATTTATCCTTATGACTTAAAGCAATTTCTAAAGGAGTTCTAATCAATGCTTGAATAGAACACTCTTTTTGTCTAAGTTGCCAGAAAATCCAACTAGTAGTCCATCTATCACCATTTTCAATCGCCTCTGGTAGAATATAGTTTTCAATCACGGTGAGCAAGCTTTCATTAACACCATTTTCATTGTTATTAGCAAAGTTATGTATCTTTGAAATAGCAATTGCTAATGGAACATCGTTCACTTTATTAGCAAGTATCAGACAACAATCTTTTGCTGATCCTCCTAGAAGAAAGAACATTGCTGCATCCATATATCTGTGCTTTCCAAGTAATACGAAAGCATTTTTCATAGCTGCAGATTTCCATCTATCTTCACTGAAATCATTGGCTAAAAACTTTAACATCTTGGCTTGTTCAGGATGAGCCACCGTTCTCCATAATCCAATTAATATTTGCTTTTTTTTCAACGCCAAATAAATGAGTCCTGATCTTCCAGATGGGTCTCTGGTATCACTGAATTCATTTCTAGCTGCATTTTCCAAAATCTTCACTAATCTTGAGGTTTCTACCCAAAAAACAAGGCCGGTTTGTTTGATATTCTCCCAAGTCAATCTACTCCGGTAATGATCTTCCACTGCATTTAATAGCACCTCTCTATTATCACTGTGTAATGCCCAATTAATGTCTCTCATGGAAAGTTTAGGTTGTTTTGTTGACATTTGAAATAACTTGAAACCGATGAAAAATCTAATTCCATTCCGATCCAAAGACAAGGAGTATTTCTTCAAAGTTTTTGAAATTGTGATTATAGAAATAAGGGTACTTTGTTGATGTCTAGTTAATAATGGTAGTGATATTTTCATTAACTTTTCAATTAGTAAGTCTGCCAAAGAGTCATTGAACTTTCCAAAGATTTCCAAGCCATTTGATTTTAATAATGATTCATGCAGAAGATTGACCCGTGGAGTATTTGTACCTGTAAATGGTTCAACAATTGTCAGGAATTTACAACTTAACATTTGTTCAGTCATATCCATCCCTAAATCCCATGATATATGTTCACCTTTCCTAATACTTCGAAATAATTGAACCAATATCTTTTGCACCAACTTGATTTGATCTAAAAATAGGCATTGAATCAAAAATTGTGGATGATAAATTGGTAAGGGTCCATTCAAGATTTTCGCTAAATGTCCAATATCATAGATTAAATCATCAGTTGATCTATTGATCCTTTGATATCCTGCTCCATCATCGATCTCAGGGGTATCGTAAGAAACTCCTGTTCTTGTGTAACCTGTCATTAACTCACGAATTACCGAATCAATAGTGGATGTTTTTTCAGATCCTAATTTCACCCATTTATCATCAATGAAAAATTGATTTCCACTTCCAATTACTAGATAACCATCATTTAACCAGATCAGATCACCAATTTCATGAGAAGTATAATGTGAGATATCAATCTTTTTAAGAACTGCATAAGTGGGTATATTGTTGGTGTAATCATATCTTAATTGAGTATAGAGTAAAACACATCTTTTAAAGCCCACAGAAAATATCGCATTTGACATTTGTTGTTCACTGTCATTATTAATAAATGTCCAATCCAAATCTCTAATTTCTCCATACTCTGAAGGAAACAATTCTTCATATTCCAAAACTCCTGATTTAGTATCCCATATGGATAAATTCACCCCAGCTTCATCAATTATAGCAACCTTATTCATAATGGCAGTTCCTTGTATTTTGCTTGAAGATTTGATATTTGTGTGGATTTCTGAAGTGATTTTCCAGTGTAAACAATCCTTGAATTTAGATGGATCAATGGCAAATATTCTTAAATTACCCAGTTTATCGATTACTGAGACCAAATTTCTTTCTGTCTCCGACAATAAAGAGTCGATGCTTTCAATTTGATGAATCTTTTCTGTTTGAGGCAATGGGTCAATAAGAATATCCACTAAATTGATTACTTCAAGTTTGGAATTTTTGTAAGTTAATTGAATTTCCCATGCATATACGTCATCACTTTCCAATATAGATACCACACAGTAAGATTTTCTATGATTGTCTGAATGTAACTCTGCCAAAATGAACGCTTTAGGTTCATTGTTGGACTTGACCTTTAACCTTTGGACGAGTTGGGCAGATTGATCACTATATCTGTAATCACAGTCCCACATACTGATAAATCCACCACTTTCAAGTGTCACCACCAAATGTCTCTTTGATTCCTGATTATCCACATTTCCTATGATAACTGCATCCCAGATACTTCTTTCAGTGGAAGATTCGTGTCCAATGGAAATGTCAATTCTGAATTTTTTGGTGATTGTTAACCTTTTGGTGGAAGAGTCTTGTAAATAAATTGGTTCCCAAATATAATTATGAGAAGCAAATGAAGAAACAGATAATAGAATCGAATCGTCAGATGATTTTACTAATTTTTTAATAGATTTAGTGTGACCTTGAAATTTGTCAACTAAAGTGGAGAAGTATGGTGACTTTTGTGATTCATCTTGGTCAAACAAGTCTTCAATTGAGAAAGAATTGAGTCTCACGGTGTTCTTAACTCGATCTTGTATTAAGAATGCCAACTTTGAATATTGAAGACCCGGCTTCAAATAAGTGACATTCAGTATGCAAATGGGCTTTTGAACATTAATAAGGAAGTCACTAGAATGAAAATATTCTGAGTTATACTCAATGGAGGGATCATGCACGTAATTAATACGAGATGGAAATGAATTGGGTCCCGAGACCTTGAATTTGGTATTCACAGGAACGATTTTTATGAAGTTTGGTGGATTAATTGAAATGTTAGAAATTGAATATATTGCCACATTACCTAATTTCGATATCACTAGAAGTATATCTAAATCATCAGCATGGCCTGGCATGTTTCGAATATTTTCAGGAACAAAATGATTTTCAATCACCACCACCGATGCAACCTCCTCTGGGAAGATATTGGACAAGTCAATTTGACACCAAGATTTAATATGAGAATGGCTATTGAACTCGTAGGTAGCCCATACTCTAAAGATATTATCGCTAGTATAAGTGTAGATGATGTCATTTTCTTCCTCTTGATCAATGTAACCCCTGATATTTTTGATATTGGCAATAGACCCGTCTAAAGCTCTGGATTTTTGTTCAATTCTAGTATCATGAACTCTTAAGTAATGATTGGTGACAAAACTACCTTTTGGATGGTCCAAAAAGTTAAGTTCGAACACGGTGTTATCTCCGTAAGACACTCTGGACCACACTTTAACCAACCGGTCGAAGTGGCCACTGGTGGTCAAGATCATATCTGCTCTTTTAGAGATATTTACTTTGGTGATGCCATTCGATTGGGGCATGTGCCATCTTTGATAAAGACTGTAATTTCCATATTCCTCGTTCAAATAATACAATGCAATGGAATCATCCGAACCAACTGCCAATTCGTCCTCTTGTAATGCCCATTGCATCGAATGAATGTTGGTATTCACATCTAGTTCCATGGAGAATACCCATTGAGGCTTGGTGACGTACTCATTGGGGGTATAAATCTGGATTTTTTTGGTGATGGCCACGGCTATGGTCCCTTTCTCGTTAATTGCTATACATCTGGAATCTGATGGAAGATAAATCGTTTGTAAATGACTGGTTTCTCGGGTGGTTCTGGTGGTGGTAGGAGTGGTTTCTACTGAAATAATGAGATTGTTTCCTGATCCATAGACAATCACGTGGTGGTTTTTCCATAGACTGTGTACGAGATTGCCTTCCCTCTTGCTGACTTCCCCAGGCACGAAGGTAATCGTCATTCTGGCATTAACTATAGGTGTTGGGTTAGCCTAGGAGAATCACGTGTGTATAGATTGAATGACTGAGGTTGGCATCCTGCATGTGTGATGTCCTGCATATACTCTGGAATCAGACAAGTCAAACTCAGACAAAAGTCGAGATTTCCTACACGTGACCAATCTGCATCAACTTACTTTGTCATCATGGGTGCTAGGTAGGTACAAACAGTGAAAATTGAGGCTATTTGCGGCTCCTTTCCAAGGGAGGAGTCGTTTCTGCCGATTACACAAAGTCAAGCTAACCTCTAGTTGCAAAGATCAGAAAAAAGCGTTGGCTATTTGCCTTCAAAGATCACCATGTGTATTGATCCAAAGAAACACACCAAAAGAATGTTTAATGAATCCACAATTGAAAAAGGATTTACCGGAGTTGTGCATTGCCAACTTCAAGGCCTTCATGGATTGTAAGAACGGAATGTTTGACATGAGAAAGCGTATGAGAGGAAATGCCCCCATCTCCACCGGTAAGTATGATGAGACTTATGAGAACTTGTCTAGTGGAAACTATAATCCTTCGGAGGAAATGAAGAAGTTGGATGTGTTGAATAGAAACTTATCTAAGCAAAGACAAATACGAGAGGCAGAGGAGAAGGCTAGATTATCGGGTGAACAATAAGTCTTGTGCTTGAAGAGAGGTTGTTGGAAGAGAGGAGGCTAGATAAGTAGGTGGAAAATAAGGAACACCCTCAAACATAGATTGAACAAGAATACAAAGTTGGAAAGAAGTCAAAAAGCAAGTCAGAAGATAAAAGATAAAAATCAAAGGTATAAGATAAAAGATAAAAGGTAAAAAAGATTAGAAATAAAAAAAGGTTAAAAGAGACTGAATGAACTGAAGAAATGGAAGAAAGAAGATGATGATGAGGAATTGGATACTGCTCAGGTGACTAGTTGAAGTGAACCTATTGGACATCATATATTTGATGACTTCATTGTTAAAATTCAAGTTTGGGTACAATTTGATATGAGTGAACAGATTATTAACAACCCCATCAAAACAGTATGGATGCGCTATAATCAAGAATTCTGAATGACATTAGCGTTTGAGAGGCATATTGGTGATGGTTATTACGTTCCATGTGAGTGTGGGGGTGTTACTATGAAAAGTTTATGAAGAATCAAACTAAAATACCATTAATTGTTTATTCAACTTATTTGCAATCAAAATGAACCTAGAACGAACTAGATTTTCGATTTCTGATAAAAGAAACTTTGTGGGTGTTCATATCCATCAACCCATTCCAGATTCATTGAAAAATAATTCAATTTATGAGCTTACATTTATTCGATACTCGGTGTTCGGTTTTGAGTATTCTTTGAAGAGATTCCGAGTATGTTTTCTTTTCTCTGATTTTGTAAACAGATTTTGATTAATCTAAATATCAATATTAAAGATCAAATTCTCGGATTTCAGCAAATCATGAATTGAAATATTTAGAAATGGCTACATTTTGAATCATCAAATCCTTGAATCGTCAAATTATTGAATCAATGCCAAATGAGAGTGAATTCCTCATTGACATCCTGACATTTTAACATGTGTTAATTGCAAAGTGTGTGATTTATCTCCCTTTGCTCGAATTTGGTTCAGGTGCATCTGGACATCAATCAGGTCTCACCATTTACGCATGGTAATGGCCAGTCCAATCATGCAGTATCTGCAATGTCACCAGCACGTCGCTTACAAGTGTTTCGAGCTACGGAATCTTCCACTTAGTCCACTTTTCCAATTATCTTTCTACCAGCATTTTGTGTCTGAAGTCATCGCACTCATCTCTCCATAGGTTTCTGATTGAAAATCAAGCCATAATCGAAACGAGCCAGCTCAGCTAATTTTGAACTAATTGCATTCGCTTTTTGTTTGCTTTTGCATTTGCTTTTGCTTTTGCTTTTGTTTTGCTTCTTTTGCTCTTTTTGTTTTGCTTTTGCTTTCACTCTTTACTCTTTACATTTTCCTCTACTGTGTGGGATCACCTTATTGGCCTGTGTGCTGTACATAATAAAACACAATATTGAACTTTGTAATTTTGAACGTTTTTTATTGAATGTAACCATCATCTACTGGTCCACTGGGTCATTAGTCAACCCTACTTGGCCCAACTATTCGATTGTCATTTGTAGTATTCAGTTAACTTTAGAGAAATCACATTGGTATAGGAAAGCAAGCCTGAATCAATATCAACCAATAGTAGTGTCTCCACACCAGCCTCAAAGGAGTTGAAAATCACACCAGAAGACCCGTCATCAAGACAATGGCAAGACACGGACAAGACACACGCAAAGACAAGGACACTAACAAGGACTCTGACACTGACAAAACTACAATTTACTAGACTCAAGCATCCACAATATCATCTTGGGAAACACCAAGTTTTCCTACCGTGCTGTTTCTTGGTATTAGTCTCTTCTTGGTATTAGTTCTCTTCTTGTATCTGAGTTCAGTGTAACATCGTATTTTACCCCATACTAATTCTCGAACCCCCAAGTTACCCCAGTTAGAACCCTAGTTAGAACCCCAGTGTAGACCCGTTTAAGGAAGGTGATATCGGGAAATTTTACCTTAATTACCATACCCTTGCAGATCTAAGGTGGTTGCAGTTGCCAGTGCCCCACATTTGATCTAACAGTAGCTGTGATGGTACATGGGTGATGTCGCACTGGTTGTTGGTGGAACCAATGCAACCGATGGAACCTCGATGATGTTACCCTGGGGAATCCGGGGTATTTTTGGGGTATCATGTATGTTACGTGAGGGTCTCGGGACCAATCCCGGGTGAGAGTCCGGGAACTGAGCCGTATGTAGTCGAACGGCTTCATCTGTTTAATGGTGAGTAATGTGGCGAGTTCATTTCAGTCAGGGTGGTCAGTGGTGATGGGGCCAGTGGTGGTGGGGCCAGTGGTGGTGGGGCCAGTGGTGCGCCAACGAATGCGCATGGGGTGATGCCCTCATAATGACACGAAGTATGTACGCCTCCAATGATTGTTGGGAGAGAGAGAAAAAGCTTTGGGACGTTGGGGCTTTGGATGACATCATAAGATATTGGAATCTGGAGATTGTACCTCCGGTTATAACAAGCCTCCTTTGAGATAATAGGAACCTCTTTGACCTCTTTGACCTCTTTGACCTCTTTGACCTCTTTGACCTCTTTGGCCACTTTGGGCCTCCTTGCCTCCTTGGACCTCCTTGACCTCCTTGGCCTCCTTAAATCTTCTGTCTACGATGGAGTTTGGAGGAATTGCACCTCGTCAGTGCTCGCTAGGAAATGCGATTTAACAGGGTTTGCAGGGGAAGGCTCGCGCTTAACTACTTGGGGAAATTACTACCTCGGCTGGTGCCGTAGACGATATTGATGCTAGGGAACATTCCAAGGAACATTCCTCAGTTAACCATTCCTCAGTTGACCATTCCAGTCACCTGAGATGGCACCTGAAGTTTACATGAAAAGTACTAAATTCGATGGAACCCTGAAATTGCTGGTTGTAGTATATTGAGCTTCGTATTATTAGAATGTGGGGTAGAGCTGTGAAATATTCTCAACTGAAGATGGGGTAAATTCCAACTGGGAGTGACTAATACTAATTGGTAGTGAGTAGTAGTAATGGTACTGACTGGTAGTAATGGTACTGACTAGTATTGATTGGTAGTGACTGGTAGTTGGTTCCCATATCAAGATGTTTAGGTTTTCCAGGATACTAAAGAATTACGCGGGAAGAATGTTCGAGGATATCCATCAGATGATACCGACAGATACGTCAATATTGAAATCAGCAGAATTAATTAAATTTTACGAAATTTGTTCTATTACGATGAAAATCACTGAAATTTGATAATTTTACTATTTTAACTATTTTAACTATTCTGCCGGTTTCATCATTTCATGATGTTATTGTCTTAGAATTGAATTCATCATTCAAGATTTCACATCATACATGCCAATTGTTAATTACCCTACCCCACATGAATTTCCATAATTACGATACCGCTACTCGGGACAGGTGATGTCCAAAAGGGCTTAGATGTCCAATTAGTGAATTTGAAGTTGGTTATGATCAATTTGACTATTCGATTCGGTTCCATGGGTATTACAACTGGTGCTTTATCTACAATTGTACTGATCAACCTCACCACCACCACCACCACAACTCTTTCCCAATTGGAATATTCCTCTATGATTTCTTACACCTTCGATGTATTTACCACCACATACTGGTAGCCCACTGGTAGCCTACTAGTAACCTACTGGTAGTGCCTACTAAGTTCCGCAGATTATTACCAGGTTTTCATTAGATGGACCTCTACACTATACCACAAAAGCGGGGAGGGTTCGGCATTCAAGGTACCAGATAACCGAGACGTAGTGATTTATTGAGAACCCGCTCGTACACTTTTTGACATATTAACTGAATTTCTTTTTTGATGTAAAAGCTTTATAGAGAGATACAACAATCCAATCACCTCCAATTGGACCGCCTCTTTGACGCCACATCAAGCTTGAATATTAGTGGAAGGCTGTAATTTAGCCGGTTTAAAGAATATGGGTGGGACACGACCCCATATGAGATTTTTCACCGGATCAACTATTATTTACCATAACTACCTATTCTACCCCACCATGATTCAGTCCAACTTGGAAGCTAATCGTGTACAAGAGCTTGATGACTTGCTCACCACTCTCAAACCTAAGCTTGTTGAATATATCCAAAAAAGTGACCTTTCTTCCCCCAATTACCTGGCCAATGGTCTCGGTACTTATCATGTGCCTTCCGAATTGAAGAAAGAATTCTTTCAAGAAGACATGGATAACGGATCCAATTCTCACCAACTTTTTGAAGTAATCGACAGGGTGTTGAAATACTCCGTCAATACTTGGCATCCGGGATTTTTGGATAAACTTTACGCTTCCAATAACCCCATTGGAGTGGTTTCGGATCTAATTTTAAGTATTCTCAATACTAACTCCCATGTGTATACCGTCCTGCCTGCTTTATCCATTATCGAGAACTATATTGGTAGAAAATACGCTCAGTTATTCTTTAATGGCAGCAAGACTTGTGGAGGTCTTACTTTCCCTGGTGGATCGTATTCCAATATAACTTCTTTACACATGGCTCGTTCCTTGCGTTTCCCCGATACAAAGGATGATGGTAATGCTGGATACAAATTTGCTGTTTATACTTCGCAACATTCCCATTACTCGGTGGAGAAGGCTGCTATCTTGGCAGGTTTAGGTCTGAAAAGTGTATTCAAGGTATCCACCCATCCTGATGGTTCTATGAATATCGAAGACTTGGTCCGTGCCATTGAAGAGTCCAAAACTAAAGGATATACTCCATTGTATATTAATGGTACTGCTGGAACAACGGTTTTCGGATCTTATGACGATTTTACTTCAATTTCCAAGTTGGCTAAAAAGCACAATTGTCACTTCCATATTGATGGAAGTTGGGGTGGAAATGTGATTTTTTCAAATGTTCATCGTAAGAAATTGACCGGCTGTGAATTCGCTGATTCAATCACGGTTAACCCTCATAAAATGTTGGGAGTCCCAAACACTTGCTCATTTCTTTTGATTCCAAAAGTGAGTGATTTCCAAAGATCGATGTCTTTAAATGCTCCTTACCTTTTCCATGGTAGAGAAGAGTCTCATGATCTTGAAGAAGAACGGGAAAATTATGATTTGGCCGATGGAACTATGGGATGTGGTCGCCGTGCTGATTCGTTCAAGTTCTATATTGCTTGGTTATATTATGGACAGAACGGATTTGCTGAAAGAATTGACCATGCCTATTCCATTGTCTATGATTTTGTCTCCAAGATCTCGAAAAGACCAGACTTTGAGCTTGTTGTTGCCAGTGAACCTCAATGTTTACAGGTATGTTTCTATTTCAAGGTAGAAGGGATCCAAAATACCGAAGTCACCAGATATGTGTCAAGAGAATTACATAGAAGAGGTGAATTTTTGGTTGATTTTTCACCTATGCCTCAAATGAGTAACAACCAGCCAGACCGAGGAGAATTTTTCCGAGTAGTATTCAATTCTCCCATCTTAACCGATAAGATTGTGGATGAATTGATAGCTGGAATTGCGGAAGTGGGACTGCAATTGAAAGTCACCAATTAAACATATATAGAATATAGATAAGATAAGAGGTTCGCACCACGGATAAATTGCATTAGTGTAACATCACAGTGGATAACAGCAAATGATATGCTGGAAGATAAGCAATGGTTCCATCCAAGCCAGGCCAGAGAAAACAACCAACCCAATGAAAAGAGATAAAAGAGATAAACAATAGAACAGGGCCTGGAACCCAGCCGGGAATCCAGCCGGGAATTATAGTCATAACCTTGAGGGTTCGGAGTTAATTAGGTGGATGCATAGTGTTTTTCCGATATGCAGCTGTCAAATTAAGGATTCAAGGAAGGAACCAAGATTGATTTCACTACATATCCGACTGGACACTGACGGTGGCCACTAGTCACTCGGAACTCTTTCATGCCAATATGACTCACCCAACAAATGCGGAAACCGATGTATTCAGCGAAATGTGGTTATGTCAAACCCTCTGGTGCAGGTTCCACTGTGTTTACGATGGAACAAGCACGCTACCAGAGAGTCCACTAATGAAAGTGAGCCATTTCAACATTTTAACACTTTGACCCTCTAACACTTTAACACTTTAACACTGCTTGTCCAATTGTTTGGGGCCCCACGGATTTGTCAATTCAGGTTACACCAGCTCCAGTGAGATAAGCATGTTGCAGAGCCCTGGCATGAATCAAATCGGGGATCGAACCTGCGTCAATTACCAACGCCCGTTCCCGCACCAACTCCCACTTCCTTACCCAAAAGGCCCGCACCAAATCGACCAGTGCCTGCATCCTCCAGGGTAACATGCGGGGGGTGCGATGGAACCTTGGTTTTCCCATCACGTGACCGTGCCTTTCTTCAGGGCTTTTGGCTTTTTGGCTTATTGGCTTTTTTGGCTTCACCTGACTCTACCACATCACAAGGCTATACCATCAGTTGTATGATCAAGCCTGCTCAATCATGAAGTCCACGGCGATACCACCACGCCACTGTTCAGACCCCCACAATGCACCTCGTATTCCTTCGTCGCTAGATGAGTGCATCGTGCCATCCGCAACATGACACAAAATTCGATGCAACCTCTTGGGTTGCATCATTTCTACAGGGAAGTAACCTGGGCTAATTCCCCAGTCCAAAACAGGCAACTAAATCGGCGGGGCAGCATCGGCTCAGGCATCAGACGTGTCTGCCCCACTCAATGCCGTGTAACATCATACAGTTACGGCTTCACCAGATAAGTATTATGTAATCGGAGCATCCTCAAGAACTCCGTATAAAAAGCCTACAATCCTCCATGATTCATCTACTTCATCCAATACATCATCAACATGTCTGAAGACAAAGCCACAGGTATTGTGGACGTCAACTCCAACTCATCACCCAGCATTTCCGCAGCTGAAGACCACGATCAATACAGAGAACATGAACATCTCGAACTTCGTCACTATACTACTGAAGAAAGAGAGTCCCTGGGTAAATGGTATGATAAAAGAATCTCCTTGTTTGGAGGCCATGGCTTCCATTTCTCCGACTCCATGGTGCAGATCGTCATGTTATCCTTCGTGGTGTTTATGACCCCAGGTATGTACAATGCCTTATCTGGTATTGGTGCTTCCATCTCCAGTATTTCTACATCTGATAATGCTACTGTCGCCCTTTACTCCACTTTTGCTTCTATTGGTTTCTTCGGTGGTACCATCTGTAATGTTATCGGTGTTAGAGCATCTCTTGTTTTTGGTGGTTTCGGTTATGCCCTTTATTCTGCTTCTTTACTTTGTTTCCTTCACACTGAAAATAGTGGATTCGTTATTTTCGCTGGTGCCTTTTTAGGTATTTGTGCTTCTACATTATGGGCAGCACAAGGTTCCATTATTATGTCTTATCCAGCTGAACACATGAAAGGTAGAGCCATCATGATTTTCTGGGTTATTTTCAACTTGGGTGCTGTCATTGGTTCTATTATCCCATTGGCTGATAATATCAATAAGAAGGGTTCAGTTGTTAACGATGGTACTTATATTGCCTTTATCGTTTTAATGTGTTGTGGTTGTGTCATCGCTTCTTTCATGTTACCAACCTCCAAAGTATGGAAATCCAATGGTACCAGAGTTTCATCCACTGCTCATCCAAACTGGAAACACGAATTGATGGGTATGGGTAAGGTTTTGATCAAAGAGCCAAGGATTTTCTTCATGTTCCCAATGTTCTTTGCATCCAATTGGTTCTACACTTACCAATTCAATGAATTTAATGCAGGTAGATTCGATCTTAAAACCAGATCTTTGAATTCTTTACTTTACTGGTTCTGTCAAATGATCGGTGCTATTGGTATGGGAACTCTTCTCGATTGGCCAAGATTCTCCAGACCTATGAGAGCTAAAATCGGATGGGGTGTTCTTTTCATTTTAGGTTTAGCTATTTGGGGTGGAGGTTTGAAGTTCCAATTGGAATTTGATAGAAAAGATGTTACTGCACCTAAAGGTCAAGATCCAAGACTCCCACCAATGGATTTCTCGCATAAAGAATACGTTGGACCAATGTTCTTATACATGTTCTACGGTGTTTATGATGCTATTTTCCAAAACTACATCTTCTGGGCCTTAGGTGCCATGTCTAACAACCCAAAGAAAGCTGCTCTTTACGGTGGTTTCTACAAGGGTATCCAATCCGCTGGTGCCGCTATTGCTTGGAGACTTGATGCCCTTGGTCATTCTTACATGGCTATGTTCGCTTCATCTTGGGGTTTGGTTAATGGTTCCCTTATTCTTGCCATTCCATTGATCTTCTTCCATATTAGTGAGCATACTGAACTTCAAGAAGATGGTGCCGATGATCTTTTCAGTTCTGAAGAGTTGAAATCCGTCAAGTCAACCACTCACTCCAACATTCCTCCTAATGATGAAAAGGTTTAATTTAATTTTATGAGCTAATAAATACAGTCACAATTGTCAATACTATTAGTAGATATCGGGGCACGTGAACCTTCCTCACATGATGGATGGTTATAAGTGTTGATAATCCCCACCCCCACTCTATCCCCCGCGGTTGCATCGCATAGGTTGCATTGGTGGGCTCGAAACGGTAATGTCGATTCTTATTGTTTTATCACTAAATAAGAATTTGGTGCGGTTAGGAGCTGAAAAGTTCAATTTTTACTCCGAACTTCCTTACCATTTCGAGGCATATGAGGCATTTCAAGTTGTGGAAGTTATTGATGTTGTTCGGGCTCGCTTAGACTTGTACCGTTAGCTATGGCGAAGCTTGGCCAGTTACAAGCATCGAATTTGGATTGGGCCCTGTATTGCCTTAGCGAAGTCCGTGGAAAAATTCGAAGGCGTGATGAAACCGATATGGATGCAACCTAAACTTCACAATGGGGCAATGAAGGACCGAGAAGCTGGGGATCTATGGGGTGTATAATATCGTCTATTGTTGCTGGGTATGGGTTCATAAGTGTCGGAGTTCCGTATAGATATCATAGTGGTGCTTATGAAATCTTTAATGTCTGCATCATCAGTGTCTGCATCATCAGTGTCTGCATCTCAATACATCTCGTGTTTGCATCT
Organism: Suhomyces chickasaworum; assembly: GCA_030568495.1. Taxonomy (NCBI): domain Eukaryota; kingdom Fungi; phylum Ascomycota; class Pichiomycetes; order Serinales; family Debaryomycetaceae; genus Suhomyces; species Suhomyces chickasaworum. Next base: position 60,098 of record JAJMGF010000022.1, on the reverse strand, counting down.
GGTGTCTGCATCTGTGTCTGAATCTCGTGTCTTAATAGTGTCTACATGAAACCTATTGTAAGCATACGTATCATAAGCCTTTGTGCGTGAAGAACCCAATGAACTTGGATAGTGTGCAGGATCAAGTAAGAAATTTAATTAGTGCCAGTAAAATACTATGTGGTAGAAATGTAATATGTGGTCACATCAAGAAAGCACAACCAGCACAACCAGCACTGGTGATGGCTGCGGCAAAAACACAGTTGTGCTCTTTACTGCTGGATCTGTTGTCCGTCTGACTCAGCATGGAGTAACTATTTAGGTCAATGCATGTCCTCTACCATGCAGGCTTGACATATAAGTATGGGATAACAAACCAACCTCAGAAGTATCTCATGACTGAGGTGCCATTCCAGGAATTCAAGTATTAAGAAATTCAAGCTGATTTTCAACCTCACACATTTGGAACCTCATGAACAATACGGAAGGTTCTCTTCCATATCCCCCAATATTCATACGAGATGGTTAGTCAGGTAATTATGATAAATTCTTAAGTTTGGTGAATCACGATCTTTTTTCATGGAATTGCCCTATTCGCTTAATTAAAACTGTAGATTATACTATCACATGATTATCAGGAGGTATTGATTAGTTCAGTGGTGAAAGTAATAGTTTGACTATTGATTATGTGACTTTTGTTTAATGAGCGATGGCCAAAACGGACCATTTTATTTCCTGTCTTACAGGGTGATGGTAATGTCCTGACATATGTAATAATTCTAGGCATTTCTTTTATGAAGGCTAGTTTCTATCTCTTGAAGTCGGTGGTAAGATTATTTTGGGGTTTATTCTCCCATTATTTGCTGATTACGTAATCGGGATATATTAGATTTTAATCTGTATAGAAGATGTGGTGTGACTAAAATATTCTACTAGGATAGTTGGATAGAAAAGGAAATCTTGGTGGTCACATCATCGCTTGACACTTTTGGATAACTAGTAAGACTCTTCAAATTGGATGTTATTTGGTATAATAAAATCATCATGTAGGAGGTGGAGTACCTGCATATATAACAATAAGAATACAACCCTTGATCCGTTGAATCACCAAACTTTAGCCGTGACTGCTGTAGTTTTAGGAGATGAGTCTAATTTGATGCTTTTTCTTTTCATCGGTCCGTGAAACATGTAAAAGAACGGAGTCATATTATCCTCATGATAGACAGTATAGACAATTACTGAATATTGCAGTTTACAAACTAGTGAAAAATAATCCCTATTACTTCATTCCTCTGCTAATACAACAGGTTAGTAGTTCAATTCTTTCAATTAGAAACAGCAGGTAATTTTGCTCATGGTTGAAAGTGGTAGTGGAAATTCCATCTGATTTCGCAGTAATTATACAAGCTTTTTATACCAGCTAAAATGGTTGCATTTGTTGAATCCGAGGTTAATTTGGGGCATTTCGAGGATTGGGAGAGATAGTCTGAGGAGCCCGATGATTATGAAGAGATAGATGAACCCAAGAAATTTGGTGTTACATGAAGAAGTCAGTTCCTTTGAGATTTAGGTAAACTTATCCTAACTTAATAGTATTGCAGTATGGGTCTTTCCGACGTGGTTGTGAATTTGACTATACTTAATGAGCACATATACTTAGCGATTAATTAAAGGATAAAACACAACATCTTAAACTGATTACTTGGAAGGGGAAGCTTTTGATAAATAATATCTCAAAATACTCCAGGAAAAAGGCAAGTTTCTACTGCTATTATGAAGTTATACTTATAGATCTATACTCAAGTAATATAATCTGAGATCTCAAAAAACCACATGGAACCTCACGCTTTGGTGGTGATTTTAACTCATTAATATGCTTGTCTTAACTCTATTTGTTATTATTTTTCATATCTGGTGTGTCTTTTGGTTATGGTTATCTGGTTTAGTCCGGTTATATGCAGTACTTGGTCTCATCTCAGAATCCATCACTAAAGATCCATCAAGAGCCTACAACAACAACACCTTCATGATCCCCGACGATTCCCTCTATCTCTACAACCTCACACTCCGGAATGCTACACCGGCTCTCCATAGTTGTATTGGGCAATTTACCGCCACAACCAAGAAAGCTCAAGAGGTGGTGATAGCACATAGTACTACGCTTCAGATCTATACCCTTGATCCAAATACTGGAAAGTTGACCATTATAGGAAAGTCACACCAAAGCGTATTCTCTACCATCGCTAATATTGAAAAATTGAGGCCCTTGGGACACTCCAAAGACGTGATAGTGATAACTGGAGACTCGGGCAAAATCTCCATATTAGAGTTCAACAATTCATCGAATCAATTCGAGCCAGTATGTCAGGAAATGTACGGCAAAAATGGACTTAATCGCTTGAACCAATCGGCTTATATCAGTGTGGATCCTCAGAACCGGGCCATCTGTATTTCAGCTGTGGAAAAGAATAAACTCATATATCGAGTCCAATCATCACAACGAGGCCAGGTGATACTCTCTGCTCCTCTAGAGTCCTATTCAAAGAATACATTGACGTTGAAAATGGCAGCTCTTGACACAGAATACGATAATCCCAGTTTTGTGGCCATCGAATGTGATTATTCCGATTATTCTACTAGAAACCCATATGATCCCAAAACATCTCCTCTTAGGCTTAACTATTACGAATTGGATCAAGGCCTAAATCATATCTCAAGAAAGAAATCGCCCATGTCAATTCCTTCTAGTTCCACCCATTTGATTCCTCTTCCAGGTCATATACGAGGAGTATTGATCTGTTGCGAATCCTTCTTGATATATGAGAACCCAGCCATTGCAAAAAGACAATACATTCCTTTACCAGTCAGAACAAACAGCTCATCTACCGTCATAACCCATCACGTCACCCATAAGTTGAAGAAAAGGAATTTTTTCATTTTACTTCAGAGCACTTTAGGTGACTTATTCAAATTAACTGTGGATTACGATGATGATAGAGAAATAGTTAAGGACATTGTGGTGAATTATTTTGATACCATTCCCGCTTCCAAGTCGTTGAACGTATTCAAGAGTGGATTTATGTTTGCAAATGTCCTTAACAACGATAAATTACTATACCAATTTGAGAAATTAGGAGAGGATACCGAAGAAAGCCTAAATTTACATATGACAGATGATATGGACAACTTATCAGGGGCGGAAAGCCGAACTTTTGAAGTCAAACAATTGGAGAATTTGTCGGTGGTGGATATTGTGGAGAATTTGTGTCCCATAATCCAGTCAGAGCTTATACAATCAGGTCCTGATGCCAACACATCGTCGAGTAAATTGATAACGTTATCGTCAAACTCTTACTTGAAAACTTTGACCCATGGAGTCCCTACCAATTTACTTGTATCATCACCATTGCCAATGGTACCAGATAATATCTTCATTACTAAATTAACCAATACTTCTGTGAATGACGAGTACCTTGTGCTTTCTTCCAAGTCGGATTCAAAGACTTTAGTTCTCTCCATAGGTGAAGTTGTTGAGGAAGTGGAAGATTCAATGTTGGTGGCAGATCAACCTACGCTTGCTGTTCAACAAGTGGGTAAATCGTCTATTGTACAAGTATACTCCAATGGAATCAAACATATCCGGCATTTGGACGGAGAAAAGGTTTCTACTGATTGGTACCCACCAGCAGGAATCGTCATTACACATGCTAGTACCAATAATGAGCAGATAATTATTGGACTCTCAAATTCTGAGATCTGTTACTTTGAAGTGGATAATACTGATGACCAATTAATAGAGTATCAAGATCGTTTGGAACTCACCAGTTCCATCAGTGCATTAACGTTGTGTTCCTCTACTTCAAAAGCTAGAAAGAGTCTCTTTGCTGTGGTAGGATGTGCTGATGAGACCATTCAAGTGATATCATTGCAAATGCATAATTGTCTTGAAATTCTTTCATTACAGGCATTATCTTCTCGCAGCAATTCATTGGTGATGTTGAAGTCTACTGAATCATCAACCACTTATGTCCATATAGGAATGGAAAATGGTGTTTATGTGAGAACAACCATAGATGACATCACAGGAAGATTATCCGATACTAGGATCAAATATTTGGGCACCAAAGCAGTTGGTCTTACTTCTATTAATAATGCCTCTTCATTGTTGGCAATTTCATCCGGAGTTTGGGTAGGTTATGATTCAACAGAAGATTTCAAATTGTCACCATTATTGAATGTATCTGTCACCTGTGGATCCTCTTTTGTATCCGAAGACATTGGCGGAGAAGGAATCGTAGGAATTTCTGGAAGCGAGTTGATTATCTTCAGCATTGGAGACGAGGAAACTGGATTTGACCCTAGCAAAGATTTTAATATCGACCAGTTGAAATTGAGATTCTTGCCTAAGAAAATGATTGTCGATAAGGATGAGAAATTTAAGAGTTTGAGTCTTTACGTGGCACAGTCGGAACATGGTATCAAAAGCTTATATGAAGAAAATCTTGACCAAAGTGAAACTTCCCAACCTGTCGAGGAAACCCAAGTTGAAACTGAAACAGATGAAATGGATGAAAAATTGTCCCAAAAAATTGCGGGATCTTGGGGTACATGTGTTCAAGTGATTGATGTTAATTCGGAAGGTCAAAGCATCACTCAAACCGTCCAATTTGCTTCAACAGACTCCATTATATCCATGGCAAAAATTCATTTTTCTTCATCTCCTAAAGGTAGTGAATATTTGGTATGTGGAGTAAACTTGAATCAAAAGTACCTTCCAAACTCTCATGAGAAATCATTCCTTTATACTTTCAAAATTCTCAAGAAAAAAGCATTACCTAATAAGATTAGATTTCTTCATAAAACAGAACTTGATTTTCAACCAACTGCCTTGGTTTCATTTAATGGAAAATTATTAGTAGGATTGGGTAATTACTTGAGATTATTTGATTTGGGTCAAAAACAACTTTTAAGAAAATCATCTACCAAACTCGATTATATCACCAATATTCAAAAACTACTTCATCAAGGAGGAAATAGAGTGGTGATAACTGATTCCAAGCTTTCATCAACGTTTGTTAAGTATGATCAAAATGAAAATAAGTTTTATGCATTTGCTGATGATATAATGAAAAGACAAGTTACTTCCATTCAGTCATTAGATTATGATACCATTATAGGTGGAGATAAGTTTAGTAATTTATGGGTTTCAAGAATCTCAAAAACTATTTCTACCCAAACTGATGAAGATTGGACCATGGTTAAAGCCCAAGAAGCTACATTGAATGGAGCACCTTTTAGATTGACCAACCTATGTGAGTTTTACTTACTGGATATCCCTACTTCTTTCTTTAAAGGTTCATTAGTACTTGGAGGACAAGAGAGTATATTTTATACTGGACTTCAAGGAACTGTTGGTTTATTACTTCCATTGGCCACTAAACCAGAAGTTGACCTATTAATTAAATTGGAAAACTGTTTAAGAAAATACTTTGACTTCAACTTTGAAGAATCCTTTGACAAAAACACTCATGGTTTCAACTTGTTAGGTAAAGATCATTTGAAATTTAGAAGCTATTATAATCCAGTCAAGAATGTTATTGACGGAGATTTCATTGAAAGGTTCCATGAATTAACTCCAAGAGCAAAAATTAATGTTTCAAATCAACTCGATAGAACACCAAAAGAAATAGAAAGGAAGATATTCGAATTAAGAAATAGATCGGCTTTTTAAAAGTTATTATAATTATAATTATAATTATATATATTAATCTTACAAGAAATCGTCTTCAAAATAACAAAAATTAATTGTAGGCTTTACAAGTTTTAACACACGAAATGCCACAGTAATACATGGAAGCTAAATAGATGAGGAATGAGTAAAATGATTAAAATGATTAAACTTTAGTTTTTTCCCCATTTGTTTCACTTTCTGAAATGCTTTTCACCTTTAGCGGTGAAAGGTCTGCCTTGTCATTCTCCATCACTGAATGACCTTGCAATTTCCTGCTAGTCGTAGGACTTCCTTGAGAATTCAGTTCGTCACTATTCTTTCTCATGGGAGTTTGGCCATTTGGGGTACTGAATTGAACAAAGTTCCAAAATGCAGGTGATGATTGATTAGTGTTTGCCCCATTTACCCCAAGCTTATTCACATTAGATGATTTTGAACCCCTTTCGGGAGTAAATGCTTCAAGTGGAGCAATCTTTTTAGGACTAGTAAATCCAAGGGATAAGTCTGTCTGAGCAGTACTAGATCCTTGGTTAGTGGATGAATCAGCTGTGGAACTTGGGTTGTTTGTAAATGAGTTCACATGAATTTGATCGGGTAAATTGGAATTATAAGAGTTCAGACGAGAATGATGTGCGATAGGAGCTGAAGTACCCAAATTATGTGATGGAGGAGGGGGTGGTAAATTAAATAAGTTACTGCCTGTAACCTTTGGCAATTTTGGAGTTGTGTTGTTAACTTCGGAAAGTTGTCTCAATGGAGAAGATAACTCACCCTTAACATTTGGTGCATGTTGTCCTTGCATTGATACTGGTGGCACTTGTTGATGCATCATTGGAGCACCATACATTAAGTGAGGAGCATTAGGTTGATATCCATAAGGGGGACGTTGGGATGGTGGTACACCAACGAATCCATTTCCAGGTTGATTTGACATATATGATAGATTTGATTGCATATTAGCATTACCGATTGGGTAAGCTTGGCCTAATTTGGGTAAGGAATTTGTTCTTTGATGAGTGAATGGTTGAGGATTGTGAGAAGATTGTGAGGGATGTCTTTGTTGATGTTGAGGAAGTTGGTGTTGATGTTCTTGCATTTGCTTCTGTTGGTTGTGGTGAAGTTGCAGTTCTATGGAGTTATCCTTAGTGAATGTTTTCTGTGATTCCGGCAAAGCTTTATGAGTTGCCAAGTGTAAATGGAGTTGTCTTGATACAGATGAGCCTCTTCTATTCTTTGAAATAGAACCGCTTTCAATTTTGTTAAGGAAATCCTCTTTATAACTCTCACTAATTTGCCATTTCATACCTTTTCCAGGTTCATTTGGTCTTCTTGGAACTTTTTCGAATGCTTTATTCAAAGACAAATTGTGTCTGATGGAGTTTTGCCAACCGGTTTTGGAGTATTTGTAGTATGCATAATGGGATCCAATCCAATTATAAATTTCTGATAATGACATCACACCTTCATCATTTGATAATATAGCCTGAGTAATCATAGTAGCATATGAATATGGAGGTTTAATATCTTTAGCATCTTCCTTTGACAAATCCTGATCCAAGTTATTTTGTAAGGAAGTTGCCGATACAGAAGAAGGAGATTGTATTAATTGAGCTTTATCAAACATTTGGAAGCTTCTTATTTGAGAATTTTGAAGACCATGATGTACATTTGGTTTTTTGATCTTATTCATATTCTCTTTATATTTGATGAGGCATTTGGTCAAGATCTTTTGCAGTATTTTTGGAGGTGAATCAGGTAAAATAAACATCATTTGAGTACCACCAATATCTAATATGGCTCCGGAATGTAAGGAAGTAGAATGATTACCTCCAACAGGGACCTTCAGTCCATCTATACGTGCACCATTACGGCCCAAAACTTGAAGTTCCCAGCATCTCAAGTCCAAATTGTATGTAATAGTAGCATGCAGCCTAGAAACCACTTTGGCAGGTCCCAAATCAATATCGATACTAGGACCAGAATTGACTCCTGATGAAGGTTGAGCATCGGTGTTTCTTCCAATGGATACTGCTAGCGACTTGACATAAAACGTCCAATCGGTTCCAGCAATCTTAGCATAAGCTTGAATTTCAGTAGCAAGATTCTTATCATTGGCATATTGTTGAGATACGTTGGTTTGTTCTTGAGGGGTTTGAAGCGTCAGAATCACGGCATTCACCATATCTGCAGAATCCTCAAATGAGGGCAATTCGGATTCATCCACTTCTTCAACTGGACGCTTTCGAGGCGTTGAGGTAGTTGACATGGCTGGAAACCGGAGTAATTATGCTAAAATTTGACGTTGATTGAGAAGGGGTTAAGACGTGGATAGACACAAAAGAAAGTTGGAAACAGGCCTGAACCGGCGATTCCAAGTTCAAACTAAGGAATTATGCTGGAAAGAGCTGAAGTAATTTCAACGGTTGTAAGACGTTGTTGGTGGATGTTTGTTTACACAACAAATTTTTGTTTGTTTTACTTACTATGTGCCGGACACGTACACATGAGAATTGGGACTGGACCAAATGGGACCAAATGGGGAGCACCAAGCTGGAACAAATGGATAAGCGTTGGAACGAGTTCGGATGAGTTGGAACAGGTTAGATGACTCGGGGTCTGGTTTGAATTGATGTTAACGGTGTCTACGGTTTTTGGTTGATTAGTTGATTAGTTGATTGGTTGATTACTAAGTTCGTTGATTAATGGTGGCTATACGCATTGTACTCTTGTCGTGTCTCAGGTATATTTCAATTAGACTGAGCTTATTGTAATCCAATGAAATCACCAGGAGACTTGCCTGTTGCTTAGAATCTTGAAAGAGGTGAAGGTGGATGTCTAAGTGGTCAAAATTTCGGGGCTTTCTCAAACGATTGTTCCGAGTTTTCGGGTTGTTTCAAGTTCGAAATGTGAAACATTCATGTGTTAGAGCTATTGGTGACGGGTTCCATCAGTATTCTTCGATCCTTTAATAGCTCGGCTTCTGATTGGATGGATTTGATCATCAAATGATATTGGGCTTCTTGATTATGCCTGAACAATAGCTTATTTCCAAGAATTCTGCTTCAATAGATCATGTTGGAGATTCCTATTGTGCGACCATGCACACTCATGATAAGCATACAATCAAATTGCACACTCATGGATAAGCATGTAATCAAATATGCAATGACTCCGTATCGAGTTACAGTTTATAATCAAGATGTCTGGGGCCTCGGGTCTTTCTTTCAGGTGTATTTCGATATTTTTCACGTTGGACGTTGGAATATTGTGGAAGAAACCAGCTGGTGAAATTGGAAGATTATGGTCTTCGTTCATAATTGATTGGAATGACAAAAGTCGGCCTGGTGTCGAAACCACGTGCATCTAAAGGTTCCATTGTTACCACATCAACTATGGTATGCTCTTCTTCCAACCGTTTCTTGTTCAAAACATCCTCTCCAATGATATCGAATTCATCTTCCTTTTCTTCATATTCAATATTCTCTTCAATTTCCACGAAATCTGGGGCAAGAGCAGACCATTTTTGAGGAAATTCAATCAGCCACAAGTATATATCTCCACTATCGATACCAGTGGCTCCAATGGTGCACCTTGCGTAGTTCCATTTTACATCAACCAATTCTTCACAGCTTCCCTCCAAAATCTTCACCAAAGATCCCATAGATGTTTCCCATACATACAAGTCATGTGAGGTTTGTCCGTAGGTGGAGGCCACGATGAATTCGGCATTGTAATTGAAAGAAACAGAATTCCATTGAAGTTTATTGACCACATCTTGGTACTTATGCTCCACTTCAAATTCCCATTGTGAACTATCCAAATTCATCATATCGGGTAAAATGACTTGTCGTATTATTCTGTCAGAAGTGTTGATTGCCAATTTTCTTCCATTGGCCGATACCACCAAGTTTTTCACGTTTGCATTGGCCATCTTTTCCGAATACTCAAGTTTCAATGAGTCTGTACCGATAACATTAAGAAATCCCTTGCTGGTTCCGGTGAAAATGAAACCTCCATCAGTACTGAAGGCTGTAACGAGTGTGTTGTGACGTTCCTTCCTCTTTTTCCTTGGCTCTTCATCATCGTTGTTTGTGGTTGAAGCAGTAACTACACTTGGTAGTTTTTTGATTTCTCCGTTTATAACCAACACCGGCTCATCTTCAAACAATGAAGCGGTGAACATGTTGTGGTCATTGGGATTTAAGCATGCTTGCCAAATGGGCCCATCAAAGGTAGTTTTACGGATCATAGCCGAAACATAGTCATCATTATTGACCAACTTCATGTCCCAGAGAATACAATTCCAGTCTTGGGAAGAAGATAAGATATAGCGCCCACATCTGGACCAGCTCAAGGAGGTGATGGCTTTAGTGTGGCCCTCTTCGTACAACTGTGCTACCACTCCGCCACTGATCATATCGTAAACTATGATGGTTCCATCACTAAGACCGGATGCTAAATAGTCACCCTTGTGGTTAAATTGTATCACCACCGAGTGCCCCACGTTCAATGTGTTGGACAAGGTCTCGGGATACTCTTTGGCCACGGAGAACGGGTCCTGTAGCGAGAGATTCATTAGTGGAGATGTTATGGGTGTTGAGATGTAAGTGATGGATGGAAAATCATAGATGGTAAGACGCGTAAAGTAGCGAGAACACCAGGTGTAAACCTTTTTTGTAGTGAGAGATAGGGTGAAATTAGTGAGAGATTAGGGTGAGATTTGTGAAAGATTAGTGAGAGGTTAGTGGGATACTACCTGGAGATTAGGGAGATCTAATCCCCCACATTACCAATACATACTGATGATATATCTTTTAAAAGAGTTTCCAGGCAGATTTATCGGCTGAAAATTCAATAGATTTATTTTCAGAAATCATTTTTGGTATCACATCAAGTTTCCAGCTGTTTCCAGCTATGTGGTCTCCTTTGTTAGTACATTTATATGATTCGGACCATGATGCTTGTCTCTGAGATAGTGGGTTTTTTTGCTGCGCTCGCTCTCCAGAATCTTCGCTAAATCTCCACCAACCCACCTCACTTCCCTCTAACCTTCAATAACTTATCTTACCCATTTCACCCATTTCACTCTTCACCACGGGACTCTGTTTTATCCAAAACTACCCAATGAACGAACCGGGGCTCTTTGACTTGCCCAGTCGTGCCATGATCTCCCCGTCAATTAGCATCAGTTCATCTCCCTCAAGACCTTCTACTCCTCTACGGAAGCTGAGATTCGATGATCGAAGTCAAACATTGATAGGACTCCAATTGAAGGCCCATTCTCTGCAATTAGTACCCTCCAAGACAAGTCCATACTCCACATCATCCATCCAAATCCAAAGATCAAAAGATACTGATCAGGATGATATCTTGAAGTGGACCGAGACCACCACCATCAATAATATCATCAATTCAAATGATTTCTTCCAATCGCATGGTTGGGTCAAATGTATGGAGTCTTCGGCTTTATATCTTGCCTTTGGTACATCTAAAGGAAAGGTGGTTGGCTTCAATTATCATCAGCGGGTAGAATTCGTCTTGGAAGGTAATGAGCTGGAAATCACCTCATTGGCCTTCAGCTCTGATTCGACATTTTTGGCTGCTGGAACATCCAATGGAGAGATCAGATTGTGGGAATTAGAAGCGGTTTCAGGCTCTTCCATTGAGGTACCTCCTTATTATATTATTGAATCGATTTCACTTCAAGATAGATTCACCAAGAACGCCCAGGGACATATTCAAAATACTTCCATCACCAAATTAGCATTTATAGGTAATCTGACCTCTAAGCTTATCTCTACGGATTTATCAGGTTTGGTGTTTTTCCATGCTGGATTGAAGAAATTAATGAAGAAATTGATCTTGACCAGTAAGATCTTTGGAAGTAACGATTCCAATATTGATGATGCAAAATTCATTACCCAAGGATGTGAGATTTTGCCAATTGGCTCATCCAAGCAAATAACTGATCAATTGGGTATATTGGCAATTGCAAGTGAAAATTCCTTATCGATCGTATCAATATTATCCTTGAATAATAATAGAAACTCAAAGGTTATTAACCATTTCAAACTTGCAAAATCTAAACATGTGATTGATCATGAAGTTAATTATATCAGTTTGAATTGGTATCCATGTATGAAAAAGGAAGATGGAGTCAAAAATGCCAAATTGGCATATTCATATAATAATTTATTAACCGTGGTTGAACTAAATAATTCTATGCTTCCCTCTAACTTGATTGATATCATAGATGAACTCAAAGATAAGGATAAGGGAGTACCCATATTGCCTATACAGAAAACCTGCCTATGGGTAACTTCTGGTACAAATGAAACTATTGTTCTGGTTAAATGGTTAAGTTCTTCACTTCTTTTTGTATTCATCAAGAAAGAAGATTCAAACTTACTTAAATTGAAAATTCTTCAATACAAAAATAGTCCCAATGAACCGAAACCTAGTCTAAAAATTATACCTTTCACTCATTCCCTCAAACTTGAAGTTTGTTTCAATTCTCTTAGAGGTCAAAAGAATTTACATTATGATACTTATGATAATTCGATAAAATGCTTCAAACAAAGACTTATGGTAATGAATTCACTGGATGATGATGATATTCAAAATATTTATATGGGGAAACTACTCAATTGGGCGGATATATTGATCAATCTTTTATCTACAGGAGAATATGCCGATGCATTGATTGCAGTTAATGAATTTTATGATCCTGAAAATCTAGGAAAATTGGTACTAATAGGATTACCCAGTAATAAAACCAAAAGAGCAGAACTTTTAACACCATACTTGTTTCAAATTATGAGAGAAGCAGTTTTCCATATTTTCCGAAAAGAACAAGACCCAAAACAATTTTTACTATTATATTTGCATTTGATTTCAATGTTGTTTAACAACAATAATCATAAGGATTCCCTTATAGAAATCATTGGTGAAATTTTTGATCATTATCCTGATGAAGAAGAATTTTTCCAATCATTAGAACCATACATTATTAGTGGACAGATCACATCATTAACTTCTGCCACTCTTAATCAAATGGTTAAACACTATATTAAAAATGATAAAGGTATTCTTTTAACAGAATTATTGTGTATTGTTGATTCAAAATTATTAGATATTGACTTGACCATCAAGTTAACCAAGGAGTATAAACTTCGAGAATGTTATATCTACGTGTGGAACTACATCTTACACGATTATAAAACCCCATTGGTTGGGTTTATTGGTGATTTTCAAGACCAAGATTTTTTACAAGATGAAGATGAATATCTCAAGGCCTACACTTATATGTCATTAATTTTGACTGGAAGACAATACCCGATTGATAGATATATCATGGGTAAAGAAGAGCAAGAATCAAAGCAAAGTATTTGCCAAATTTTGTTCAGTACTCATTGTATAGAGTGGCCTCAAGGAAGTAGCCAACTTCTTAGAGTCAAAAATGATCTGATGATGTTTCCTTATTTACATTTATTTTTGAAGGTTGACTCGTTTGAAATGCTTTCAACTTTGAATGAATTTTTTGAGGTACCTACTTTGAATGAAGGTATAAAAATAGATGAAAGGATCATTACTCGTCAATATATTATTGAAGCATTATTGGATACATTTGAATCAGATGGAGAATTTGGTGAAAATGATTTTTGTCAGCTCTCAATCTTCATAGGGAGAAACTATTCCAAATATTCTCAATTCATTCGACTTTCTGAATCAATTCTTAATCAAGTGATTGATTCTTTATGTGTTAATGTGAATATGAACCTCAAGAATGATTGTGAATTGGCATTACAAAGCTTGTTGCCATATTATGAGCCTGATAATGACGAGATATTTATTGAAAAATTGAAGGTAGCTCAATACTTTCATGTTCTAACTAATATTTATAGTTCACAGGGAAAATATGGTCAAGTACTAGAAGTATGGTTAAAAAACACCAATGATGAAAAGCTTGATTCCTTATCAAGTGTATTAGAGAAGTCTTTCACAATGACCAGAAATCCTCTGGAAAGGTACAATTTGATGATGGTGTTAAAGAAAAACTATGAAAAATTAGCCACGTTAGGTCATGAGAACTTGATTCATTTGGTTAATCAACATAATCCCAAACTAAATACTGAAGTTTTGAATTTTGAAGATAAATTACTTGCACTTGAATATTTGAATTGTTTGTTTGAGTCTACTCCTGGAAAGTTTGAGGATATTAAAAATGAACTATTGTTATATTATATGGATTTATTGTGTCTTTACGATGAAGATAAAGTTTTTAAAGTTTTGCAAGAGTGGATGGGAGATATTTCCGGTACAACCAAGGGTAAGATAAATGTTTCAAATAAATTAATTGGATCATTAAACAAGCTACTTGATGAATCTAAACAAATCGAGTCCCAGTGTTTATTAAAAATCAAAGAAGGTCAATTTGAACAGGCCTTGAAAATAATTATAGATTATATGTTTGAAAATCACTCAAAACTTCAATCTTATAGCAATTTACCTGAGAAATTTAAGTCCCTTTTACAATTGGCAATGCAAATATGTGAACATTTGGAGACATTTAAGAAATTACATGATGAATTGACATTAAATGAGACTCTTTGGCTCTCATTGATTCAAAACTTGATCTTATTAGCAGGGCTTGATGATGGAATTAATCTAGAATTTTTTAACGAATGTGTACAAATAAGTTTCAGAAAATTAAGTGATTTGAAGCTAAGTCCGGGTGATAAAAAGGAAGCATCATTTCTTCGAATATTTTATCGAATTCTTGATCCAGGTGATAAAGAAGATGAAAGTTTACAAGCAACTAGAATGGCTACATTAGCTAATATTCGAGATATTCTACATGAAGTATTTGTATCATATTCTTATGAAGGTGAAATGCTCGAAATCTCTTATAAAATGCTTAATCAGCAAATTTCAAAGAGTATGTCTGTGGTTCGTTCAGAAATGATAAAAGGCTGGGTTCCTGCGAAGAATTGTTCTTCATGTGATAAGCCATTATGGGGACCTCAAATTAGTACAAATAATCATCAAGCATGGCAAAGAAATCAAGAACAGAAATTATATGAAGCAGGTTCTTCCAAAGCCCGACCCATGCCAGAGATGAAGGGCAAGATAGTTCTTTTCAAGTGTGGGCATGGATATCATTGGGAATGTAAAGGATGGAAAGAAATGGAGTGTGTGATTTGTTTGGCCCATTAGGGAATTACACATAAAGACAAGGGGGTTCTAAGCTGAAGCAGGTCAAATCAAACCATCCGATCTATCTGATCTGTCCAATCTATCCGATCTGTTTGATTTGTCTTATCTGTTTGATCTGTCTGATCTGTCTGATCTGTTCGATTAGCTTGGTTTGTCAAAATCTAAACAAGAAATTTTCGCCAAGTTTTAGCGAATTGACACAGATCTTGATTAGAACCTTATCGATGAGTTTCAGAATGGATTAACTATTTCAGTACTGTCAAGATCATCTAGTTTTTTGATTCATAGAAAATCTATGAGATAATCTGAAAATCCACTCTATTGATTTAATTAATCTGGATTGATCTGGAATGACTTGAAGATTGATATGATAATTTTAATTGAATTGATAATTTGAATTCATTATTTGAATTGATATGATAATTTGAATTGATATATTAATGATCTGGAAATTTGATTTGATTATTTGATCTGGAGATTCTACAGAATGAACTTCTCTTCATAACATGCACGTCTATACAATGGTTAAAGAACTATTCGATAATAAGCCATTACTATTGTTAAATTAGGATGTTGTCTCGGTAGAAATTTTCTATTGTTATCACATTAGTAGTGAAGATTTGTAGATTACCGGCCACCTTGAAAGATTTCTTGCTGTTATATACCAACCAGCCAATTGGTCTATTTTGTTTACTAATATTACCGCTGCTGAGATTTTGGGGGAGAGGCCCAGTAAGGGCCCAGTAAATTAGGGCCGATGATCTTTCATCTTTCATCTCTGTATCTCTGTCTTAGTGATGAGATTCAATGTCTTATTGCGGTACCATTTCCTATAATGTGTACTACCTATAGTGAGAAGAAGAAATTCCAAATCCCGACAATATTTCCCAAATTGAGCACTTTTCAGTGATTTTGGAGTTTAAATTCACCACATTCTACCAATATTACCCGCATACCGCACTGTACCCACCATTGGACCCTGAGAACCACTTGTCCATTTGGGGGTGGAAGATGTGGAAATGGAAAATAGCACCTCCTGTCACTTGAGGAAGCACGGTTACGAGCCCGGTCCCTATTCTGCGGTGCGGTGGTTCTAAAACTCACAGCAACCTGCAAATCTCAAATCTCAACCTGCAATGAGCATTACTTGTTGCTATAGATGTGCACTAAACCATCCCCATAATCCCCCATAACATCCCCATACCTCGGTAAAATTCGGTAAAATTTGGCAATATTTTCCCTTCCATCCATTCCATCCATTCCCATAACACATCCACCCCAATTTCCCCCAATCTCCCCCAAGTTCCTACCACCTCACCACACTTCCCTTCTTTTCCCTTCTTTTCCCAAATCCTCATACCCCTGCCATCGCCCCTGCGCCTGCTCCCATCTGCCCAATGCGGTAATATCGAAAACACCCTATAAATAGGTGTTTCATGCCTGCCCAAACATCCAATTCATCCCACCACCACCACCACCAAATTTCCAAATTTTCTCACCTTCTCGGCTACTTAATCCTCGTAAACTTCAGTGGCTCTTTTCATTCTTCCCACCCTGAACTCTCGCTAGCCTTGTTGACTCCTTAGACGGTGATCTTCTTGCTCCTTTTACTCGCACGTGACCTCCAACCTATAAGTTCTTTTGATTCGATCTACATATTCTCCAGGCAATGGAAGACGACTTATTTGAAGACCATATGGCCGGAACCGCTCCTTCGGGCTCCGGTTCGGGTTCAGCAGGTACTGGTACCAATACCAGCAACTCCAATATCACCAACTCTTCTGGAGTTGGCCTGGGCCTGGCCCTGCGCTCTCAAAGCAGAGGAGGTGCTACACCAACGCTTGAACAACGTCGTTATTCATCCATGGCCCATGTGCCACTTTCCCAATCCATTCCTCACAATATGAGCCATTCCCGGACTCAATCCTTCAACTTGAACTCCAGAAATCATTCTCGCCAGTCGTCGCTGCATTTTCTTCCTGGCATGGCCATGCCACCAGGACCTCCTCCTTTTGATGAGTCGATGTATCCGCTTCAGAGCAACTCGTTCACTGGCTACCATCCCCACCAGCTGCCTCCCGGTTCTCAGCAATATCTTCCTGGCTTCAATACTCCGCCTCAGCCATACATGCCGTACCAGGTGTTTGGACACCAACCCCATTCCAGCTCGGGTTACAGTACCATTGTGGATGACGATGCTGATGTGTTCCACGACAAGTTGCCCCGGAACCAGTCGCTTACTAGCGTCAACTCGCCTATGCGGACCAAAACGGTGGCATTTAGAGAAACCGAGCCGGAATATCCTGCCAGTGCCTACAGTCCTAGAAAAGCCCTCATGGACGATGCCAACGAATATGAATTGGAACGTATCGACAGCATGGATATCAACAACACCGGAACCTCCAGAAACGCCGGAATGAGTCGTAACTCTTATGCCATGCGTCCATACTCTAACCTCATGACGTTCTCTGGTGAGGATTATATGATCAATGAATTGGAAGATGCTGAAGAAGGTGATGATTTCGATCCATTTGATGATGATGAGTCGTTATTTTCTGAAACCGGCGAAGATTTGCTCAGAAGAGGTAATACTATCAGAAGAGGTAATACCATCACTAGAAAACCTCAAAAAACTACTTTGGGTACAGATTCAATCATTGAAATGGAAGAAGAAGATTTCAAACCAAGATTGAACTATACTAAAACCATCAAAAAGGCCAAATTGGTTAATGGTAATTATGTGATTGATTGTCCTGTTCCAAGATCATTGATTGAAACTTATGGTCAAAAGATCACCGATGGTGGTAGAGAAATGACTTTCATGAGATATACTGGTGCAACTTGTGGACCATCTAACTTCCAAAAATACAACTACAATTTAAGACAAGCTTTATATACCCCTCCAAGAGAAACGGAGATTTTAGTCTGTGTCACCATGTATAATGAAGATGAAATCTTGTTGGCCAAGACGTTAAAGGGTATTTTTGACAATATAAAGAACTTGACTAAAAGATCTGATCCTGTATGGGGAGAAGACTCTTGGAAGAAAATTGTGGTGGTGATTGTCAATGATGGTAGAGTTGCTTTACATAAACGTTCAAAGACTTTGTTAACTGCAATGGGTGTATACCAAGATGGATATGCCAAATCTAAAATTAATGAGTCTTCTGTGAAGTCTCATATTTACGAATATACTTCTACCGTTGGTATTGATGTGGTTAGTGATAAAGTACACTTATGTCCAAATTCATCACCAACCCAATTTATCTTTTGTTTGAAAGAAAAGAACTCTAGAAAGATTAATTCACACAGATGGGCTTTCCAAGCTTTCTGTCCAATCCTTAATCCTAAAGTTGTGATGTTATTAGATTGTGGTACCAAGCCTTCAAAGGATGCATTCTATTACTTATGGAGATCATTCCGTGATCCAAAGGTTGCAGGAGCTTGTGGTGAAATGAGAGCTTCATTAGGACAAGGAAAAAGATTATTGGCCAACCCATTGGTGGCTGCTCAAAATTTCGAATATAAGATTTCAAACATTTTAGATAAGCCCATGGAGTCAGTGTTTGGTTTCATTACTGTGTTACCTGGTGCTTTCTCGGCTTATAGATATGAAGCATTATTAAATGTGGATGGGGAAGGACCTTTAGAAAAGTATTTCAAGGGTGAATATCTTCATCAAGCTTCACAAATCGATGCAAACGAGGGTGAAGAAGATGATGAAAAATACATCAAGGAAAGAAATTATCAAGAAGCAGGTATCTTTACATCTAATATGTACTTAGCTGAAGATAGAATCTTATGTTTCGAGCTTGTTGCTAAAAGAAATCATAATTATGTGTTGAGATATGTCAATGAAGCCAAAGCTGAAACCGATGTTCCTGAAAATATTGATGAATTTATTTTACAAAGAAGAAGATGGTTAAATGGTTCTATGTTTGCTGCCGCATATGCCGTTTTCCATTGGACAAATATCTGGAAGTCTGACCACTCATTACTCAGAAAGTTATGGTTACAATTGGAGTTTTACTATCAATTATTAAGTATTTTGGTTTCATGGTTTTCGTTAGCATCTTTCTTTTTAGTGTTCAGAATTTTGACTGCTAATTTGGGTGCTGAAGATATGCATTTCGTTGTTGGTAAATACTTAGCAATTGTTGCTCTTTGGTTCTATGTTGCGTGTGTTGTTAGTACTTTCGTTCTAGCATTTGGTAATACCCCTAGAGGTACTAAAAAGTTTTATTTGGTAATCACGGCTATTTTTTCCGTATTGATGGTTTATATGTTCTTTGCTGCCATATATCTTGCTGTTCATACGGTTGAATTGGTTATTAAAGCACATAAAGATGATTTCAAGATCTCAATGGTGTTCTCTAATGGTAAGTTTAGAGACTTGGTTGTTTCTATGGTATCAACTTATATTCTTTACTTTGTGGGTGCATTCTTATATGGAGAACCACTGGTTATGATTACTTCATTTGTTCAATATGTTGCCTTGTCACCAAGTTACATCAACATTTTGAATATTTATTCATTCTGTAATATTCATGATGTTTCTTGGGGTACTAAAGGTGCGGTAGAAGCCAAAGATTTAGGATCTGCTAAATTTACTGGTGCAAATAAGGATGAATTGGTGATGATTGCTCCAGGAGGATCAGAAGAATTAAATGATTCATATTTGAATACTTTAGAAGAATTAAGAGCAAACCCTGATCCAGTTTTCGAGATGAATAATCAGAAACAAAAAGATGATGCATATTACGCTTTCATTAGAACAATCACTGTTTTGGTATGGATGTTAACCAATGCTATCTTGATTGTGATTGTTTTAGAAGCAGGTGGGCTTGGTACTTTAACAGGTAGAGATGGTACTAATCCTGATGGTTCTATCCGGGGTAATTCGGAAATTTTCTTGACGGTCATTTTATGGATTGTTGCGGGAATGGCAGCATTCAGATTCATTGGATGTGTGATGTTCTTAATTTTCAAGGCATTTAGACCAATTAAATGGAGAGTGTTAGCTAAGAAAGAATTAAAGAAGGCCGATAATAATGGTTGATCGTTATATGAAGTAGCATAAAAATATATACACAATTAATTACATTTCTAAGACTAATTCATAGAAAAGGGATAACCTCCTCTTACAGAGTAAGAGGTGAATATTTTTCAGAAACCAGAATAAAGAATTAAGAAATAAGAAATAAGAAATCAAACTTGGCTAAAGGGATGTCACCTGGTACATTCCATTTTTGATCTATTCATCTATTGAATGTGGTTAATTTTGATGTAAATTGGAAGATCTATCTTCAACTAAAGTAACATCTAATTAATTTCATTTTCGTCATTAATCATTCTGTATTTACCTTTCTCTTCTTTTAAAAGGCTATATACTCTTGTATCATCTTTAATTATTATTCTCTCATTGGGCCGATTGAATTGATTGAATAGATTGATTTGATTGATTTGATTGTTGACGATTCATCTTTGGTGGTCTATGGAATCTTAACTTCCAAATTAATGAATCAATTCTGTAATGGCCCAAATTGATGAAAAATGTACTGTACAAATATACCCAGGAAATTTGTTCTTAGGCGTTACCATACGTTTCATTGGAATGCTATAAAGATAAAATTGGGCATACATGAAAGGTGATCAACGAGAGATTATTTTGCAGAAAAAGAATAGAAAAACATGTGTACCTCCATCAGAAAATAGAATAGAAGGATGTCAATTAAGTAGTTTCTATGATTTCATTGTGCCAAAAGTTGATGATAAATTAATATATAATACAAATATAAAACACATGACATTATATAGGATTTAACATCATTCTGTAATGTAACCCAAATTACACCATCCAGATAAATTGATAAGATCCACATAACGTTATCATTCTACTTATTGATCTACAAGCCACAGAAATGAGGCTAGACCGGATTTATGATTTGAAGGGTTAACAATTCTCCATCTGTAGTGGCTTAAGAGTGGAAATTGGAAAGTGAAAATTGGCCAGTGATCAATCCGTAGGTGGAAGTGAACAGGAGGTTTACTTCCGCGTGATTTGCTAGTGGTATTTCCCGTCAACTACTATTTCTGTTTCTGGTTTAATTATCTATAAGCATTACTGAATGATTTGTAGCACTGTAATTAAGGTGAAAAGGGAAAATTAAGGTGAAAAGGGAGAGGGGGAGATTGCGAGAATTGGGAGGGGGGCAACTACTGAGAAACTAACAAGGTTTTCTGAAGAAATACAATTTATTGACTCGTGCTGTATTATGCTTATGACGAGTAGTTCTTGAGGTTTAAGACTCTAATTCTGGGTCCAGACCCTCAATAATCTGAGGATTTTCAGTCACGTGACCTACATTTATAACTATCTTAACAAACGGAGTTCCAGGGATATTTATACAGTGTTATGATGTGGGGTATGTGGCGATAAAGCCCACCGGCCAAACACCAAAGAAAAAGAAATAGAAAAAAAGATAAAGAAAAAGAAACAAGAAAAAAACGTCAATAGAGTGTTACTGATAAAGAATAGGAACAATAGATATTTCCTAATTGGGACAAGTAAAGTTATATCAACAAATATTGACATTATTGACAACATTTAATATTTGACACTATTGACACTGTTGAATATTTGACATTGTTTACGATTTATACAATTTATCTATTTATCCTTTTTATGCAATTTATGCAATTTTCAATATTCAAGAAATTTGACATAAATCAACAATAATGAATGAATACGGAAATACTCAAATAAGTGGAGAATCCAGAACGAAATTAACAAGCTGCCGAGTCATCCGACACTTTTGGTGACTATTAATGACTAGTTGAATTGACGGCAAAAAAGATTATGATTATTTTTCAGACATTTTTCAGCTGACTTGTGTATTTCAGATTGATGCAAATTTATCCCTGAGCCGTGGCTCCTCTGTTCAGCCATTCAGCCATTCATCCCGAGACTCGGAACGATGCGGCTGCAACACTTCCTAGTTAGTACGAAATCCACCCAGTGTACCTTTCGGGGGCTTCGGCAAAATATCGTTGATAGCAAGGCTGACATGGTAACCTGCATATAGTCATGGACCATTACGATTAAACCGAACTAGTTTGTTCTTGCTGGAGTTGACCGACCGAGCCAAGACCATCTCAGCAATGCGGGGTTACGTTATCGTTTCAGTACTGTAACACCATTATAAAGTGACTGGTCGAGGTGAGTAGTGTGGAGTGGAAGATTTATGGGACGCAAGCCCTTTACCGGATTTGGCGAGCACCAACAAAATACTGCTCGGGCAAGCGAGCCCAACGAACATTTTACCCTCGGAATTGTCATGGAGGGGTAATGCTGTTTACATTAACACCGAGATGCAATTGTATGTAGGGCTATAGTGGGACCCCCACTGGTGGGGGCACCGGTCACGTGACACATTGCGCCACGTGTACTCATCCTCGATGGGTGTAGTGGTAGGTGCTCGGGCCGGTGTCGGAGTGCCGAGAATACTTAAACAGGTAAGTCCGAACCAAATAGTATCCAGATCGACATTAAACCCAGAAATTCGAAACGAAGACGACCAGCTTACCATGCTGGTGCGAGGCCACAATAGTGTTTCCAGACCAGCTCTAGCGGGGGATTGGGACAGGAATTGCGATAGAAACAGGAATTGGGGATCTAAGTCACAATTGGGTGAGTTTGGGGTTGTTGGTAGCTCGGATTAGCTGGGGTGTTGTCGGTAGGGGAAGTAGCATCGTTGTACCGATAGAAATTACCACCGGTTATTGAATGATGAAGGAACTGTTAGTGAACAATTCCGGAGGATACTTAACCACCGGTTTCCTGAATTTAACTCGTCACAAACCGGAATGTTGACCGGATCTTGATGGGGACCTTAGCCGGATCTTGAATGAAAATTTTTCATTAGTGTAATCTTCCTACGTAATTATGCGGTAAACTCACCGGGGGCGATGTGGAGATAATGTAAGTAACATAACCTTCCTATCAGCCAGTGCCATTACTCAATTGGTAGCACAATAGTTTTGTAGTAGCGAGGATTTCTTTTCCATCCAGGGGAAATTAGGAAATATGCTGTTATGCCCAGGACAATTCCGGCACCCCGGAGGTTGAACTTTTACAGATGAGGTCTCCATGCCTAACTGCTAAAGCCAAATTTCCTTGTTTCCTGAGAGCACAGGGCCCATGGCACCGGTACGAGGCTGGAAACTGAAAGACAGACAGACAGACAGATAAACAGACAGACAGATAGATAGACAGACAGACAGACAAAAGGTCGTGAGCAGGTCTAATTGTCCCAAAGAACTAATTTTGATACAGGGACTACCAGGGGTTCTGTCTAGGGACGCCAACTAAAGTTATTGTCATCACGTTGAGCATTTAGTATTAAGCAGTGACATGTAGGTAAGACAATTGTCCAACGTGTGGATCAAGTGGTTGGAGACCAAAGATCGGGACCTGGAAATATAAGATGGAAAGGTACAATCCCCGTCCTAACAGGCGAGCCCGATAGGGCAACCCCGAGAAAATGTCCGACCCGTTGGCTGCAGACATGAGTGAACGATTGAGCGATTTTTCTTATTGGCAAACAGACACCGAGCTAGCCATAGAAAAGTGCCCAAGAAAACCGATAGGCATTAGTGGATTGGATACAGGATCGACATTGGATGACACACCCGACATACAGAACCTCTAACGGAACGGTCTTGGCTAGAGGGAACCTCAGAATCCGCTAGAACCCCACAGCTACAGCGGAATTTCAGACATTTTCCCGAAACAATTGAATCATCCCGACTACCAAAAGAACAAAAGAGCAAAAGAGCAAAAGAGCAAAAGAGCAAAAGAACAAAAGAGTAAAAGTCACCCATGGACAATAAAAGGAACGAATAAACAGACAGACATTAAATTATGGATAAGGAAAAACACCTACAGGAAAACCTATCAAGGGCAGACACAAACCCAAACAAGTCAAGTCCAAACAAATTTTACAAACAAACAAATTATTGCGAATCGCTCCCAAGCTGATCATTTCAAAAACAAACATCTGTCATCACTATCGGCCACCCTAAAGGATTAGCCGACAACTCCGTAGATAGGCTTGGGCGAGGGTGTGGATTTTAGTTGTAATCGTAGGGCAGGTAACTGTGGCCACCGTTCCATTAGATGGTGTAAGCTAGGTGCATCTAATGTCCACTGCAGACACTAAACTTGCATTTAATTGGATTCACACATCTCCAATTAATTGTCGACCGAGCTATGGTGTGAGCATTGAACCGGTTTAGTAACATTGGCTTGAAAAATAAATCCGAGGGTATTTTCTTTACTATCGGAACCCTCGGCACTCTTTGTTACACCCTCGATTACCTCAATTACCCCTCGGCAATACCGTTTGGTTTTTCTTGTTCTGTTTACCTCGTCCTCAAAGCATTCGGTGCTTTGGCTTATTTTTCTGCACCGAATTGCTTGTTATCGCCCGAAATTGCTCAAGGCCCACCCCGATAGAACAACCAGCACTAATCTCGAAGCTACCATGAAACTGCTAATCTATTGCTTCTACCGCCAGCGTAACATCCATTCTACCCTCGGATACTCCCAGTTTCCTCCCATTCTTTCAGGGCTCACTATCTCAACTCCGAGAGCCCCGTCGCCCGTCCGCCATCCCCCGTCTATTTCCGATGGGAAACTCGGCAATACCAATGGTTGTTTCTCGGGACCCCCGGCCTCCCCGGCACCCCCGGTTCCTGGGAAAAGAAGTCTACATTCATACCGACAAATACAGCAAGCTTAACATGCGGGTGGATTCTCCGTGCAGGCAATGGATAATTGTCCGCCAAAACAACCAGCAAATTGTAGCAGACACTGGGCGAAAACCTAGAACCATCACCCCCACAAGAGCCTATTGATGTGACAGGTGAATATTCTTCATGGGATGTAAGCATTGAGCCCATCGTTCCAAGTAGAGAGAAAAATTTGCTATATGATGCAGTAATGGTGATGACGACACTGTCCGTAGGGAGAGCCGGTACGGATGGTATCGGTGTCGGTGGTACCAGTGAGATACTGCATTTGCCCCACTATAACAAGGGTTCGGCATGAACGGATGGCTCGGTGTTGAGCATACCAATTAGGCCTACGCTGGACCGTTTCGGGAAGGCGGATCCCGATAACAAAGACATCCTCCTCCCAATTGGGTGAAGTTACTCCAATAGTAGACAGTCACGTGCGACTACACCGACCACCAGCTCAATGAGGCGTATACATGGCTACATAACCAATGCCGCATTACTGCAAAAACAACAACATTAATTACCCATTCTAAGGCAATTGCAAAACAAACACAAAAAAAATTCATAAATCCCGCACTCGTTCATTGGCCCATGCAGACATTTTTTTTCAAAAAAAAGAAACGAACAGGCCCCACCTCCCCATGTGCAGTGCTGCAGACATAATATTCACCCAAAAATGTCTGCATCTGCTAATCAGCCGTATAGAGCACTTCCTCCATCCGGGCCCTTGCACTACTTCCCTATTCCCACTATATATAGTTCGTCATCTGGCCAGGTTTACTGATTTTTTCTGGTTTCTTTCTTCGTTTTTGGTTTGATTTCCTCCGTCCATAATGAGTGCCACTGAACCAACTAACGAAAAGGTCAACAAAGTCGTTTCTGACGACGAAGACGAAGACATTGACCAATTGGTCCTTGATTTACAATCCAACCAAGGTGCCCTCGACGAGGACTCAGATGAAGAAGAAGATCAATCTTCCTTCAAGCAAGTTCCAGAAGAATTATTGAAGACCGACCCAACCACTGGTCTTAACGATGATGAAATTCACAAGAGAAGAAAGAAGTTCGGTATGAACCAAATGGCCGAAGAACAAGAAAATATGGTGCTTAAATTCGTCATGTTCTTTGTTGGTCCAATTCAATTCGTTATGGAAGCCGCTGCTGTTTTGGCTGCCGGTTTAGAAGATTGGGTTGATTTCGGTGTTATCTGTGCCCTTTTGTTATTGAACGCCCTTGTTGGTTTCATTCAAGAATACCAAGCTGGTTCTATTGTTGAAGAGTTGAAGAAGACTCTTGCTAACACTGCTGTTGTTGTCAGAAATGGTCAATTAGTCGAAATTCCTGCTAATGAATTAGTTCCAGGAGACATTTTGCAATTGGAAGACGGTACCGTTATTCCAACTGATGGTAGAATCGTTACCGAAGACTGCTTGTTGCAAGTCGATCAATCTGCTATTACCGGTGAATCCTTGGCTGTCGACAAGAGACACGGTGATGCTACTTACTCTTCCTCTACTGTTAAGACCGGTGAAGCTTTCATGGTTGTTACTGCTACTGGTGACTCCACCTTCGTCGGTAGAGCTGCTGCTTTGGTTAACAAGGCTTCTGCTGGTACTGGTCACTTCACTGAAGTTTTGAACGGTATTGGTACTACTTTATTGGTTTTCGTTATTCTTACTTTGTTAGTCGTCTGGGTTGCTTGTTTCTACAGATCCGTTAGAATTGTTACTATCTTGAGATACACCTTGGCTATTACCATTATTGGTGTTCCAGTTGGTTTGCCAGCTGTTGTTACCACCACCATGGCTGTCGGTGCTGCTTACTTGGCTAAGAAGCAAGCTATTGTCCAAAAGTTGTCTGCTATTGAATCCCTTGCCGGTGTCGAAATCTTGTGTTCTGACAAGACCGGTACTTTGACCAAGAACAAGTTGTCTTTGCACGACCCATACACTGTTGAAGGTGTTGAGGCTGATGACTTGATGTTGACTGCTTGTTTGGCTGCTTCTAGAAAGAAGAAGGGTTTGGATGCTATTGACAAGGCTTTCTTGAAATCTTTGATTAACTACCCAAGAGCTAAGGCTGCTTTGACTAAGTACAAGGTTATTGAATTCCAACCTTTCGACCCTGTCTCAAAGAAGGTTACCGCTATCGTTGAATCCCCAGAGGGTGAAAGAATTGTTTGTATCAAGGGTGCTCCATTATTCGTCTTGAAGACTGTTGAGGATGACCACCCAATTCCAGAAGATGTCCACGAAAACTACCAAAACACTGTCGCTGAATTTGCTTCCAGAGGTTTCAGATCTCTTGGTGTTGCTAGAAAGAGAGGTGAAGGTCACTGGGAAATCTTAGGTATTATGCCATGTATGGATCCTCCAAGAGATGACACTGCTGCTACTGTTAACGAAGCTAGACACTTAGGTTTGAGAGTTAAGATGTTGACTGGTGATGCCGTTGGTATTGCTAAGGAAACTTGTCGTCAATTAGGTTTAGGTACTAACATTTACGATGCTGAAAAATTAGGTTTATCCGGTGGTGGTGACATGGCTGGTTCTGAAATTGCTGACTTCGTTGAGAACGCTGATGGTTTCGCTGATGTTTTCCCTCAACACAAGTACAATGCCGTTGAAATCTTGCAATCTAGAGGTTACTTAGTCGCCATGACTGGTGACGGTGTTAACGATGCCCCATCTTTGAAGAAGGCTGATACCGGTATTGCCGTCGAAGGTGCCACCGATGCTGCCCGTTCCGCTGCTGATATTGTTTTCCTTGCCCCAGGTTTGTCTGCTATCATTGATGCTTTGAAGACTTCCAGACAAATTTTCCACAGAATGTACTCTTACGTTGTTTACCGTATTGCTCTTTCCCTTCACTTGGAAGTTTTCTTAGGTTTGTGGATTGCTATCTTGAACAGATCCTTGGACATTAACTTGATTGTTTTCATTGCTATTTTCGCTGATGTTGCTACCTTGGCTATCGCTTACGACAATGCCCCATACGACCCTAAGCCAGTTAAGTGGAACACCCCAAGATTGTGGGGTATGTCCATTATCTTAGGTTTGATTTTGGCTATTGGTACTTGGATCACCTTGACCACTATGTTGGTCAGAAAGGGTGGTATCGTCCAAAACTTCGGTTCTATTGACGGTATTTTGTTCTTGCAAATCTCCTTGACTGAAAACTGGTTGATTTTCGTTACCAGAGCTCAAGGTCCATTCTGGAGTTCCGTTCCATCTTGGCAATTGTCTGGTGCCGTCTTGATTGTCGACATCCTTGCCACTTGTTTCACTTTGTTCGGATGGTTCTCTCAAAACTGGACTGACATTGTCACCGTTGTTAGAACCTGGATTTTCTCCTTCGGTGTCTTCTGTGTCATGGGTGGTGCTTACTACTTGATGGCCGGTTCCGAGTCCTTCGATGACTTGTGTAACGGTAGAAAGGTCAAGCCACACCACGACTCTAGATCATTGGAAGATTTCCTTGTTTCTATGCAAAGAGTCTCCACTCAACACGAAAAATCTAACTAAATTAATTAATGATTAATTCCTAGATTTTTGTGATCATGGTGCATGCTGGAATGGTTTAATGAATCATTTTTGGCTGCCCTTTAATAACCTAATTTGTGGTGATGCAATGATTTTTATATCAGTGATGGTTTTTCCCCGAAAACCTTCACACAAGGCTATCAATGAATGAAGTGGTAAAAATGGTAATGAATTTAGGATGTTACGATTCCCCCATCAATTTACTAAATTCTTACTTTTATTCATGATGTTCATTGAGTGCTTGACTTTGATTCCCCTAATTTTATATTCCCCCCGTCATTTTTTTTTCCCATATTCGTTTTAAAGTAATAATAGATAATAATATAATCTAATGTAGAAGAAGAAACTGAATTGATTTAATAACATCAACACTTGATAGAAATTTGTTAATATTCAATTGACTCAGAACATAGTTAGAATCTCACTCAGGTTCTTTGGATCTTTGGTCTTTGGTCTTTGGTTCTTGGGTTTCATCGGTATGAGATATGGTGAAATTATTTATAGAGATTAAGTCATTACTATTATTACTATTATTAGAAATACTTCATAGTAAATAATGTAGAAGACATTAAATAGAGGAAATACGAATTAATTTATCAATTCTTATAGAATTATATATTGAAATCTTCATAGATCATCTGAAATGAGATTCATCATAAATAAATAGACTTGATATTTTCGTCGAAAGTACCCGACATCCGGTTTAACCATAGAATCAAAAAGGTTTTCGAAACAAGAAGATTTAACCATAGAAAGAAGAGATTTCATAGAATCAACAAGCAAAATTTTAGAGGTGCTCCAATTAATGATTACCAATGTGAATTTTAACTGGAAGGAGTTTCAAGCAATAGAGGTTTATATTAAATTATTAAACATGCTATCAAGCTACAGAGAATTCTTTGTCCATTTCATAGATAAATACACATTTATTCTAAGAGAACAGTAGTTATTAGGAAAATACCATTAGAAGTACCAACCATTAGAAGTACCAATACCGTTAAATTCCAACCCACTCATACTATAAATGACCCAGAATGCATTCAATTAGTATAATTATAAATAATAATAAGAATCAATACACTCTCTTCTGCCAGCTACAACCAGATTTGGTTCTACTATAATTTCTATAATTTCTATAATTTCTATAATTTCTATAATTGTTATAGTCTCATGATTGAATAGAACTTTGTGACTGGAAAAGCCCGGCCAACTATATTTAGAGCCTCTAATGAAACTACCACTGAACCATAAATGTTCATAACTAATCTCAGGCACCAACCAAGCCTCAATATCAAATACAGCCAGAATATAGCCAGAATATTCTGCTTGTGGCGAAGCCCGCAACATTATGAGATAATGATATTAATTATGAGTGGAGCCAACATCTCAGTAAATCCTAGAGGGTACCTTGCCTAAAGGGTACCGCCTGCCAGCGTTCTGGTTAGGCTCAATGGTGACGTAGTGGAAACTTCCTAGTGAACATTTGGTGGAGTTATTTGGTGACCTCAAGTATGGTGGAACAATAGAAATTAGCGAGCTACAGACCCTGAAAAGTATTCCCCCTGGACCACAACCCTTGGGCCCTGGACCACCCTGGGACCACCCTGGGGATCCTTCACCTAGGGGAAATTTATTACTGGTGCTTCTATTCTACCTTATGGTTATGGAACTTGTAAGGGCTTCAAAGACAAGTTTCAGGAGGCACAGTTTAGGCCTTAGTAATACTGATGGAACAGAAATACTGATAGCTTATGATTCTAGCGAGAAATCTATACTATTTGGCCAAAATTACCGCGTTGTTTAACATTCCTACCGTCCCAGCAATCCGCCTTTTCTCCCTAAAGTCCCGACACTTCCCATGTTACTTTCCATGTTACTTCCCCAACACTCCTCTAAGACTCTCCGATAATTCCCCTACACTTCCCTAAGACTCTCCCGATACTTCCCAAGACTATCACTACAGTCGCGACTTCCCCATGACTCTCGCGACACTACCTCCAACTTCTGAGACATTCTTTCACTATCTTCACTTAATATCATTAAATACCACCCCAATCACTTCCACTACATCGGTCCCAATAACCTCCACAACTTCAACTTCCCCCTACCATTCCACATCTCCCAATATCATCAGTCGGTCTGGATAACACTCCCGCAACTTCTGCCCCTCTACCACCCCTGGTCGTGCTCGTGTTATTTCTGAAAAATTTTAGATCAACCCTAATACATTTTTTTTCTTAGAACAACCACTATCGTCACCACTGTGGAGACGAGTTCTACCCTTTTCAACTTCTTGCATTATCCACTACTTTCCAAAGTTTACCATTGAACTTGGTTTAGTAATTTTCAACTTACTGCTAGTGTAGGAAATAATTTTCAACCTCCATTTCCTACTAGCGTTTAAGGTGGACTTCTTTTCTCCTACCGCCATCGTTAGCATCGTGCTTTAATGGACATGACTGCAAATCTCCAGTCTCGTTCAGCTTCGTTGTCTACCACGGTGGACAACGAGCCCTCCTTACTCAAACCGTCAAGATTTGCCGCCAAAACGGGACTTCGATCTGCTTCCATTGGGTCCAACTTCTTTCATAAAGATGCCGGTATCTTCCCAAATGCTCCTACCGCTCCTACCGCTCCTACCGCTCCTACTGCTGGTTCTACCGAGCCCAACACTTCTTCAACCTCGGCTGAAGACGACTTGACCATCGAACCCAACCCAACTGCTGCCACTCCGGCTTCAGACTTGGATATCGTGGGCGCGTTAAACAATCTTGATTTAGATGACGATTTTGCCATCCCTTCAAATCCGGATCAAAAGGCTCCAGAAGATCCTTCCAACTCTCAGGCATTCTTGTATGGCGATTCTACTTTCCAACCTCAGTTTTATGCCTACCCTCATCCACATCAAGGATCAGTCACACCTAATCCTTCTATGGGTGCTTTTGGACCTTCGACTTTTTGTCACAATAGTACTCCATCAAATACTTGGAACTCCACATTTGTTCCTAATTCTGCTCCTCCATTTGTCTACGGATCTAATGAATCTGAACCTGCTTTGGTTCGCCCATTTGAGTTACCTGAAGACCTGAAATCTACTTCTGACTCAAAACATGATCAGTCTTCAGTATCGTTACATTTGCCATTTACTACACCACCTCCTACATCTCAAGTTCATTCTTTTGGAGGAATCTTAGATGGCCAATTTAATTCATCCGCATACGGGTCTATTCCTCCAGAAACTACCGATGGAAGTTCACCTGAAAGTGAGCTTGAAAATTATAGTGAATCCAAAAGTCGTTCTTCCTTCAACAACTCATTCCCAAACCCTACAGGACTCAATGAATACCAAGGATTGAACAATGATATGAAGTCAAATCAATCTCACCCTCATTACCCTCACCCATCTGGAATTACACCACCTCCAGGTGGCCAAGATATGAACTCCTTTGGTCTCAAGGATAATCTTGCAATGCCATTGGGTCCAAACATGATTCATAATGGCCCAAACACTTGGAATCAACATCCTTCCATGATGGGTGCTCAGATGCATCCATCTAATTTGAGAAATAATTTTGTGGACAACAGAATTCAAACTATGCATGGACATCATCTTAATTCTATGCCTATGGCAGGAAATTTCAATATGCAAGGCGGAAATAATCGTTACAATGGAATGAACGGTAATAACCTTAATGGAAGAAATTCACGTTATGGTTCCAACGATGGAATGAATATTCATCGTAAGATGCACAATGGAAATAACAAAAGAAAGGGTGATGATGCATCCAAATATGCTAATTCTAAATTGGAAGATTTTACTGGTGAGATATACCCATTATGTAAGGACCAACATGGATGTCGATTCTTGCAACGCCAATTAGATTTGGGTCGTGAGGTTGCCGAGGGTACTACTAGTGGCTCAACAAATGTGACTAATGATATTGCTGCTACTATGATCTTCAATGAAATCTATCTTAAAATCATTGAGTTGATGACAGACCCATTTGGCAATTATCTTATTCAAAAATTGTTTGAAAATGTATCTTCAGATCAAAGATTAATTTTGGTTAAGAATGCATCCCCTGAATTCATCAGAATTGCTTTAGATCCTCATGGTACTAGAGCATTACAAAAATTGGTTGAATGTATTACCACCGAGGAAGAATCACGCCTTATTATTGATTCATTATCCCCTCATATTGTGTCATTATCTCGCGACTTGAATGGTAATCATGTTGTTCAAAAGTGTTTGCAGAAGTTGAAGCCTCAAGAAAATCAATTCATATTTGAGGCAGCTTCCATTAACTGCATTGAGATTGCTACTCATAGACATGGTTGTTGCGTCTTACAAAGATGCTTAGACCATGGTAATTTTGCTCAACGTAAGCAATTATCATTGAAGGTAGCTGAGAATGCCACCAGCTTGGCTTTAGATCCTTTTGGTAATTACGTGGTTCAATACGTATTGTCCAGAGGAGATGAAGATTCCATCAAAATCATTTTGGACCACATAAAATCTAATGTGGTTTCTTTGTCTTTGCACAAGTTTGGATCAAATGTCATTGAAAAATCATTGAGAATCAATAAATTATCTGATAGTTTGATTGAAGTATTATTGAAGAATGAAGATAAGTTTGCTGTCATGTTGAATGATGCCTTTGGAAATTATGTTCTTCAAACTAGTTTGGATGTAGCTAATGCTAATCAATTAGAGAAATTGAGCCTGGCACTACAACCTTTATTACCAAACATTAAGAATACTCCTCATGGTAGAAGAATCATGACTAAGATCCAAAGTGTGTGCTAGGGTTGGGAATTATTCAGCATTTCTAGCTTATAAAAAGCTAGTCTAATCCCACCCGTGTCATTATAGTGTATTTTAGCTGTATAATAAGTATCACGAGCAATTTGTAAAGTAAAGAGAAGCAGTTAGTTATAAGAAGGAAAGAAGAATTGAACTTGGGCAGAAATTGTTTATAAAGTAGAGCGGAATCAGTAGCACTAGTACTAATAGTTATGGTATACAAAATGTTCTGCTTCTAGTTAAGTAATGTTCCGCTTTTGATTAATGTTCCGCTCCTAGTAAGTGTTCCGCTTTTAATGAATGCTTTCTATACCAGAAATTCTCTTCCACTTTTTTAGTTGAATAAGTTCCGCTGCATTATCCCCAATTAACTAAGTGATAAGATTTTCCATCTTCAGGTTTCAGTTTCCCCTTAAATTTCCGCTTCGATTTACTCGTCACTCGGTACTCGGAAAAACAGTGGCCTTTTTTTACCCGGGCAGATCATCGATCAATGAGGCGAATGATCATGAATATTGATCTATGCCGAAACCATTGTGATTTATTGTGATCGGTGTAATTTGCTGAGCTTAGACCATTAAAGCACCAAATATTGGCATCTCGGTGTTTGAGTTTCTTCGGCATACCTTTGGTTCAGGAGCGGTTCCCCGAATACTCGGACTCCACCTCCAACCAACCAAGAAGAGCCCAAACAGGCCCAAACACGTCCAAACCAAATAAAGATCTCTGGCTTGGGGACATGGGGTTCTACTTCCGCATGATCCGAGTAGTTTAGGTTATTTTCTATGGTCACACCACAATAGCAGTGTACATGGCCATCGCGATCTATTTGGGAATGAGAACACGAAGAGGCTCCAACACTCCAATGGTTCCGAGATTCAAGACTCGAAGGCTCGAAGGCTCAAAGGCTCAAAGGTCCAAAGGCTCAAAATAGGCAAATGGCACAATTGTGTCAAGCCGTCTATTGACGCCCCATATTATTAAGGATAGAGCTAAAGCCTATGACAATACAACACGGAAGAATTTCCTAGAGGTATTTCCGTATTGTTAGTGAGGAAAATATCGGATATAAGTAAGTTCCGCTTGCCACGGCCACGGCTACCGCCACGGAAATTGATACACATGTCACGCCCGGAAGGGAGATTAGCTTCCAAGAACTTGTGGAAGTATAAAGCCCGTACTATCTGCTCTCCAGTGGTACAACTTGAGATCCTTGGCATGTAAGTGAAAGCTTAAATTGGGGAATTTTTGTCCGTGGAGCGGAAACTTGACTTTCCCGATAGTTCGCCGAACACAATCAGCAGAATAAAAACCACTAGCTACACAACCATGAATCGATTATCCTGTGTCCTGTTTCGGCTATAGAAGGTATTGTTAAGATATCTATAAAGAGATGTTCGCTGGGTGTCAAATCCCGGCCTGAAAAAATAGCATAGAGCATGACGATTTCACTCTCTAATTTGGCGGGTGGTTCCCGGCATCATTAGCATGGGGAGCCGGAAATACAAACCACCCGATTACCCAATCACCCAATCACCGGCTGGTTCTTGTTTTCACCATGCCCCAAGTTAGTTGACACTCCCATGCATTGAGTCGATTTCTTACATGCCGATTGTGACCGGAATTGGGAATTTGGAATTGGGAATTGGGGGCTACGGGAGCGATTTAAGCTTTGTCACATTTTTGACACATTCTAGAAGCACCTTCCACCAACTATTTCCTTCATGTTTCCCATCCCTAAGATTGAACCATACTTATACCCTTGATTCCCACCCTGTGAGTGGTATTCTTCTCCACCATTCCAGTTCTGCGATCCGCACGATGATTTATCTCACCAAAAACATTTTACAACGTCGTATTGCTTCACCCTAACCGAACAAAGTTTCTACCCCATCACTAGCCCACGTTAAACGCTCGAACTCCAAGAGCCAGTGGTGGTATAACCTTGTGGAAATCAAGTGATATTGTCAAATTCCTCATCACCTGTGAAAACCCCCACCATTTTAATCCATCCCATTTTGAACCATTTTCAACCATTCTTCAATGACCAGCCCTTCATCCAGAAACGGGTCTCCTACTCCAGAAAAGGGCAGCGATCAGGCCGGTGAAAAAATTTCAGACAGGCCTCGTATCAAGAAACGGAAGTACTCAAGAGGAGGCTGCAGTGAGTGCAAACGAAGGAAGATGAAATGTGACGAAGGAAAGCCCCATTGCTACAATTGTACCAGATTAAACAAAGTTTGTGTTTACAGCACGAAACAAGACTTCAGATTCGATAAGATGAGCGCAGAGCTTGACACACAAAAGAAGAACCCTCCAAATCCCGAAACAGCTTCCAAATCGAAAGACTCTGGTGGGATCGCTTTAAGATTCTACAACCCTGGAGGTATGTACAGTAACGAATTCCTGAACAGTACTATTCCCCACAAACCTGAATCGTTCCAGGCTCCTGCCAATGTTCCTATCGACTCAATCAACTCCATCAACTCCAATAATTCCATCAACTCCATCAACAATATCGACACCATGGCCCCATTCAATACCACCAGACCTGATATGATGCCTGGCCCAACATCCTCGGACATCATCACTCCCAAAACCGAAATCATGAACTTGTTTGACAAGGCAAGCTTGTTGGTTCATGATATCAACGATATGGTGGCATTGGATATTCCAAACGAATACTTGCTAGACCAAGATTCGCTAGGACCTCCCTCGGGTTTACCATCCATACCAGATGAGATTTCGAAAGATCAAAGCATACGGCTGGTTAGTTCAGAAACGTTTGAAAAACATGATTTTCGTCTCGATGACCTTACCAATCAAATTATTGGATCCAGGAAAAACATGTCACCCATCGATTTGAATTCTCCTTTCAATGCTGCTACCCCCGAGGTAATATTAAGTGATTTTGATAAATCTTTAACCAATAGTGAATTGGTTCGTCAAGTTTTATTGAAAAATAAACTAAGTGAACCTCATAATACTTATTTGAAATCGTTTACTGATTCTCAATTGTCCTATCATTTATTCCCCTTTGCCCAATCAATTGAATCAAACCAAGTGGCCATGCTTTTATTGCAATATCTGATCGATTGTCCTTACCTTTTGACTTCTTTATTGGTATTTGCTGCTACCTTCCAGTACAACCAAAGTGGAAAGAAAGTACATGACTTTTCCAGAAAGAAATATACTTCGGTATGTTTAAGAGCTTTAAGTGAAGTTTTTAAAGGAAGTGCAAGTTCACAAGCATCCAATTTTCATTTGAAAAATGATATAGAAAAGTTACTTTTAACCATTTTGGTTCTTACTCTGAATTTCACTGCCACCACACATACTGATACTAAAAAGAATGAAATGATGAACTCTTGGAAAATCCATTTAAGAGGTGCCAAAGATCTTCTATCGAAGTATAATTCCATCAAAATGTTACATGATAAATCTCATATTTCTGGTGGATTAACTCTTGCTAAAACTTGGTTCTTTGCCATGGAAAGTCTTGCTACTTTGAATTCAACATTGGGAGGAACACTTAAACGGAATGGATTTGATAGTGGCTCACCATCCAACTACCAAATCAGTACTATAACCAATGGAAATATTGGAAACAATGGAAATAGTGGAAATAATGGAAATAATGGAAATCCATTGCCCCAACAAATAGATCTTGATGATAATATTCGAGTTCTAGTTGATACTGGGTATTTTTCACGAGATATCAATCCAGAATATCATGATGCATTGGTAAAAATTGGGCTTTTAATACCCGCCACTTCCGCTTTACTGCTGCCTTTCAATTTATTTCTAGGATATTCCATGAAAATCGTCCTGCTTAGTTATGAAATGTCAAGCCTCTTGATTCAACTAAGGAAAGATGAAAATTATACCATTTCTAGTATGGAAGTTTCCAAGATTTTCTCCATGCTTCACGATGCCAGAAGAACAGAAATCATTCCAATGGTTCAAAAACCCAGTTATTTAATCCCCATCACATCACCAGCACATCCTGAATTCGGAGGCCAAAGAATAGAATTTTTGCCATCCTCATACTGTCAATATGTGGATCGGTTTAATCAAGTCCATTACTATTCTTGGTTGGATCTAAGTGAACAAGTCCGTATTGATAGCATTTATATCAGACTTCTCACAGTTAAAGGGCTATTAGGGCTACCTTATTCTCATCCATTAGTAAGGGAATTGGTGAATAATGTATTGGGGGTTCCATTCTTGATATTCAATAAGACATCTCCCGATTATGAAGTTTACAAATCCGATATTCTCGTGGAGTCTACCAACTATTATCTTACAAAGACTCATTTCGATTGCAGAGCTACCATGATCCAATCTGCTTTTAGGATCTGTTGTAAGGTAGTTGAAAGTGAATTGGAGTTTGAGAAGATCGAGCTTTACTACCTTGGACTCGTCAAATTGGGTAATGGAAGTGCTTTAACTGCACTTGATATGCTTTACAAGCACAGAGCTCGTATACAAGATAAGACGACTGACGAACTTGGCTATCTTAGTGATGATGATATGGTGGATTGTGAGAATATTCCATTTGTTTAATTTAAAAAGCCATTCATTGCTAACAAAGGCTCATGTACTATAACTATGAATAATGTCGAAAATTTACAAAGAAAAATTAATAGAACCGTTCAAATTCTCAACTGATAGATTATAAAATTACTTACATTCAATTCTGTTACAATAAATAACCACTCCCTTTAAAGAAACCAGTAAAATAAATCAGTAGAATTAGATCTGTGAGTACTACTAAATTAAGCTCATACAAGTTAATATGAACTGTATTAGCTTTCTATTTAAAAAATCAATCATATAATCGCTTTCAGTTTTCTATTGTCTATTTTCTGCTATTCCTTTCGAAATAACCACCAGACTGTTTTAGCAGGGCTATATTTCCCACCTTGACCAAGTATGAATTAATTATGGTTCATCTATAAGAAACACAGAAAAGAATTTATTATATTCTCTATTCTCCAGAGCCCAGATAATTAAACAGGTTATGAAAAAGGGTCTTTTTCACATTACCATATGGTGAAGTGGAAAGCCATTGGAAAAGCCATTGGAAAAGCCATTGGAAAAGCCATTGGGTAAATGCAACCTACGTATAATTTCACGAACCTTTTTACATCACAATTCAGTATATAATTGACATGTTATTGACTACTTATAATAAAAATATACTTTAGTTATATAATTATATAATTGAAATATCCTCGATCCTACCTTGACTCTACCCTGATTCCTTGAGGTGTATTTCGTACCATTCCACTCCCTCCAAACCCCTATTCAGTTACCGGGGAAATGGGAGAAATCTACCCTATAAGGTTGTGTATGCTGTGAAAAATCACAGTGCCTAGCACCCATACCCGAGCACCAAACCATGCATTGATTATTGATTAGTCCACCAGGAATC
The DNA here is from genome assembly GCA_030568495.1 of Suhomyces chickasaworum. Lineage (NCBI taxonomy): Eukaryota > Fungi > Ascomycota > Pichiomycetes > Serinales > Debaryomycetaceae > Suhomyces > Suhomyces chickasaworum. The sequence goes on along the minus strand of JAJMGF010000022.1, from coordinate 21,588 downwards.
GGCCGACTCCGAAGCTCTGCCTTGTCTCTGCCTCTAAGTTGACCTGCCACTTAGGGGTATATTCGGTAACAACGTGGCGTAAGGCTGATACAAGAGCAACAACCCTATTGGCCAGGGTAATTGGAGAAAGGTACTAAAGTGGAAATTATGTCGCATTGTCTGTCTTGATTGACTGCAAAGGTGCAAGGTGAGTGAGTTTGGGGATGTTGTCACTATTGGATCAAGTGGGGGCACTCAGCGCCCCGGATCAGGGGACCCTTGGTACCCGAGCCGAAGGTTAAATCCCCACTGCAATTTTCATGACGCCATTACCTTCTCGTATTGTCGTTTATGGTTAGCCTTAGTCGTTTATTGCTTCACCTTTGTCGTTCCCTATACGAGGTGAAGGTGGACGCGATCTGATTATATGCAGGATGCGACATCAAAGCAAATTGTTATATATAAAACACGTCTTTCCACCTATTGGATCATTGCCATGTCTGACTCCGAAACCACACCATTAACCCAGGCTAGAGGAGATGCATTCTCCACCTCGGTAGAGCTGCCAGTAAGCGCCGTCAATTCCGATGAAAACACCCACCTCTCCACCCCAGAGGTTCCTAAGCCAGGATACTTGGCTAAGGAAGACATCGAATGGGACTTCGGTGGACCATTGGGTGCATTTGGAATGGTCACTGGATTCCCTCTTTTAATGTGGTACATGTGGATCAGTGCCCAATTCTACAATGGCTCTCCAGCTTGGCCCACTGAAGGTCAATCATGGGATGACTTTTTGGGTCAATTGTTTGGCTACTTCGTTGAAGCCGGTCTTCCAAACTTTGGAGCCGTACTTTTCTTTGCTTCCTTCATCATTGTTCAAGCATTACTTTACTTGATTTTACCAGGTATTTGGACCAAGGGTCAACCTTTGGAACATTTAAACGGTAAGCAATTACCTTACTATTGTAATGCTGTTACTGCATTCTATACCAGTGTTGGTATTGCTCTCGGTTTACATGCCTCCGGAATCTTGCCAATGACTTATTACATCGATAACTTTGGCCGCATCATGACTACTGCCATTTTTACTGGTATTTCCTTGTCTATTATCTTATACGTGGTGACCCTCAAGGTCACCGGTGATTACCATCGTATGACTGGTAACCATATGTATGACATGTTCATGGGTGCTCCATTGAACCCAAGAATCGGTAAGTACTTGGATCTTAAGATGTTCTTCGAGGTGAGAATCCCTTGGTTCATTTTATTCTTCTTATCATTGTCTGTTTGTTTCAAGCAATACGAAACCTATGGTTACGTTTCTGGCCAAATTTTACTTGTTACTTATGGCCATTGGTTGTATGTCAATGCTTGTGCCAAAGGTGAAGAATTGATTGTTCCTACTTGGGATATGGCTTATGAAAAGTTCGGTTTCATGTTACTTTTCTGGAACATGGCTGGTGTTCCATTCACTTATTGTCATTGTACTTTGTACCTTGCCTATCATGATCCTAAAGAATACGCTTGGTCTTCAAGCTACATGATCTTATTGTTTGTCATCTTAAACATCGCATATTATTTCTTTGACACCGCCAACTATCAAAAGAATGACTTCAGAAGAAAATTATCTGGTAACAAGGCCATCCGTAAAGCCTTCCCACACTTGCCATATTCAGAAATTGAAAACCCTAAGTACATCACATGTGCTAATGGTTCAACTTTGTTAACTGATGGTTGGGTTGTCTATGCCAGAAAGATTAACTATACCGCCGATTATGTCCAATCTTTAACTTGGGCTTTGGCATGTGGATTTGCTTCTCCATTCCCGTGGTTCTTCCCAGTTTTCTTCTTCATTGTGTTGATCCATAGAGCTTTGAGAGATCAAAGAAAATGTGAGAAGAAATATGGAAAAGATTGGGAAGCTTATTGTAAGGCTTGTCCATACATGTTCATTCCTTATATTATCTAAGTTACGTCCTCAAAACATTATTACCAATTAGCTAAAAGCTCCAAAATAGCTAAATAGCTAAATAGCTAATTCTTCTATTTTAAAAGTACCTACGATAAAATAAAACGTTAAATGTAAATATTCTTTGTAATTATGATATTGATTTAATCCTGCTCAGCAATAGAAACCAATCTTTCATCTATTTCTTCAGCACTTAAGATTCTGAAACCATCGGCGGTGGCCACACCAATTTCAATATCGTTCTTTCTGAAGTCGGTACCCAAAACAGAGCTTAAAGCAGTAATGGCGAATTCGGCAGTGGCCTTCCAGTCTCCCTTGACGTAGTCAGTTTTCTTGAACTTCTTCTCCAAATAAGTGGTAGCCTCTTGTTGTTTAGGACCAGTGGCTACTGCCTTTACTCCTGTGTAATAACCAGCTGGATCACATTTGAAAATTTGAGGGCCCTTGTCAGTATCTTCAGTTTCCACTTGACAGAAGGTCAATGCCACCCCAAGTGGTCTCATGTATGCTCTCTGGGTGTACAACTGGGATAAATTGGCCATTCTTTTGGCCAAACTTTCCACTGGCATTTCATAACCATACTTATATCTGAACTCACTGGCCTCTGCTCTGGCCCGCAAAGCTTGTGCTCTGGCATCTGCAATAGATCCTGTTACAAGCAATCCGATGGAAGGTGTGATTTTGAAAAGGTAAGATACGGTCTTTGCATCCAATAACTTATCAGGGATCTTCTTTTGTGAAATCAATACTGCCGAATCCTTACCGGAAACGGCGAGGGAGGTGATGTTTGCGGAGTTAATGGCTTTGAAAGCATATTCAACTTGATACAACCGACCTTCTGGGGAGAAGATGGTGATGTGTCTGTCGAAACCAGCGGATCCTGAGGTTAGTAAAACTGCCTGAAAAAGGCTGAAAATTGGACAGAACAAAGCTGTTTCATGTTGGATTCGATACTTCAACTTGAAACATCCCAATCACGACTTCTTTCCACCTTTCAATGGCCACATACCTGACATGCTTGTAATGTAGTGAATTGATACTGAAGGTGGCGACTTTTGCCCGCGACAATATGGGTCATGTGACAGTAGGTCATGTGGTATATAGTATAGATATTATCATTAGTAACACCAATTATTAACCATATTACCTAGATATGTAAAGGTTTTTGGCCATAATGTGATAGAGATCATATGTATAGGTGCTTCTGGTGAAAAATTGGGATTTTCTGGCCATGAATGGAAGAAATATTGGTTTTTCAGTCATTAGATTGGTTATTTTACCCAACTTTTATAGTTCTACTACACCAAAAATTCACCCATAAACTCTTCCTAATAATCCGTCTTCTTTGAGGCTACTAATTAGACTGAAACCTGAGTTTATTGACGATTGATTGTTTGATACCTAAAATATTATCACGTGACCCATATTCACCCAAATATCTTTTCCTGCTCTAGATAACTTTAACTAACCCATGCCACTGGAAGAAACGTTCACTACCGACCGGAAGACGGCCGAAAATAAACCGGATTACGTGCCCAACGGGGCCAACGGTGTGTCTTCCTCAAACGTATCATATCATTATAATCCCAATACTAGTGAGTACCATTATGGAGCCCTCCATCCAATGAAACCCTTCCGGCTTATGTTAACCGATCATTTGGTGATATCTTATAAGCTTTATGAAAAGATGGATCTTTATACACCACGGCGTGCTACCAAGAAAGAGCTTTTGGATTTCCATTCCGAAGATTATATCGACTTTTTACAGGCAATTACTCCAGAAAACACTGCTAAGATGGCGGGTCAATTACTTGCACAATTCAATATTGGAGATGACTGTCCAGTTTTCGATGGAATGTATGATTATCTGACGATATATGCTGGGGCTTCTTTGGATGCAACGAGAAAATTGATTAGTGGGATGTCAGATATCGCTATTAATTGGTCTGGTGGACTTCATCATGCAAAGAAGTTTGAACCCAGTGGATTCTGTTATGTTAATGATATTGTTTTAAGTATTATAAACTTATTACGTGTACATCCTCGGGTGATGTATATTGATATCGATTTACATCATGGTGATGGTGTACAAGAAGCTTTTTATACTACTGACAGAGTGATGACGGTTTCGTTTCATAAATATAATGGTGAATTTTTTCCTGGAACTGGTTCCGTGGATGAAGTGGGGTTAGGGAAAGGTCAGAATTACGCCGTCAATGTTCCCTTGCGAGATGGTATTGACGATGAATCATATGTGAGACTTTTCAAGCTGATTATGGAGCCTTTAATAACGAAGTTTCAACCTACTTGCATAGTTCAACAATGTGGAGCCGATTCCTTGGGTTACGATAGACTTGGATGTTTCAATCTCAATATCAGGGCCCATGGCGAATGTGTCAAGTATATAAAATCATTTGGTATTCCGATGCTTGTACTCGGTGGGGGTGGATACACTCCACGTAATGTGCTGCGTCTTTGGTGTTACGAAACATCGGTGTTGAACGATGTCAGTCTCGATCATAAAATCCCCAATTTCTTGCCTACTTATGACTGGTTCGGACCAGACCATTCATTACATCCACAATTAGAAGGACGAATCGATAATAAGAATTCGAAGAAATATCTTGAAAGCGTGAAACAAGAAATCTTGGAGCAGGTACGTTATTTGAACCATGCCCCATCGGTACAAATGAGTGAAATTCCTCCAGATATCACTGGATTGACGGATGAAGAAGAAGCTGCCATTCGAGACTTGAATGAAGATGCCATGGATGAAAATTGATTAACTAATAACAATCAACCACCATCTACCATCCACCATCCACCATCTACCATCCACCATCTACCATCCACCATCTACCATCCACCATCCACCATCCACCATCCACAAGTTATTATTCATTGAACTTACCGTTGACAAATAATTCGTTCGTTCAGTTTATTTCTGGGGGACTGTTTCACGTCCATCTATACCCCGGTGACGTGGTTAGAGATTATCCCACGGTAGAGATTATCCCATGGTAGAGATTATCCCATGGTAGAGATTATCTAGTGGTTTACCCTGGATTACTTCCTACCTCCCGGGTTTGTATTATAGTGTATTTTAGAGAAGAAAGTTGTATCTTTGTAAGAATGATTTATAATATCATTTTCAAACTAATATCAACAACATGTAGTGTAGATAATTTAACAAATGTCTGGTAATACCTTACTGGTTATTATCTCGCTAAACCATTGGTATGAATATTATTCACTCCACTAATTTTGTAATTTCTCCCTAGATTGTGGCGTAAAATCATAGATTCCTCGTTAAAACTCATTCCATAGTGCCCTCCTCCCTTGGAAATTGTAAATTTTCGCCCTAGCTTCAAAACCGCGAAACCGCGCTACTATTAATCTACTTTCTCAACCACCTACCCAAAACACCATCCCCATCACCAGACCATAGAAGGGTCAATAAAGACCTGAAGCTTTTCTGCAGCCATTCCTGCTTCTAAGATTCATCCGGGAAACCTTTCCGGCCAATGGCAAACAGTTTAAAACCTCCAATTCTCACGGTATAGGCGATTTGTCAAGCATCAATTATCAACATTCTCCGGTTCAACATCATCATCTCAAACATCTTCTAGATTATATTGGCCAATCAGGCTCGGAGAAGGACCATCATTAGAATAGATCTAATTTCAAATTGGTTGAGGTTTTTTTTCCCCGCCATTTGTGAAGTTTAAGAGTTCTGGAAGCTCTAATACAATTCGTTATTAATCAAATTCATTATTAATCAAATCATCATAGAATCAATCATTACAAAATTTAAACAATGGATGTGCCGTCATTATCGATGGTGTTGGATCCCAAAACCAATAAGAAAGTCATCAATGGGAAGTATAGAATTATTAAGAAAATTGGACAAGGACAATATGGAAAAGTCCTTCTAGGAGAAGTCATACGACTTGATGGACCAAATGAGTTTAATTCAACCGAAAATTCACCCTCTTTTGTTGCTATAAAGACAATCAATCGTGTGGATAAATCTAAGCTTATGACCAAGTCATATTTATCACAAACCACCAAGATTAAACGAGAGATTCAAATAATGAAAGAGTGTAATCATCCTAATGTTGTTAAATTATATCAAGTGATAGATGATCTTAAATTTGATAAAATCTTATTAATCCTTGAATATTGCAAATTTGGAGAAATTGATTGGAAACATTATAATCATTATTATGAGAAATATCAGAAACATTTTGATCGTAAACCTTTAACCATAAATAAAATCCTTCGAGATGTGGTAAATGGTTTGGAATATCTTCATAAAGTTAAAAAGATTATCCATCGTGATGTTAAACCTTCAAATCTACTTATATCAGAAGATAATACTATTAAGATCTCAGACTTTGGAGTAAGTTTAATATTACAGAACAATCAAGATGATCAAAAAGAATTAAGTAAAACCATGGGAACTCCTATATTTTATGCACCAGAATTATGCCAATTTGTGAACAATCGTTTATCTCTTATAAACAAAGAAAACAATAATGAAGTTCAAAAAGTTCAAATTGATGATAGAATTGATATTTGGGCTTTAGGGGTGACGATTTATTGTTTGATTTTCAATGATTTACCTTTCAATGGATTCAATGAATTCGAGCTTTTTAAAAACATCGTAAGAGATGAGTTAAAGTTTCCAAAAATTAAGCAAACTTCTCGACTGACAGAGACAGATATCATGGAATTGAAATTACTCAAAGATTTGATCAGAAAAATGCTTACAAAAGAACCAGATAATAGAATATCATTAGCAGAGATAAAACGTCATGAATTCACTACTTTTGACGTGAATAGTGATGAAACAAGGAAATTCTTATCATCAAATAAAGACTCCTTCAAAACCAAACCAGAAGTCAATGATTACAGCGATGTTGAATCCGTTTCCAGTAAGTTTAAGAAATTCTTTGGTGGAGGAGGCGGACAAAAGTCCAAGACCAAACAAGTTGCATCAAAACCACCACAATCCCATGAAAAATCAAAGGTTGACTCTACTCCACAAGTAGATATCAAGAACTTGGAGGCATTGGATGATTTATTGGACTCTTACTTGGACGAGTCAACTTCGTCTGGCAGTGAGTTTGAAGAAGATGAAAATAATAGCGAAGTGTTTGACACATCAGATATTCTCGGGTCGATTAACAACAATAATGACCTGGAGACTTCTCCAGAGAAAACGAAACCACGTCCTTTAATTCTAAAGCAGTCAACCTTTGAAGGAAAAATCCAAGCATTGAGTAAACTAAACACAAACTCCACTCTAACTAGTTCGAATAATTATGGAATTAGTGGAAACAGTTCTCCCAGAAGTGTTCTGGTATTCAAAACTAGTACGGCATCTTCACCTGTGAGTACCCCAAGTGGTACTACTAAACTTCCACATTCACCTCATAGCATCAATAGCATCAAGACTCCACTAACACCAACAAATAACAATACTATAACCATTGGAGCAGCCTCCCCATCTACATCTTCATTTAAATCCATATTCAGTCCATCTAGAAGATTTTTCCAACGAAATAAGAAGAAGGGTAAGAAATATGATGCAGAAGAATCAGACAAGATTGAATCGAAACCTACCATTAGTTCATTATCTTCACCAGCCAAAAAGGAGTTGAATGCTGATGATCAAAAGAAGAAACTCACTACGTTAATGGAACCTCCTCCAATATTCGGATTGAATGTTGCATTCTTACCCAAATCACCGATGGATTCTCTGGGATCTTCATTGATAAGTCCAGGAGCAAAACTCACTCATTCAAGTTCCAGCAGTGCTTCTACCAGTAAGAAAAATAGTCCAACACTCCCTCAAAACTCCAGATCTCTCTCACGACAAGGCTCATATGTTTCGATTGGAAGTGGTTACGGACTTCGGAAGATTACCAGTTCGTCTTCATCGTTGAATTTACATGCGTATTTGACGGATGATAGTTTATCAATTTCATCAATCAACTTTCAAAAATCTGGCCAAGAGACGAAGAATGAACAAGTTGATGCCACCGTTGAAGTTGGCGACGAAGAAATGAATGATACTTTGATCCTTAATGACGACTCTGTTCTCAATAATTTTCAGACTATGGATGATTACTTAAATGGATTAGATGGAGATTTGCTTGATGACAAAAATTAGAATAGGTTGAAGATAAAAATATTATGAATCTAGCCGGGTTTTCACGCTTAAGCCGGTTAAGTCAGCGAATTCTCTTGACTTGAGAATATTACCTTATCCATTATCAATCGCATTAATCGTATTAATCCACCTATATTTAGAATCAAGAAACGACTTAATGATACTTCCCAGTGTAACCATCACCTTTCGATGGAACACCTATTCTAACAGGAAAAATGATCTCAGGTAGAATGATTCAGAATACGATTTAGGAGAATCAAAAGAACAAGCTTGATATTTTACTAAATCCGAAATACCAGTTGTGAAGAACAAACTTCATAATAGTATTATTTTTAAGAGACTTTATTCTTTATTCTTCATTCTTTAGGGAGAAGAGAATGTAAAAAATCACCACATTACCGAGAATAGGTTAAATCAATCTCTATTGGTAATAAAATAAAATCAGGTTATTTATGAGTATTTCCAATTATGGCCAGATTCATGATAACTACTGAGACTGTGGGACAGCCATGGAATCTACAGCTATCATATTGTAATGAAGATAAAACATGAGATTAATGAAGAGACAAAGAGACAGAGAGACAAAGAGACAAAGAGACGAAGAGAATAATTCAATTAATTTAATTATTTAATCAATGAATCAATTCCTATTGGATAGAATTACTATTAAACATATAGGAATCCAGTACAGCACCTTGAAATTAACCTCATCATAAAGAAATGGATTTAGTACCTTTAGCATTTAAAAAACCATTTTTCCACCAACTGCCAATGTTGTGATATTATGAATTGTCATATTGTCATATTGCTATAATGCCATATTCATGGTGACATCATATCCATTCCTACCTATTGTCCATTGCCTATTGCCTATTGCCTAGTGCCCATTGCTGTTCATTTCTAAGGATTCTTTACGGATTATTGATTATTCCCTAGTAACTTTCTATGGATTATGACGTTTGGTAACTGAAATGAGTGGTACTAGAAATCAACCCATTCTGTCATCGTAAGAATAACACATCCCACTCTTCGAAACGGCTGATACGTTAAGCAAACACTGCACCACTTTTGTGGATAAGTGAGAAGATTATTTATGTCATTTCAGATAGGTTGCATCCGAATAAAACCGCTGTTCATCCTACAGGTAACTAAGTGATAATCACTAGGATGGCCATAAACCCATACTGCAGTACTGAGAACATGGAACCAATATATTATACCAAAGCAGAGAGGAGGCATCAATATTTTCATCGGGGTTAAATAAGCCGAGGAGTCACTAGAGATACTTGATGGTTAGTGATCCATTGTAGTCATGATCTGATGGTTAGTGATCCATAGCAGTCCTGATGTGGCGTTATACTCAATTGGTGCTATTCCCAGTAGTGGATATTTCATTGAATGGCCTAAGGACACAGATATCCACCAGCTAACTTTTTTAATCAAATACGAATATTACTGAATTATATAGATGAAAACGATTTCCTACTGGTTTCACAAGGCTGTGGCAATGAATCCAACACTATCACCAGGCGCACCATTAAAAGTATGGCTAAATCCCAGAATCGGTGCATTCCGTTCTCTGGAATGATTCACTCACCATCGCTATTGATGTGAACTATGGATGTATTACATTGACGCATTGGTACTATTGATGTATGATATTATTGACGCATTGATGATTGACGCATTAACGCATTGGTACATTGATACATTAATGCATGGACACTGCCGGGAAAATATCTTTCAAGAATTGGTTATGGTATAAGAATAGTATGGGATAAGAATAGTGATGGAATGAGCAATTTGGTCAGCTTATCTCGCCGATTGATCCGACACGAAGCATTGTTATGCTCGCTAGAATCCTGGTTCTGTGGCCCCAGCTATTGTAGTTGTTAGGGATATTGTTGTTATTGAGCGATGAGCCACTAGCGTAGCGTCCAGGTTACCTAACCACTTGGTATGTTGAGTGAATGAAGTCTGGCAGTTACAAACTGGTTACATAATGATTGGTATTGATGTTTAAAGAAATGTCACAGTGTTGGTTTACAGTGTTTACAGTAGTATTTACAGTAGTGTTTACAGTAATGTTTACCATTGGTGTTTTCAGTGTTTACAATTTTACAGTAGTGTTTGTTTTATTGACTTCTCGTTTGGTGCACCACTGCTGGCTGCTGCCCTCTGTTTGTTGTTGTTGTTGTTGTTGCAGTTGTTGTTGCAGTTCTTTTCTTGTTGTTCTTGTTGCTGTTGCTGTTGGCTACACCTTGGCCAGATGGAGGCTGACTACGCATCGAGGCTGACTTCGGTGCCTGAATTTCGTCTGTTACTTCTCGCCGGAATTCATTCAGAATGTGGTAGCCCGGTGACATGGACAATTGTGGCTAGACGACGCGTTATGATCTTGTTGATGATCTTGTTGATGAGTGGTGGTATTTTTTACCCTTGACATTGACATCATTACCATGGCGCTTAGGAAGAATCAGCATCCACCATCAACAAGTATATGGCGCCAGAGTCTGATTAGAAATCGGTGACTAGAATTGACTAGAATTGACCCTGCGCCATGCGGCCAACAGCATTCGTTGTTGTTGTCAACGGCCGCAAGCTCTACGCCCCACGCCCAACGCCCCAAAGCCCAACGCCCCAAATTCTCATCGTCTCCACGAAACCAAAACCCAGTCAAGAGCAAAACCAGTACTCTGTATGCCAAACTAGGCACTTCGCCCATAGCCCGGTCCGGGGGCATCTCACAGGTACCTGACGCTGTTGATCCTTGTGATGTACCTAATGTATTAGTGGATGATGGTGCATGCATATGCAGCATGCATTGTTCCTGATAAGCCGGGAGCAGAGGACCAATCATGCGATCTGGGGAAGATTTGCACCCAAGAACAGGACGTCGGAAAACTAAGGCAAAGCAACCCCAGCAGCTCGACATGTAGACGATCTACGGAAACGGACGGGCCCGGAACGTAGCCATCCATCATCCACCAAACCTGGAGTCTTCCCTTGTAGTCTGAAAAGGGCCATGAAATGAAATGTTGGATACTAATTGTATACCATTGAATCCATTGATCCATTGAATACGAATGGTGTGAATCCAATTCCTACCCAAATGTATAATAGCTTCCAAATGGATAAATGGATAAATCGCTCCCAAGATTAGCTAATACTCAATCGCAGTCGTGGATCTACAGAAGAGTGTCTCACCTTTGGTGTCACTGTTTGACACCTCCGCGGAATAAGGAACAAGGAATAAGGAATGTGACGATATCACCACCTGAAAGCTCCCACCAATGCAAGGTTGACTTGGTCAGCGATTTATCATTTATGGATATTTATGGACATAGCCCTCGATCACTAGTGATGTAAAAGCAAGCCGTCATCGAAGATCGGTTAAGTAGACTTGCTATAGTGGGACCGTTGGCCTCCAATGCATTCGTTAGAGAATAGACGAGCTTCAACAATGTGAAAAATAGAACCGCCGGTAAGAGAAGTAAAATACTCACCTGAAGAAGACATGGTGAATCTCAAGTCATTGCAAGCATTGATGTGGCAACCAAATAGGAATCATTGATGTGAAACGGAAGGTTGATTAAAACAATACCATAACCGAGGAAATCATAGCAGAGGAAATCATAACAGAGGAAATATGTCGAATATCTTGAAATATCTTGAAATATCTTGAAATATCTTGAAATCTCATGAAATCTCAGCTTACGAGCAACCCAAAATATCGAAATTCACCTCCATTGCACCTGCAATATTTCATACTCACCAATTGGAACTGGTTTGACTTGATGGGTGAAATTTCATCGATTGAGCCAAATTCCAATTGAAACAAATCCTAGAATTTACAGGTTTTAGCTTTGATGTTTTGCAATGAATTGAGACGATCGTCTTCATGTTGGGGCTCCTATTGAAACATGGGCGACCATGTTGAAGTTTGGAGGCTTTTAAAGGGTAGTACGGGTAGTAACCCCAGACCAACTGGTTGTTAGGGACGACGGTAGGGTGTTGAAGTAAAAGTAAAGTGGCAGGCTTTATGTGGTCTTGCCTGCAGACCTTGCATGACATTGCGTCGAAGTTACAAAATTCGCGTGTCCATGCCACATGCAGGTGGAACACAAACGGTAAACAAACATCCAACTTGGAAGATGCGATGAGGAACAGTTAGCCCATCCTATCGACTGTGAAGAATAACCCGAGTCCATGGAGATGACAGGGTCTCCTGTTACATCCCCAACCCATACGCTAGTTTAGTTGTTCCACCCATTCCTTTTAAATAGTTGGATATAGTGACGCGTGACCATTCCCCATTTCGGCCCATATCAAAACATCAATAATGGCAACTAGGCCTATTTGGGACAAAGCGTAAATACACAACCCAAGCATTCATACAATATACTGGAGAAATCAACGCTTTTGATTAGGAAACGGTAACTATAAGAAGTAACGCACTCTGTATAACTGCGGCTTATGCATAAGTCGGGGACGCCCAAAGTGATATGGTTAACGCCAAATGGTGCAAATGGGCCAAATGGGCGACTTTTCCAGCCCGCATATTCACCTTAAGATGCCGGTGCGTTTCAAAGTCGGGGGGAGGGGGGCATCACCATCACGACGCGAATTCACAATAGATCTTATGGGGACAATAAGATCAACAACAAACACTCAACAGGTGGGGTCTCGTGTGAGAGGTCAAATGTCATACAATTAGTGGAGAAGAAAATGTGGAGATCAATTCAGGGAGGTAAATGTTCTGATAAGAAGGGGGTTTGGAGGGGATAGTAAAGGTTCTGAAAACACCCTTAGTTCCTACTTTGAAGTGCATCATGCATAAACCGGCTATTTTCTTGTAGTAACTGTAACGTATAATTCCCAAAACACAATCCTGGGCTAACCTAGTGTGTATGTAGCCGTTAGCGTCTTTGATGCATCCCTTCCTGGCACGTGCCGCGACCTTAGTTACCTGAAATTGAAATTAAAATTATTAATTGCATCATTTGCATACATTTTGCGCCGACTGCATAACGTGCGTCGACTGCATAGTTTACCCACAATGCATCTTTAGGTTGCTTCTTCCCACCTGAAATGGATGTTTATGTCTGGGGGTTTATAAACTGTCTGATCCCTATTTTTCGAGTTGCTAACAGATCTTACATTCATTTAACTTAAGTTGTTGCAACTATAGTCACCAGAAGTAAAAGAACTTTCCTGGTTTCTTTAGTTTGTTACCCCCTTCTCCCGTTCCCCTTCCCTAACAGTTCTTTACCTGTGCCCCATCGCCGCTGGTTCGCTTCTGTGTCTGCGCCAATCGCGATTCCTTGCATCGGTTGTGCAGTTACCATCCCCTTCATAACTGGCTGAAACCGCATCCACATTCGTCTGTCTCCTGATAACAAAGGACTTCTCACTCAGCCCATAGTGTTTAAAACTGTCTCAAATCGTCACTGTCTGTCACTGTCAGTGTCTAAAGTGTCTGATTTTACTTTCACTTATCCATACTCATCCAGTGTTAACTGTGTATCGGGAGAATTGTCATCCACATACTAGTCGAATTCCTTAACTAGTCAGTGCTGTTTTTTCAAACTCCAACTCATTCCCCACCGACAATTTTGATCCTAAAATCTTCCTTCTTCGTTCTTCTGGAAGATTGAAGTTTTGAAGTTTAAGTTTTGAAGTCTTGAAGTCTTTCCCCCTACTTTCCTTGCTTCAACAGTAGAACACGTTCACGTTCTACAAAGTGTTATTGATCATAATCGACCTTTACTACCTTTTGGTCTCAATTGTGGTACTTCAGTCTTTAAGCCCGAAGCCCTACAAATTTATTCATATCCCTTGTTAATCCCACTGGTTCATCCATCACCATTCATTATTCCCTCTTCATTCATTACTGTGTCATATCACGGAACTTTCCTTATTCACCATTTATAACGTTTTTGGACTCCTAATCCTTAAACACCTCCAATCCTTAATACTCATACCATTGCTATCCAATCAACATTCCATTGCTATTCAATCAGCTGCACCGTCTCCATGTATGATGACGTACTAGAAATGTTCCCACAATCCAATACCCAACACAAGAGAGATCGTCCTCTAAGTTCTTACTTTGAGGCTCAAGACGATGTGACTACCTCGCCCTCTCTCCATAGACAACCATTTAAAAATCTCTCCAATATTGTTTTGCCTTCCGTGAAGAAAAAGCTATCCACCTCCACCAAGAACTTCACCCGTTCAGTATCCCAAGTTGCAAAGAATTCCCAATCTTTCTTCTCCCATTCCCATTCCCATTCTAATCATTCCGACAAAACGTCTCCGGAAGACGACCGCCACTTGACTCAGCCCCTGCCAGTAAACCCACATCCACAAAGTGATGAATTGACTGCCAGTGATGACAGCGAAACTCTCAACGATACCCTTGAAGATATTGAAGTCAATGACGTAGATCAACTCGTTTCTGATCTTGGGGTTCCCGAATCACAATCTCCCATAAGAGCAAAAAAGCCAATCCGTCGTATCCATTCAATGTATCAAACATCAAAAGAAAAAGAGTCTCATCGTATGGAAGACAATTCACACCTTAAAAACACCACCATCTCCACCTTTTCAGTTACTAATGATCATATTCCTCGTATTGATGAACATACCATGTATAACATCAAATGTGGATCCTACGAGAACCAATTCGATGAAGTGTTGGTGATAGATTGTCGATTTGATTATGAATATCAAGGTGGTCATATTGATGGAGCAATCAATTTATCTACTAAAGATGCTTTGGAGCGTCATTTCCTTAATGAACCAACTAACACTACCAAGAAACAATTATTAGTTTTCCATTGTGAGTTTAGTGTATTTCGTGGTCCTACTATGGCTTCACATTTAAGAAAATGTGATAGAACACTCAATAGCGATCGTTATCCCGAATTATCCTTTCCAGATATTGTGATTTTGGAAGGTGGTTACAAGGCATTCTATACTAATTATAAAAATTCATGTTCTCCACAAGGTTATATTGAAATGAAAGATGTTAACTACGAACAACATTGTGAATCACAAATGCATCGTGTCCGTCAGGATTCGAAATTGACCAGAGCAAAATCTTTCAACCAGTTTGCCGTCAAAGAATCTAATTTCCCTTACATGCATAGCAGATCTCAGTCATTCACCACCATCTCCAATGAAAAGATCTTGAAGAGACAAAAATCTAATTCAAAAGTCAAAACTCTTGTGGCAAGTGCTAATAGCTCCAGCTCGAGGTTGGACGTTAAATTGGCACGGGCTTCGACTTTCTCAAATGACTCGGCATTATATTCCCATCATAATTCATCGACATCAATTAATTCCCCAATATTCAGTCAATTTAATCAAAGTTCCGTCAGCAGTATTGGAGGCTTTGACTCGGATTTACAACCACCATCGGCGTCTTTCAAGGCTGGCCACAGAAAGTCATATTCCACTGCCAATTTCTCATCTTCATCTACATCCATCAATTCTTCTGCATCGTCTATTTGTTCCGAATCCACATGTTCATCAAGTGAAGGTCTTAATCTTCCTTATTCTTCTCCAATGGGAGAATTTACTGATTATTTCGAAACAAAGACTACTAATTTAACTCATTACATGAAATCCACCGCAGCTTCTACTAATAGCTATAGCGTCTTTCCAACGACTGCTAGTGTTTTGAAGCCTGTTTCAAGAAAACCAAGTGGACCACTTCCTGCTTTGCCAAATCGTTCTACACCAACATTGGGAAATCAACCAAGTGCGTTCAAATTCCCCAACAACCTTAAACCAAAGACCTCACGCCATAGTCTTAATCGTATCAACAGTACAACGTCTAAGTCTGCATCTTCCACCCCCCTTCTTAATTCATCACCAGTTATAAGTTCACCACTTTCTACTGCAACTCCGGTTTCTACTATTAATTCAACCATTTCCAATCATACTTCATCAATCATTGATCCAATTAATGATACTCCGGTAGACTTTGCGGTTCCTTTTGCCACCAAGCCTTCAAGATACACCAACCACTCTAGAAAGATCTCTGGTTCTTTACTATCATCTGCTGGCGGAGGACTTTACAATTTTATCTCATTAGATATTGATGAAGCCGATGAACAAGAAGATGACTATGCCAATTATTATGGTAGACGTTGCAGTATTTCCACCCAACTTGAAAGTGATGATAATGAAGGCACCATCACCGGGAAGATGCCATCGTATTTTCAAAAGAGTCCCTTCAACTGAGATACCCATCTATGACTTTTGAGTTAGCTTTTTGACTGATTAACTTTTTGAATTATAAGCTTTTTAACTCTGACTTTATTCATATATCAACTGATTTTCATCTATTTTTCTCCATGATGTTCATTTGTTCCATGTTGAATCTTTGAATGATTCAAATGGATGCACTCAATTAATTGACTCCTAGTGCCTGATATTTATACCCTGGTCCTTAGGACTTTTAATTCATAATATTTCCATCAAACTGTAGCATGTCGAACAATCTCAAGGCATTTAACATTCCATTCCGATCCATGTTGGACTGTTTCAAACGTGAATGTATGGTGGTTTAGTATGAAGAATCTACAAAACTCCTTCGATACTTTACCATTTCCGGCAAAACGCCTCGTAATTTCCAAATCTCATGTATTCAATTTGTATGCTTTAGGTAAATGGTACATACTTTAGGAATATCGCACCTACACTTGCATTTCACATATTCTACGATTTTACGATGAAGTAATAAGAAGAATCAATATGTTATTCTTAATTGGGTTGATTTTTCGAAAGAAATATAACCACAACTTCGACTCCAACTTAATCCATCAAGGCTAATTCAACCAAAGATGAAATTGAAAATTACCCTACACGTTTTCCTCTAATAAACTTTCACGTAATGTCCACGTTGTCAAGACACACATGTTGTTGAAACTTCCACATTCCTCATTCCCCACCACTCGTCAATCTCTATTGTTTTGATAAGATTTGCCAGATCTCTCATCTAATAGAATACTCCAAACTATCCTGCACATAGATAGGAGTGTTGTTATCTCAAGCTATCATAAACAACAATAGTAAACAACACCCACCAATGTACCTACTTGAGCTCGTTCATTGAGCTTTGACGGCCTCCGATGTGACATTCTCCACATATATTGGCCAACAATCACAACCAGAATCAGCACCAACTTCACTCACCAATTAATCTACGCTGTGGTGAAGCTTCAACCTTGTCATCAAAAAAGGCATTACTTTCTTAAGTAACTTCGTCTCTTATCAAACATAGACACCGAAGAGCTCTGGTTTATATCGTGCTAATTGAAACGAATAGCAAGTATAATCTATTTGGAATGTTGATTACTCAATAAAGGGCCGAAAGATCCTTACATTTGTAAATTGGTCGAGGTAATTTTAAAGTGTTAGAGCTACTTGTTCTCAAGAACGATTTCAAAAGGTACAATACGTTTGCTTGGACAGTTTATATCGCTAGTTGTGAAATTCTCACTTGAGTGAAGAGTGTGAAGAGTTAAAATACTTAAGTTTAACATTTTAAAGAAAATGGAGCTCATCTGAACTGTACATTCTACCATCACTCTACCCATTCTATCTCCATTCACTCCACTTCTAGAAATTATGTTCTTCACCATTGTATCTTAAAAGGTGTTTATCTCTAGGGCAAGTGTAATAATTCTATCTACTTTGAAAGAGTTAAATGCGTTCTATCCAATATGGCTCCTACCACTGGTCACTTAGATGAACGCTTGAGAATTGAAGCATATATTGTGATGTTCTTGTCAATTATCACAACACTGTTATGTCTTCCGTTGTCTATTACAGGTTCTTACACCAAAGGAGCAAGTCGGTGATTCCTCTAACAACACTTGAAAACCTCTAGTTCAGACATTCATCTTTTCCCAAAATAATCCTATAGTTGCGTTATAACGCATCTTGTGAAGTATCTTTTGACTTGATAGATTGGTAGTTTTACTGATCTATAAAAACAACTTTTAGCATCCAGTCTCTCACATGTCAAGATGCTCTTTCCTCGGTTTGTACAAAGGTATGACAACCTTAGAGTATATTGAAATGGATATTGACCCGTTGATCAAACTAACATGGGGAAGTCCTCGCAGGTAGGTTTGAGATGGATACTATAACGGGGAGAGTAAGTATGATGCACCTTCAATGGATAATTCCAATACCTTCTGGGATCGAAACTCATTCACAATCATGAAAGCTAATCAATTTATCTTGGTGTATTCTCTCTATTTCCAATGAAATCCTTAGAATTCGAACTGGTGATTTTCAAGGTCACTATTCTTCACATAACCAATATTGAAGTCCTACTATTTGGGTTAAATTGATAAAGCTTCTTGCTAAAAACCATTAAATGTTCAATGTTTATCAGTTGAATGTATCCGATTGGTATTGATACTCGTTTCTATATTATTGGCTGTGGTCTTTTATAATTACCCAAGTGTTAAGTATTTGGATACATGCATTGGAATTATCATTGTTGGGTGTTATAGTCGTTAAATGGTATTAGAGATGCAGCTAAAATATTATTGAGAGAAATTGTTGTGCTTAGACATAATTCCAAATGAATTTACCTATTCAGAGTTGTCAGTTTCGTTACAGATTCCTGATGTATGTTGATGAGTTCTTCCTTCTCCGAAAATTTATCTAGTATTATATGCCTTTGTTTCATCAATGTTTCAGCTGTCATATGACTACAAAGACCATGAAATCAAGGTACTTAAGGTCCATCACGATAACAACTACTATGGATTTTTCAACCTAGGAATAAGGGGTTCATTTGTTTCTCCTGGTAATATTTCTGCCGCCATCTAGAATGAAACATCCTACTAAAATCTATCCATACCATTACTTCAACTGGTGAATGTTTTCATCTTTTCATTTTTTCATCTTTTCAGCTTTTCATTCGATTCCAGCATTAGGGCCAGTTACTTGTCAACGGTTACTATCCTCAAATTATCGAGAATTCCAACTATTTAATGATTCAAGGATAATGTTGGTAAGTCAACCTCAAATGTCAATTTATAATATCGAATCAAATAAATTCTATCAATGTGGAAGAGATTCTGTTCCGAAATTGGGACAGTATCCCGTTGAAAAGTCATGACAAGGTTCTAATGGGTAAATCCATCTGATTTGAACACGTTAATCATGAGGAATTCTTTTAAAGATGATAGTCTCCGTCTTGCATCGATTAATTCCAGTCATTTGGAGGATGCCACCGATACGGTTCACATACGGAAAAATCCCCAATTTAGTTAAGGTACTATATGTATTTTCTGACTACATACAAGGTCATCAAGGGAGTTATGCAAAGATAATCACTCTTGCTCTTCTTCTTGGGAGCACCCTTATTTCTCTTCTTTCTGTTTTGAACCATATGCAATATAAGCCTCTCTAAGGTCTGCGAGCTAAGTTCGGGGAACCATTCTTTGGAGTCTTGGAATTTTGGAAGTTGATCGTTCCTCCGCTACTTGAGGTCCTTACAGTGTAAACTTCAAGATTTTGACTCCATTTCTGGTTCAGTTTGGGTTCCAAACATAAACAAATATCGAGGCCGAAAGTTTTGCCTGGTTTAATCTTTCTTGATTTGGTAACTTCTTCAACACCGACATAGTTTTGAATGGTTTCGAGAGGTTGTGATGGTTGTGATGGCTGTGAATGTTTTTAAGCAAATGATTCCAATTTGTAAGAGCTCTTCAACAGCAAGTGAATCTCTCTGAAAAGGTTACTTCCATGTTACTATTTGCCATTCTTGAATCATCTCAATTATTTCATAACACACAAGTAATTCGGAAAGGGTTATACTTGCTTTCTATTAAACAAGACTTTATTCACCGAAAGAGCAACATCTCCTTGGATGACATATTATTTGCGGTAAGAATGGAGTGGGTAGCTCGATACAATCGAAACAGAACCAGAACAATGAATTATAACTATAGTGAACTATAAAGAAACAGGAATGGATATAATTTATACAATTGTTGTGAACGTTGCAGAAGCTCATTGCAACATATTGTTGAAGGGTTCACTAATACTTTACTTGACTTAATGGATTGAAACGGTTACTCTTAAGTTAACACAGGAACTACAACTAAGAGCATGGATGAAAACAGTTAGGCTTTGAAAGTATTGCAGATATTACTATTGGTTCTGTGGTGTCAAACCTCCAACTTCAAGATAAGCACTAGAGACTTGACACCTCGACATTTTCCCTGTAAAGTGATCGCAAGATCATTGCTGAATATATTATATCAAAAAACAACTAGAATGACTTCAAGAAATGTATTAGTTTCTACATACAATTGTTATCAGTCACCAAAATCTGGGGTTATTTAACAGAGTCATCATTATCCTACAAGATTCAGAAACATACAACAGTCAGATAAATACTTTGGAAAGAAAGATCATCTCAACTAAATATGGATAAATTGGTCTCTACTATTAGCCACAACTTCAAACATCTCCAACACAATTATTTCTCATGGTGTCCCTCTTTAACGTTCCAGGTAACTTATGAAAAACCATATTAATTGGAGAGACTGTCTAGAAGATCTATATGATAAAGTTTCGATAAGAACTAATACAGGAATTAAAGGTAATGGAGTACCACTAGGTACGGATAAAGTAAAGAAACCTCAACCATGAATAGTTAATCCCATTAAAACTTTACCTAATAATAAAGTTAATGATAATGAAACTATAGCTACTAATTGAGCTGATATAGCAAATGAATAAGGTATCATAGAAACTAAATTAGCTATTAAAGTTAAATAAAGTAAATATTAATGGGAAATAATAACCTCCACGTTTACCTATTTGACTATTAACCGTATTTAATATAGTATCATATATATATTGGGTATCTTCCAGACTAAAGTCCATGCGAATTAAGAGACTGCAATCTGTATGAAATATTTCTGAAGTTGTCCCTCATAACAACTCAAATAAAGTGGATTAAAGTTATGTTTCGTCAATAAATTTTATGAATGAATACATTGAACGTGTGCAAATATTCAGGTTTATGTGTAGAAAATCATTTTTCTATCAACCGATAACTGCTTCATTACAATAGAATACAAAAATATAACTATATAGTATTCAATAAAATTTCACACATAAAAATACTATATACTTCGCAATTACTAGCGAATTTCCTGTTTACACAATTGAACATCGCACGCCCTGACATTAACCCGAGTAAATTGGATACCGTCTCTCTATATACAGGTGAGAAATGCTCCTAGATCACCTACCATCACCTCCGAAAACTCAACAACAAGTCTTCTCCTCCTAATACCAACCGCTTTATATCTCTATACAACTTCTAATCCCCTTTCGAACTATATACCAGAATTTCCCGCCAATCAGACGGCTTTTGGCGTGTCCACGGCCACTTCCCACGCTTCCGCAGTAC